>OZ024691.1:10798119-11350761 GCA_964016905.1 Perithous albicinctus | reverse complement strand
CAGTACGTCGAGTGCAATACGAAACATTGTCATAATCTGCAACTTACAAAAAAGATTTGTGTTTATGAAATACGTATCGGATAAATTTCCTTTCAGCCTTAAGAGGTGACATAAATTTTTCCAGTTCAGGAAAAATATGCACGGAGAGAATTTACAGCTCTACGGCAATTCACGCAGCAATACAAATTTTGGTTTAGGTGAATGATTTTACTTCAAGATAAAAGCATTTACTGGCACTAAAAGAATTTTGTTATCTCAGTTGATTGGCTTTGATTGGAAAGATAGTAAAACTATCTACTTACGTTAATGAGACTCTTGCTTTACCGTCGAATTTTTTTCACTTTGTTGAAACTTATTTTCACTACATGCATATGGATTTGTAGTGGGAAAAAGGTAACGATCAATAAAACCTGTTTTGTTAGAGTATCAAAACCATTCCTCTCTTTGTGGGTAACGGCTATTGGCTATGAGGTATTTCGATAAATGTGTAGTTAACATTATGTTTTTAAAGATTCGTTAATCCTTTTATTCTAGTAGCATCAATGATTATGAAGAGAACGGTGAACTGTGAATCTCGTAAAGAAAGATTAAGTTTGTCAGCTGTCTTTTCAGATCGTCTCACGCATTAAATATTGCGTGAGTAGATTACAGACATATATAGAATTAAACAGTTGTGCTTTTAATACAACGCACAGCATGTTACATTTGACAAATAATTTATTTGGTGAAAGTGGAGGTTCAGTTAGAAGAGCTGAATTTTATGATATATTCGATGAAGTCAACTATTACTGTAGCTCATACAAATATATTTTCGATCGGTCGAGTCGTTCAACAATTTTAACTGAATAATTTTATTTCAACCAACATATTTTGATCGTAACAATAAAAGTAATTGGAAAATGTGGTTTTCCATACAATATGATAAAGAAGTATCAAGTTGTAATAGTGCAATATTTATTGAAATCACCCCCAATTCAATTGGACTAACATATTATATAGTCAAACTGGGATTGCTATGCTAACTTTTAAAAGATAATCCTACTTTAAAAAATAGTCAAAAATGTTACACGAATAGAACAATATTTTGATTCTACAATCTACTACAAACACACATTGCCGTGCACAATCTCTATTTATCGAAAACTTAACATTAACACCGTCTGGATCACCCAGAATTTCCTGATTACCCAAAATTATCGGATTACCCAGAATTCCCAGATTACCCAGAATTGAAACATAGCAACCCTTTACCATAGCGACCGTAACCTTAACAACCGTTACCATAACAATCGTTTCCCTTGTTGTGCCGAGAATTAGTGCTAAACTCTCTCAATGTTTATGATTGCACAACGGTCACTCGATTTATACTGGTTTGTCAAAACAGTACCGTTGACTGACCTGGTTTGATTGCGGCCAGTCGTAAGCGCAACAATAAAAAAGCAATTCATCAATTTTCGACTATTGGTATTGCTACCTGATGAGGGATCGGAATACCAAGAGTCAGTCTTAATTCAAACATCAAGGTGACCAGTCGGTCTTGTGCCAGACTCGCCCATAAGTAACGAAATCGAGACGAGCTTGATATTGTAATAAACTTCAATTGTTATTCTTTGTTTAGTTATTCTAAACTTTACCACATTCACTCGAGTCTAACTCCTTACTGGCAACCGATCCCGATAAATAAAATATATATTATAGTCCGACCCCTGGGGCGGACATAATACCCTAGCAACCGTTACCATAGCACCCATCACCTTAGCAACCGTTACCATACCAATCGTTACCCTAGCAATCGTTATTATAGCAACTGTTTCCCTAGCAACGTTTACCATAGCAACCGTTTCCCTAGCAACCGTTACCATACCAACCCTTACCATAGCAACCATTTCCCTAGCAACCGTTACCATAGCAACTGTCTCAATAAAGACCTGTTTATTGCAACGAGAGCAAGCGGATTAAGTTAAGTATGACTAAGATACGACGGATTAAATTGTGTATGATTACCTCAGTTAGGATTAAGTTAGATAGGATTAACTTAGTAAAGTTAAATCAGGTATGATTAAATCAGGGAGGATTGAATTAGGGATAGCTAAATTAGGCAGGTTTGTTTGGTAGGTTAGATTAAGTAGGGGTAAGTTTGGTAGGGTTAGGTTGCGTAGTGTTAAATGAAGTAGCGGTGGTCCGGTTATCAAGTATAGACTATGTCCTTATTATGGACCATGTCTCTATGATAATGGCGACGAAACATTTTTATAATTACTGATAAATAATGGGAGCTTGGCGCGCGAAGCGCGCAGGGTGGTGGTGTCCCCCTAGTAGAAAAACAAAAAAAAATCAGATTGCCCGCAAATACAATTATTTCGTAATGTTGTCCGAGAAGTGATGCCTACGGGATTCGAAACTAAGACTTATCGACCAACCTAACTCTACCTAACAAGCTAATGACACGCATGCTACCCACTAGGCCGAACCGACTACAGGAATTTCATATACAGGAATTACTATAACAGCTATGCATCGAAGATACAAGTCCCAAGGCTATTAGACTGATTTAGATGAAACCCAATCCTCGATATTTTTTGAGGTCACTGATTACGAATCTGAATACAAAATTAGGTATTCAAAATGACAGACCCAATATGGCGGGCCAAATTGCAAAAAATTAATTGATTTGGATGAGACTCAGGATTCGGGTAGAAACCCAATTAAGGTCGCTAATTTCGGAACGAAATGTTGAATCTCAAAATAGAGTCTCTACTGTGCAACAGATATACGAGTTTCTTCATGTAAAATAACAAGTCCGTTTGATTCACATCGACCCATATCCCTGGTGAGTGGTCAATGAAAATGTCAGAAATCCAATGTATTAAAAACTGTTGGTGTGAACTTTCGACCAGTTAATTCAGCTGTCACCTCATAACTTTCATCCCATTCATATTCAAGATAAGTTGATAAAAATGAATAAATTTAGTTAGCATACAATGCCGAATTAGGGCACAAATAATATCGAAAAACATAATTGATTTTAGTTTACTTGTTTTCGATTGAAATCTGTTGGAAGTTTTGAGGTTATAATGTAAATTGACACCGGCCATTGACACGGCGTGGTGTTTCTTCGCGCTGAGACGTGTGGAGGTTAGGAAATAGTTCAAGAGATACGATAACGTCTCGATACCAAGAACTGCAAAAAGAACTTACGCGATGCGACCGTGGACAGTTTACGGCAATAAAAGCATACGCCGGTCGGTGCATCGAACTCAAGTCTCTCATTATTTTGATAGAATCATGGATAAATAAGCGTTGAACAAAAGCATTAACATCAAAATGATTGACCTATATGTACACCCGGGAAAAAAAATTCATATCTGATCATGTATGATGAGATAAGAAAAATAGTCAGGTCTGATCATATAGGGACATGTCTGACCAGATAAGTCAGATCTGATCAGGTATGGTCGATTATATAGGAGGAATATATCTAACCATATGTGATCATATCTGATAAGACGTTTTTTGTAGCCAATAACTTGCTATGCATTGATTATATGATGGGGTTTTTGCTTACAATAACTGTTCCGTCATGTTCGTGGCGGAATGTGGAAGAATAAATAAGAAAAAAAAAAAAAATCCGTCCACGGGAATTGAACCCAGGCCGACTGCGTAGAAACCCATTAACCTAACCGTTCAGTCACACAGGCTTTGATGCAAAATGATAAAGTTGAATAAAATATAAACGTCACTTATTTTCTTAAAAGTGTTTTTTCGGAAATTAAGGCGAGATGAGCGCCAGCACTTTGTTCTGTTTCGCCAGCAGAAACGCCGCATGCCTACTTTGATTGAAAATTTAACTATTATAACATGAATTATTTTTCAAAGTGAACAAAAATTGTCTAAGTCCGTAGATTCATATATGACCATATATGGTTATATCTGTATCAGATATGAATCAGATCTGATAATATATAGCATATGTAAGTTCATAGGGGTTCATATCTGGTCAGATATGTTCCCGTATGAACTGATATTTTCAAGTCTGAATTCATATCTGGACATATATAACATATATGAACTCATATATATAGTCATATATATATATATACATATATATATATATATATATATATAGCTCATATATGTTGCTACATGAATAGATATGATGAGATATGATTCTACAGGAACGATATGTTATCATGTATGATCAGATATGGACATATATGAGTTCATGTCTGATGAGGTTGTGTCCCATATCTCCTCAGATATGATCTCACATGAGCAATTCGTTGTCATGTATGCTCAGATATGAATCCATATCTGCACATATCTGCTCATGTGGAATCATATTTGACCAGATATGGAACAATACCTGACAATGCATGAACTCATATATATTCATATATGATCATACATGCTCCGATCTGATTTATACCTGATACACATTTGGACATATATGGTCATATATCTTCTTCTTTTTTTTCCCAGGACATCTGATCAGACATCACATTTCATGAACAGATATGTTCATATATGATATCGTATATGGTTAGATACGATCCCGCACGTGCAACCCATGGACATATATAATCAGGCATTAAGATATATGAGTCCATATATGGTCAGGTACGGTCATATATTTGATAAGACATGATCTTATATGAACAGATGTGATTGCAGATATGAACCTACATGATACCGGACATAATCATATATGAACGTATGTGATTCATATATAGGCATATATAATCAGCCCTGAAAATGTTTTCCCGGGCACCGATAGCAGTGTTACACTAAAGTATTAAATTTAACGACGAACGCACGTAACCTACTACCTCTAGCTAAACTAAAATTAATATAAAACATTGCTAAAGTAATATTGCTCCTGTACGTTATACTCAAACCCATGTAACACGCGTACTCTAAGAATTTTGTTATTCGCCTACTGCGCGTCAAATGTATATCGAGGGATGTTTACTTTAGTCGCGCGGACTCGAACGGTGCACGTGTCTCACGTGACCAGCACCCTCACTCAACGCCTGCCCTAGGCGCCTAACCCTTAAGGAGGCGCGTATCCATACCTCTAGTATAAGTAATAAATTATCTCAGTCCGACGTGTAATACCATTGTGAAGCGTTGGAAATGTGCCCGAATATACCTGTAGCCCTTCTTTTAAGATTTTTACCGACGATAAGACCTGAGTAAAACATTTAATGTAAACTTGCCTCGATAAAGTGTCACTTAGGCATCATCTAACACTCTCTTTTAATACTCTTTTTAATCCCCTGTACTATCGTATCATGCGTACACCGTATGTACCATCTCAAGAAATGTTTACAGTATACTTCCTGGGGTACGACATCCCCACCACGTAATTATACCGTGGGTTCAGTATATAAGGGCGAGCATTTTCTGTAATCAGAGAGTTACTCTCCGAACATTGTCACGCTGCTACACTGCGTCTTCACCAGTGCGAGCAAGGCTCTGTATCGAAAGTCTCTCCGATAGCCCTCTGCCCGGCTGAGACTTAAATAAATAAGTTAGTCTAGTAAGACTTTTGTAATAAGTGACTGTACCAACAAGCATTCATCAAATTAAAGTATAAAGTGTGAGTAAAAGACAGTCTTCAATTATTTCTGCATGTAATTCTTGCGTTGTGATACTCTGAGTCACCAATTCCCTATCAACCACACATCCTATCTGCGGCAGTACTTGGCGAGGTCTCCGTCCCCGAGTAAAGGGACAACGCCTTGACTCAAAAGTGAGATCGCCGTTACGTTTCCGAAAGTACGAACTCTCAGTGAGTTTGTCCGGACGTAACACTACGGCCCGTACGGTGTTCATTATAGCTACAAATCCATATAGTGCAACTTGTAAAAAAATAACACCAGATTTTAACTCTACACTTTCCACCGTGTACATTTTACTTCATAACTGTGTTGTCATTATCACCGCGATTTTTTACCCCGCACATTCTGCCAGTTTACACCTTTTCATTTTTTACAGTGCAACTTTTTTCAATTTCAGTTCGCAGTTTTTCCAATTTGTTACCTCCATATTTTTGATAGTTAGAGGTGCAGCAACACAAAGTGAAATCACAATAATTAAATGTCAGTTTCTATCTCTACTTGTGTGCAAAATTTCATATATATCCTTCGTGCTATTCTGAAGCTATGGGCAATTTTGATTCTTATGGTAATTAAATATAAAAAATGTAGAATCTACAAAAAACAAACGACGTTACACATGACTCCAAAACGCCATAATAAATAAGCATCAGATCGTTGCATGATAGCGTTGCATCATATTTTCATTACGTACAAAGTTTTGGCTCAGCTGCTTTTGCGGAAGTTAGAGCGAAAATCTAAATTTTTTGATAAATTCAAAATGGCGTAACATTCGAACGACTTTACCGATCAACACCAAATTTGGTACGTAGCAGTGCTGTATATTATTTTGCTGTAGAACATTTCAGTTCATTTGTTGAGATTCGACGTGATTTAGAGCAAAATTATTTTTTTTCGAAAAGTTCAAAATTCTATAAAACTCGAATCACTTAAACGAGAAACAACAAACAGTAATCAATATTAAACGTGTCTTCAGTTATGAAGAACTATTTAGTTACATCGTCGAACTTTTACAAAAGTTGGAGCGATCACACCATTTATACGAAAAATTAAAAATTTTATAAAATCTGTATATGTGGATACATTTTATGAAAAGTCACACGAATTAACAGCGAGTTACTACTCTAGTTGCGGGCCAAATTTGAGCTCGATCCATCGTGCCGTTCAGGAGTTATTGTCGATTGAATTTTCTGTACTTGGAACACACACACGCGGACACTTTTTTCTAGACCATTTTTCTCGACGTTTTATGTGATTCTGGGTATGAAAATCTCGAAAAAAAATGTTTCATAAAAACAAAGCTTCCTCTATGAGGAAGCAAAAGAATGTGAATATATTAACTAACGAATACTTCAGTCTTGTGTTATACATGAGAATAGTTCTTATGGAAGTGGAGACAAGCGGCGGCAATGTCCGGCCTTATGCATGACTTGAGCTATTCGTGTGGTCCCCCGCTTGGCGTACTCCCCTAAATCTTGTCGAGATAACATACCTAAGCTTTCTTATGCGAGCAGACAGCCGCTTCCTTCCGTCATAATTTTTGTGCCAAATTATGAAGCAAATATAATGTAGCGTGAGCGTTGTGTGGTGGTAGGAGCGACTCCGCGCCTCGCGCGGTATAATATCTCTATAATTCAAGGCCCATTAGTTTATAATCAACACGTACAGCTCATCCAATTTTGGAATACGCCGTTTCTCAGACGCGCCGCCGCCCCGTGACTCCCGAGAGTAAGTGCATAACGCCCCCTCTTTTGAATATTACTATGTCTAAGCACTGAGCAGCATGCGAACTGCCGCCTGACCAACCTCCACTTATTACTCTCCACGTTTTAAGACACAGTATTATATTCTTCCACTGCAAAGTCTTTGACGCGAGTTTTGTTACGTCGTAGATTATACAGGAGCTGAATTTTAACTGTATCCTTCATAATGAGATGAGTGTGTTACGTTTACATTCTAATGATGTGTAAAAACAACATGCTTGTAAGTACTTAAAAAGTGATTACACTTTAAAATATTGTAAACTGCACACTTGGAAACACTTTGGTTTTTGTAAAGTTGGGCCCGATTCCATAACTTCGTAGCTAGAAAATTATTCATTACCGACACCTCAGTCACTAGTAAAACATGCAATGTGTGCGCATGCGCACCAGTCGCGATTTCAATTTTATTATCTTCAATAATAATTTGCTGGTTGAAGTAAGTAAAAAAAAAGAACTTTAGTTTTCATGTTTTCAAAAATCCTAAATCACTTTTCAGAGTAACGAGTATTGATTGTTATTGCGATAAAATTTTATAAGAACAAAAAGTGTAGCTTGCTCTAACAATTACCTCGGTTAAGAGGATTCTGTGATCCTAAGATCTTAAGATTGCGTCAAGTGGAAGTCGTCTTGAAGCAAAAAACAAATTCGCTTCATTCTATTTTCGCTTGCACCGTTGCTTCTTGTTTCGCATCTTCCTCCTTGTAACAAACGGAATTTACTTTGCGATAAAAACTTTGTGGTTTTGACGCAAGTATCTTAAGTTATTCAATGAAATTCCGATTAAATGGTACCGATTTTGTACCGCATGAAGTGGACGAGCCGATTTGCGATATGCGGTGCAGTTTTAAAAATGTGCTGCTAGACATGGTCTAGCAAAGAGTAACCTACAGTAACAGATACGCTTCTAACAGCAAAGGCGGAGTACCACTTCCTGCTTCAAGCTACACTTGAATAAAAAAAAATGAAACGGTTTTGTGCAACTTTACACCGTTAGTCCGTTAGTGAGATTTTTGAGGTAGGTAACACAGAATACGATACTAGTATTTCAAAATTTATAACGACTAATGAATATTTGCAATAATAGTTGGATTCCTAGACCGGTACGATGGTTAACGTGCTTGCCTCTAGACCAGAGGATCGGTAGGCCGCGGGTTCGAGTCTCGGTGCCGTCGATCTCAGTGGCGTGAAAACATTGGACGTGACGTAGCTCCAGATACACAGGTCGACATGTGTATCTGTAGTCCAATGTTTATACACAGCGAGACGCGTAATAGCTCCGGCTACGTGAAGCGAACTGAAGACCGGCTGTATCGACACAGGTTTTTCCGTAGTTTCCCTGTGTCCCTGGCGAATGCGATACAGTAGGAGGTAAGTCGGCTACGGACGCAACTTAGGGGGGATTTGGAAGGAATTGGGGGTGAAAGGGTGGACATGTAAAAGGCAATTGTCATTGTTAAAAAAAAAAAAAAAAAAAATAGTTGGTTTCCTATAAAAAAAGGAACACATACGTTTTTGAAGTCGCCGAATTCAAATCTAATATAAGAATATTAAAATATCGGTTTTTAATCAAATATTTCCAGGGTGATAAAACGTTTCGAAGGATCTTGTGAGTACACATCCTAGTATAGATACTAGAGTGCGTAACAAAAATATATTGTTATAAATATTCAGATCAAGGTTTACAGGAACACACAATATGACAATTGACAAACGAATAGATGACCAACTTCAGACTGACAGACGACAGTCTTGACGGGATTTTGTTAGCGAGCATACGTGTGATTGTAAATAGAAACATTTGTATAAATAATATCCGCCCCCAAACTGAATATACACGTTATTTATTTCACTCGGTTATTACAATATATATATTTTTTTAAACTGCAAAAATATACATATTGACCGCAATATCTACCTCACATATGGAATTTACAAGCAAACATTTTTTAGATGTTCTTAAATAAATATTAATTCATAAAACTTCATCTTGATTGAGCGACCGCTAAAAATATTTCTTCCGCAAATTAATTTTGCATGATGTGTTGTTATAGGTCAGTCTTTCGAGCAGGCCCCTAGACCAATAAAAATGCGATATAAATTTTTGTTGTTGGTGTAATTTGGGTATTTTACGGATAACGGAGGGAGAGACGAAAAAGCTAAATTACCTTTATTATTATTTTATTCAAGTTATTATTATTTTTATGAAAACTATATTTATTGACGATGTATCTGTATTTGATTTGATGCCAAATATTTGTTTAATATTTGTGTTTTATTCAAATTGTACATATACATAATTAAAAATCCGTGTATATTATTATTATTACTACTAGCGAATAGGGTGCTTCGCACCCGGTCCACTTTCACAAATTTGATCGCGAGATTTTTGGATTTAACTATTTGGAAACGGTTTAACGCTCATATTTGTTGTTCCCCGGCCAGACGGTACTCGATAATGCAAAAAAGTGGGCGTCAGAAGAGTAGTAAGGATTTTATTATTATTATTATTATTATTATTATTATTATTATTATTATTATTATTATTATTATTATTATTTACATTAAATGCCCGACCGGCCCCGTAGGGCTCCGACTCACTTACAGGACGGGCGGGTTAATAAAAATCATTCTGCCTGACTGCTCCTCCAACCCGGAGGTAGGCAGTCAGGTCAGTCCAGAATCGTGTGACCTAAGTAGACGGAGCAAACCCATAATGATCGCTTTCTACATTCGACATTCGAATTAATGTTCGTGACAAACGACGGTTTCATTCCGCCGAGAACGCCGATTATGAGGACCACCAGCTTGACCGTGTACCCTCGGTATAGCCCGCGAAGCTCGAAAAGAAGATCCTGATACTTCGTCCGCTTGTCGTCTTCTTTAGTAGCGATTTTGGACTCGCCATGGGCCGAGAACTCGATGACAAAGATCGTGTGAATCTCGTGATCGAAGACAACAATGTCAGGTTTATTGGCTGTTATTTGCCTGACCGTGAGAAATGAATAGTTCCAATAAATCCGGCACTTCTCATTTCCCACGCCGGACTCAATATCTCCAGGGGCGTAGGGCAGCAGTGGTGTCTCGTCTATCCCGTAAGAGTGTCGAAGGTGGTAGTACTCTTAGGGCCGCGTTATGGCGATGGGTATAGCCAGAGACCGCATAGGTGGGACATGCTGATAATAGTATGTGCATGAGTGTCTCTGGCGATCGTTTTCAGGTCCCTGCACCGTGTCTCAGACATCAGACAGGTTGACTGCAAGAATGCAAAAGTCAGCCGCGCAGACAAGTCCATGCTGCCGACGTGCCGCTCGAGCAGGGTGTTATGCTCTGCGGCTCTGATGGTGTTCCGCCGACGGGACGGTTCCAGGTCGATGATGGAATTAATCGACCTTCTGCCGCCCCGACCAACACGAAATTCCAAGCCGCGGTTTTCCGCTGCTTTCTCTGCCGCCCTGTACAAAAACGCCCCAACCCCCGTCTTTTCATGTTCGTGCACGAAGGACAGGAGAGGATTCGCACTTCCGATTACGTCGCAGGCTACACCGAGGACCAACCGGTCATGCAGGCACTCCAATCCAAGTAGACCCCTTCCACCCATGTGACGCGGGAGGTATATACGGGGCACGGAAGTCCTGAAGAATCCTATGGATGTTCATCATCTTGCGTGTGCTGGTGTCGAGTTCACGCAGCTCGTCTCGCCTCCATCTTACTACCCTGAAAGAGTAGAGAAGGACTGGGACGGCAAGCATGTTGGTAGCAGCGATCTGGTTCCGCCCAGACAAAACGGAACTCCAAATTTGCCTAAGCCGCTGCCTATACTTGCCGCGAAGAGTCTCCTTGACTGCCGCAGCGTCCTGTAATGGATTCTGCGACATTCCAAGGTATTGATAAGACTCTCCGGCGTCAAGGTGTTTAATGATGCTCCCGTCCACGAGCTGCGCATCCTCCGCAAGACGCCGAGATCTTCCGCGTACTAAATGGACCACTGCGCATCTGTCCAATCCAAAGGCCATGCCAATATCTCGCGAGTAGGTATTCACTACGGTGAGTGCGCGGTTGAGATCGCTCTCACCGGAGGCGTAGAGCTTCAGATCATCCACATAAAAAAGGTGGGTGATCTTGTGCCTCCGGTTGCCGACAGGTCCATACCTGTAACCGCGAGTTCGGCGCAGGGCGAGAGATAGCGGCAATAGTATGATGCAAAATAGGAGTGGGCTTAAAGAGTCTCCATGAAAGACCCCTCTCCTATAGTGAACCAACTCTGTGGACTGAGTTGCCCCACCGATGGAAATGGTGAAGCGAGTCCTCCAGAGCAGTAGTAGGTGTTCTATGCATCTCACTATGCGGGGATGTATCGCCAGGCACTCGAGGAGCCTCACAACAAGCTGATGCGACGTTGTGTCGAATGCCTTGCGGTAATCGATCCATGCCATGGACAGGTTGCGTTTGTACTGGACTGAGTCCTGTGTGACGGATCGATCTATCAACAGATTTTCTTTGCAACCTGCCACGCCCCGCTTACAGCCGCTTTGCTCGTAAATCTCCCGCCATATTGGATCCCCTGTCTCAAGTATTCGTTCATTCAAGATCTTCGTGAATATTTTGTAACATACGTTGAGACAGGTGATCGGCCGATAGTTTTTCAGATTGGATAAATCCCCTTTCTTCGGGATCACCATAGTGCGCCCCTCCACCAGCCAACTCGGAATAGGCTTCTCCCCGTCCAAAAACGCGGTGAAAATCCGGGCCAGATATCGGTGTGTTGAAGAAAATTTCTTCCACCAAAAGCTGTTAATTCGATCTGGCCCGGGGGCAGAGAAGATCTTCATGCCCAAGATTGCCTTCTTGACTTCAACCTCGCTGACTGGTGGACACTCTCCTTGCCTTTGTTGAACGCGTTCACATAAGGCGGAGAAGAGCCCCAGTGTTCTGCCTGAACGAGGGTTCCTGTCCATATAACTCCTTCCAGTAAGCTTCGACCTCCTGTATCGACGGAAGCTTGTCCGGAGGTTGCGTTTTCTGTTGGAATAAGCGTGAGGGAGTGTGGCGAAAAAGGAGGTTGTCTCGCCACCACCTCAAACGCTTCTCTAGGGACTTTTTAATCTCCACTAGAGCTCGCACCCTGTCAGAGCAATGCTGCTTTATGGTAAGCAGCACCGCCTGATTGAGTGTGTGGTGTTGGCGACGCAAGGTGGCACATATGCGCCGAACTTTGAGCGTAAAAGCCTTGCCAGTTAATACGTAATCCACCACACACTGGATGCGGGACGCATGCCGCCGGGCCACCGATATCTTCTCCTGGACCTGATGTATGCGCCTTTGCGTCTTGGCCTGATGAGCATCATCGGTTGGTCGATGACTCGGCACAAGAGATGCTGCAGCGTCATACACAGCCCAGTTGATGTCAAGGAGGTCGCCACATGCCGGAATTCGTCGAGACAGATCCTCGTTCGCGGCCTTAAGCTGTTCTGGCCGTAGGGAAACTTTGAGGTGGATACATTTCCGCCTTATTCTCATATCTCTCGCGGCGTTCTCGGCTCTTGGCGGGTCACCAGGAGAAGGTGGCAGGTCGGGAGGTTGGTCCGCATCTTCGGATGCGGTCGCAATTTCTGATGGCCGCGCCATGTCGAAACCTTTCCCACGCAGATAGGCCACATAGTCTCGCAGGGTCAGAGACGAGAGATGAGCGAGATGAGTGAGATCGGGATGCATCTCACACCACCGATCGTGCATCCTGCCCATGTATCCTATCTGCGTGGGGTCGCTGTTACGATAGCAGATCATGATGTCATGTCTGAGTTCGTCCGTCCACTTATGTCGTCCATATCTTGCCAAGGTCGTCGTAGCGGATCTGGTCGTCGAGTCACCTCCAACTGATCCATGGCCGCCATCGGAGAGCGGCCGATTGTGAGGGGCTCTTCTCGAGCTCGCCTGCGCAACCGAGATTGTTAAAGGGTATGTCAGGTGGTTAGCCTAGCACAACCCCCGACGGTATTAGCCAGGGGCCAGGACACGCCACGAGGAGGCTACCGTCGGCCCCCAGCAAAGATGTTATGCTGGGGTGTGCCCCTAACAACAACAACAACAACAACAACAACAACAACAACAACAACAACAACAACAACAACAACAACAACAACAACAACAACAACAACAACAACAACAACAACAACAACAACAACAACAACAACAACAACAACAACAACAACAACAACAACAACAACAACAACAACAACAACAACAACAACAACAACAACAACAACAACAACAACAACAACAACAACAACAACAACAACAACAACAACAACAACAACAACAACAACAACAACAACAACAACAACAACAACAACAACAACAACAACAACAACAACAACAACAACAACAACAACAACAACAACAACAACAACAACAACAACAACAACAACAACAACAACAACAACAACAACAACAACAACAACAACAACAACAACAACAACAACAACAACAACAACAACAACAACAACAACAACAACAACAACAACAACAACAACAACAACAACAACAACAACAACAACAACAACAACAACAACAACAACAACAACAACAACAACAACAACAACAACAACAACAACAACAACAACAACAACAACAACAACAACAACAACAACAACAACAACAACAACAACAACAACAACAACAACAACAACAACAACAACAACAACAACAACAACAACAACAACAACAACAACAACAACAACAACAACAACAACAACAACAACAACAACAACAACAACAACAACAACAACAACAACAACAACAACAACAACAACAACAACAACAACAACAACAACAACAACAACAACAACAACAACAACAACAACAACAACAACAACAACAACAACAACAACAACAACAACAACAACAACAACAACAACAACAACAACAACAACAACAACAACAACAACAACAACAACAACAACAACAACAACAACAACAACAACAACAACAACAACAACAACAACAACAACAACAACAACAACAACAACAACAACAACAACAACAACAACAACAACAACAACAACAACAACAACAACAACAACAACAACAACAACAACAACAACAACAACAACAACAACAACAACAACAATCAATCATTTGAAAGTAAAGCAACTGACAACTCTGCTTGGAAGTAGCAATCGAGTATCACATAATCATATTACGCGTGACAAAAAAAAGCTTTTAATAATTTTAGTGAAGCAGAAAAATAAACGTGCGTTCTGACAGACCGCGCACGAGGGGTAATATTGGTAAGAGAAGGGGAAGTAGGCAGGTACTTCGGCGAACGGAGGGGGTGCCAACTTATCTGGATGTGCGTAATTGATCGGTTCCCGAGTTTCCAACTTACGTGGTTGCGTTCTGCAGTAGTGATGGAATGGGTCGAAACAGAGAACTCCCCGTCAGAAACATCAAACACACGATAAAAAATGTTTCAGTGTTATATGAGGCATTCCACACCAATTCAGTCAACAAAAAAAATCTCAAATAATGTCTCCAATTCAGGTTCAATGGTTCCAATAGATACACCAAATTTGAAATTAAAAAAAAAATTCCTGCCGGAATATGCGAATTTTTTTCATTTTTTTTAAATCTGTAGTCTTAGAAACGATTAATCGTATCGGCAACTCTAAAAATCCAAAATGTGCGTTTTTTCATAACCCATAACAAAAAGATATTTAGAATTAATTGGGTTATTTCAGACAAGATTTTACGATAAAACGAACGAATTTTGATTTTTTTTGCGTTTTGGACCTCCGATATCGTCATCAGCAAAAGTGCCTCAAACTTTGTAAGTGACAGTCGAATTTTGAGTACTTTTTATTTATTGGAAAATCAAGTATTCATAGGCTACAGTCATTTGAAACGAAATCAAAATGAATATCCGTTTTTCAATGTCTAGAAATTCGTCAATATCAATTGTATCATCGTATTTTCCATACAGACCAATATTTTGGATAAAGACCAATTTATAGAGAACACAATTTTCGAATTGTTATATAGCAGTTTAACGTCAATTTTTTTTAGTTTAAGACGAAATTGAAGGCAAAAATTTATATTTGGGAAAAGAGCAATATCATTCCCGTCTTTGCAGCTAAAAAGTAGTTTTGAAGAAAAAATAAATTCTTAACCTCGCGTACGGTTTTATTCACTATTCGCTATGTACTCGGTTGAGGCACTGTGACGAGTGGAATAAGTTTTTCTGAATTATCCTTCATTACACTCCGCTACAAGCGGTAGTAGGACTATTTAGCGCATGAGAAAAAGTGCTCTCGGGTTGAACGTCAAAGTGCCTGATTAATGGATCCCACAGATCCATGCACCAGAAGCCTCAGGGCTTTGGATAAATTCGAAACAGCAACAAGAAGCATCCAGGATATCCAGTGCTGCGACGATTTAGGTGCAACGACAACGATGAGAATGCACGTCTCATCCTGCGTTCTAACTCTGAGTAACTTGCTCACCGTTCGAACCCGCATACGAATACACGACTTCACTGTCTACCGGGCGTGATATCGATAGAAGTACGAGCGAGTGCGAGGAGACTGAGGCGGGCGATCGCAAGACTGCGAATAGCGATTCCGTGCGCTGCGGACGCGAGAATGAAAAACACGGGTTCTGATGCGGCAGTAGCAGCAGAACCTGCAATAGTAGCAGTACAGCTTCGATCGTTGGAATCGTAGCCAGTTCGTAATGAAAGGTGAACGGAATTGGACCCCCTGGAGCCGGAGAGCCGAAGCGCCGAGTGAATATAATTAGAGGATTGGGGGGTGGGGGTTCGCCGTCCGCGTGGTGGTACCAAACGATGAGAGGAAAGGGTGCCAGGATCGCGGACAGTAGAAGCATCGTCGTCGGTGTTCGCGGCACTGTTAGAGCGAAGAGGAAACGAGAGGAGTGGACGTAATCAAAGGGTGGTCATCGAAGCTGTGGGGTGAGTTGGCACGGGGTGGCGGTACTTGTGGCAGAAGGGGGAGAGGGTTAACCTAGCAAATTATCATTCGTCCAGGCGCGAGTGAGGGTCCGACTGAACTAGACCGGCAACAACTTGATACCGTCGTCCACCTCTCCGGCTTCAACAAGAGCAGTGGCAACGCTACAGAGCCTCGACTACTGCGACGCATAGTACCTGCAGCCCGAATCGCCAGGGCCTGTAGTTTTGTCATTAGCTCGCCGATGGCGTCTATACCGATAGATGGAGAGTTCGGTAGGATTATTGGCTAGGATTGCCAACGGACTCCACTTGTATGCAAATGCTTCACGAAATTCAGCTATGTCTCGCGAGGTGCTGTAGACACTAAACACGAACGCCTGTTCTGGTCGATTTTCAAGAGCGTCAATATAGGGTTTCGGATGTTAAGCCCGACACAGGGAAGCCGTGAGGGCGATATTTAAGATTTTAATATTTAAGGGGTACCATCTAAAGCGCTTGGCGCATCTGCTCTGACAGGAATTTGTGTGAATGAAGGGAAGGTTACTGTAGTTAGAGATTGATTATTCAAATAATTATCCGGGTTTGGTTTATATTAAAACAATAAGGTATAGCGTAATATAATTATAAGTTCGGTTAAATACAATGGTAGAGTGATTATAATATTTCTTAACCTACGTTGGGTTTTCTGCATGTCCTTAATTCTGTTCGGTCGATTCCTTTTGTTTGTGTTCCTTTATTATTTTGGGTGTTGAATTGATTGAGTCCTTCCGCCCGCGCCGGTACTCGGGTTCCCCTCACGAAGGTTTACAATCCACGCTCACCTCGATGACTTCCCGTTCCCTCGGGTGGGAAGGCTTGGTCGCGAAAGACCGAAGACACGCGAGACACTTCGTGAGGGGTCCACCGAGGGACCGATGACTTCGGCGAGAACTCTTTGGGGAGCTCCTGCCGGGCGGAGCGTTTCGAAGAGACTAACTACCTTTTTCCCGATGGAAAAAGGAATTGACCGGTGATCGATGGGTCGATGCACGCTGGAGTTCGGTGCTGACACAGGGCCTACTGCTATAGTTTCGCAAGAGCGCGTGGCTTGCTGCTCTGTATTTCGGCATCGAGGTCGATGTGCCGGAAAGAATGTAATTTTATTTTAGCACTATCCTCGTACGGATATAACACCCCCACTATCAGATTGAAGCTCGGATATGTGATCTCCGCGATTCAACCTGACGTAGGAAGCAACAATGACAAGAAAATTCAATTAGCTGCTAGCGAGGCGCTTTTGCGTTACAATTTGAAATACCCATCGATCCGTAAGAAGAAACCCGCAGTTATTACGATGATAAACGGTTATTAACAAATTATATTGATTAATTATATAATATACGAGTAGCGTAATGGTTTTAAGGGATCTTAATTCCTTAATAAGAGTTTAATTCTCTGACTCCCTTCTTGATGATCATGAAATATCCGTTTTCGGCGAAAACGGAAAGTAGATCGAATTGTTGGAGGTTACGAAAATTTAACTCTCTATTGGTTAAGATTCCTTACAAGATTAACAAGTTACTTATATTTAACATGATAAATTATATTCGAAATTTTCCTTTTTTTCTCTTTTTTTTCATATTTTCAAAAATACATTTTTATACAAAAAAAAAAAAAATGTCTTACATTTTACAATTTAATTATCAAGTCTAATATTATTATTAATTCTTACAACTATTCATGGTTAATACTAATTTTTCTTTAACAGCAATAAATTTGTTGCAAATGTAAGAAAAATATTTTTTTCTTTTTTTTTTTTTTTTTTTTTTTTTTTTTTTATATTAAAACAATAGCTAATGAAAAAGTTTTACATTTTAAAAAAAAATGTGGAATCTGATAAGTCAAACAAAAAAAATCATAAATAACCAAAATGATTTCTCGCCAAAGAAATGTGTTGGAAACATGGGGGGGGGGGTGTTACTCACTCCTCGCTAGTAGTCTCGCCTCCGCTATTGTAGCGTTGCAGACTCCAAGATAGCGGAAAATGTCGGCGTCTCCGTCGGCGATGTCGAATAGCGCGGGGGTGTGCGACTCTGGTTGAGATTTCGAGAGGTGGTCGCTGATATCTGGTGGTGTCGGCGGGGACAAGGTCCAAAAGCTCCTCGCTGTGGTCCGAGGATGAAGATGACTCCGGGGGGGAGGCTGGTGAGTCGAACGAGCAGAGCTCTGACGTGCGCTGGTGACTCGAGACTTGTCGCTGCGACAGGTACGATACCTGCTTTTCTACTCTGGCTCGATCTCCCAGGAACCCTCCTGTCGACGCCCAACTAAAGCGCGGGAGAGCACTTGTCCGCAGAGCATAGCCTCGCTCGACAAGCTCGGTCACGAATGACCGCTCTTCCTCGGGGTCGTCGTCGTAGCAGAAGTCGACCCAGACAGCGTCCGCGTGACGATCCTTACGCACCACTTCGATCCACCAGCGGCCGTTGACCATGCACTGTAGCAGTTGGCAGATTTCAGGTGACCAATTGCCTCCTGGCGGGCGGACTCCTGCCATAGCGCAGGGGACCAGGGACCATGCCAGTCGCCGTAGGTGCATTGGCATGTAGAACAGGTCGTCGTGGTCGGCGTTGCCCGTAAGTGCTCGATCTCCGTCATAGACCGGGACCGACCTGGGGTCGCGTGGATCTTCCCTTATCACCACTCGTCGAAAGCCGTCCGTGGGGTGCCGCCAGAGCGCTGGAGCCCCCAGATACACTTCTTCTTCACAGAGTCGCCGCAGCCCCAGCTGTTCACACCGCCGTAGGTTGATGAGCAGTTCTTCGCGGCCATTCGAAGGGTATTCCAGGCTTACCCAGATGCGAAACGGAGAGTCCACTCTCCATACCTTGACGAGATATGATCCGTCCATGACCTCTACATTCGCGTTGCTGATAGTTGCCATTGTACTGACCCGGTGGTTTAATGAAGACTGGCGACATTACTGCGATGCGTGAATCTTCAAACGGATTGCGAGTTGCTGATCCAGGAGCTCGGATTTCATGCCCATTCGGCAGCTCCAGAGTGCAGTAACCCCGGAAGAGAGTCGTGGGTCCGAGCGTTGGCGATATGCACAATACTCGAGATTCTTGTAGCTTTGCCGGCATTGTCACATCATTTATGCTTTGCGTTCTACCCGGTGCATTGGATGTTTGTTCTTGCTTATAAATATCGATGTTATTAAAATTTGTCCGAACCTTGGGTTTTTGTTAGGGACACCGTTAAAAAGTTATGAACTTTACAGCAAGTCTAATGTATGGAGACATGTGCAATTTACAACCCCGGTGCATCAGTTATAATTCGTAGGCAATCCATCCGAATTTTACTACCGCAAATTCCGGGCAATGCGTTGTACATAAAAATCATATAGGATAATCGCAACTAACGCCGCTATTTTACATCCTTATAATAAGAAAAAGAGAAAGGTATAACTGTTACAATTTACTGGCGAGATATCTCCGAGGTTCGTGTCAATATAAACAAAACGAAAGCAATATATATATATATATAGTCTAGCGTGCGGGTTCGGTTGTCAAATATTTGTACTATGTTTGCGTTAAATTTTTTTTTTTTTTGGAAATTCATCTTAGACCGAAACTTGATTCCTCAGCTGATACATGAAAATTTAACACAAGGTAAAGTAAAATAGTAGCAGTTCTACATCAAATTTTATAAATTTTGAAATATTCAGAATATACCATATAATATGATTTATATTATTGTCTGGAAGACAATTTCTTCCGGCCAATAATAATCTGTAGTTGACGCAATTATTTATTCTGTCGTAGCAACGAAATAATAAATTGTATGGGTTAAATATGTAATTGAACCAATAGGCATCCCTAAACTGTACATAGTTTGGCGCTGGTTGGATGAATTAGCTGTTTGTCAAAGACTTAGGCCCATGAATGAACAGATGAAATCTAATTAACGAACAACAATTCATCATGAAGGTAAAATTGAATAAGTACGGGTAGGTAACGGCCTATTCAATTAATGAAAGTTGCATAAATAATAGTGCGACATTTAAATACTAGATTTGGCCAGTTTTGTTGTTCTTTTTCACTGAGTCGAGTCTCTCTCTTTTTTTTTTTTTTTATTTAATATTTATTGTAGTCTTATTACTCTTTTTTTTTCTTTTTTTTTTTTTGATAACCTGTAATCAAAACAAAAGATGTTATGAAAATTAATATACTTTCATCAAAGGTATTTAAGAAAAAGATAGAGAAACACGTCCACCATATTCATGCGGCAAACGAACAAGTTCTGCATGAAATGTAGTATACTAGTATCGGAACATTCTGCGCATGAACCTTTACAACAAATTTAAGGTACCGTCTGATAAAGGATATAAAATGACTTAAATTTTTCGTCGTACCTGTAGATTAAATTTAATGTAACAATCCATGCATAAAAAAAAACTCCAACACCAGTATATTAAATTACAAATGTTATTTTTGAAATTGCAGCTTTACGAAATTTCTGATCTCCCCCTTTTTTTTTTTATTTAAAATTTTATTTAGGTTTATTTACTTATTTAATAAAAATTTTATCCTCGAAACTCTAGATAGAATGGTATTTTACCATATTTTAATTATAAAAATAAGTATTCATACACGTACATATGCATGTAGAAAACATAAGTACATTTAAGTTATTAAATAAATATAACCATCCAGAATAAAATTAATTGTTTTATAAAAACGAATATTAGAATAACCATAAATGTCCGGAATATATATATATCTTCAAATGGAGATATTATAGATCAATAAATAATAGTTAATTAATATACAATAAAATATATTTATGAGGGGAAAAATAGACATATATTGAGAAACCAAAAATTTATGTTAATTTTGAAAGTATGCTAAAATATTAAATATGACAATACTAATAAAATAAGTTTGGAAAGGTTATTAAATTAGTCAACAGTCAATACAAAAAAAATAAAAATAAAAAAAAATAAAATTTAGTATTACAAATTATATATATATATATATATATATAATTTGATTTTTCGTTTTAATAAGATTTGGTTGTATTAATTAGTTAAGGGCAGTAATTGTATCCACAACAGTAAAAACGAAAATTAGAAGGAATTATAGAACAAAACTAATTACCGAATTATTAGTTCCAAAAACAAACAAAAAAAAGAATGATTTATTCACTATACTTTAAAATGAATAATTTATTGCTATATATATATATATTTTTTTTTTATTTGCCAGAAACAGTGATGGTATCCCACCGCTGCCACCAATTTGTTAAGCCCGACACAGGGAAGCCGTGAGGGCGATATTTAAGATTTTAATATTTAAGGGGTACCATCTAAAGCGCTTGGCGCATCTGCTCTGACAGGAATTTGTGTGAATGAAGGGAAGGTTACTGTAGTTAGAGATTGATTATTCAAATAATTATCCGGGTTTGGTTTATATTAAAACAATAAGGTATAGCGTAATATAATTATAAGTTCGGTTAAATACAATGGTAGAGTGATTATAATATTTCTTAACCTACGTTGGGTTTTCTGCATGTCCTTAATTCTGTTCGGTCGATTCCTTTTGTTTGTGTTCCTTTATTATTTTGGGTGTTGAATTGATTGAGTCCTTCCGCCCGCGCCGGTACTCGGGTTCCCCTCACGAAGGTTTACAATCCACGCTCACCTCGATGACTTCCCGTTCCCTCGGGTGGGAAGGCTTGGTCGCGAAAGACCGAAGACACGCGAGACACTTCGTGAGGGGTCCACCGAGGGACCGATGACTTCGGCGAGAACTCTTTGGGGAGCTCCTGCCGGGCGGAGCGTTTCGAAGAGACTAACTACCTTTTTCCCGATGGAAAAAGGAATTGACCGGTGATCGATGGGTCGATGCACGCTGGAGTTCGGTGCTGACACAGGGCCTACTGCTATAGTTTCGCAAGAGCGCGTGGCTTGCTGCTCTGTATTTCGGCATCGAGGTCGATGTGCCGGAAAGAATGTAATTTTATTTTAGCACTATCCTCGTACGGATATAACACGGACTTCATGATCGGTGAGAGTTGTTACGTCCTGACGTAACTCCCTGTTTTTATCAAGAATTATCATATTTCTGTGTACCTTTTTCTCAATAATAACGCGTAGATTTTAAATTTCATTTAAGAAACATTTCTTTTAAGAGAAGGAAATGAAGGAAGAATATCAAATGATAAGTAGAACAGGTTTTCCAGTCTCGAGTAAATAGAGCAATAAATATCGGAATATGGTAATAGGAAAATGTATAGCTATAGCTACACAGACTGGCAAGAGGGGCCCAAGGGTCGGTAGGGAAGATTCCCCCAGCATTGTAGCATGTAGCTACCCTGTAGCATATCTAAAGGGATATTTCAAGTCCCATTAGAAAACCTCTGCAACACCGCAAGGCAAAGTGGCCGTTGTTGAAAATACGGTCCCATGGTGTGAGACCAATTATCGACTGCCATGTAAATATCGATGATCTATCTCTTCATTACCACCGACCCGAGATTTGTAAAGTTTGGGGATATCATCACTAGAGATTATTGGCCCGGATGTGACTTTACCCCTTTAACCTTCGCTATGAAAGACTGATAAAATTTCTTCTCCTTTCACTTTTTCCTCCGCACTATATTTTTCAAGAATATGAATGTAAAATGTATACAACAAATTTGAATAACGTTGTTATCTTACTGGAACAACATTTTATATGGTTAGACTAAAGTATATTAAAAGAAAACATATATAACTGTTAGAATCTGTACACGGACTAAACGCGGAGTCCCTATACTAAGCTCCTAATGAATAATGAATAATAGAACGATATAGATATAAATCACATATGTCAAGTTTAGACTTTATCAAAGGCTTAAATCATAAGGAAACGATTAAGACCAAAAACAACAAAGAATATAAATAATTGTGCAAGTAGTAAGGGCATAAACTAGGAAAAACACCATCAGTATACAAAACTTATAGACTAAGCGTATGACACATTTTGAAGAATAATAGAATCAAATCGCAATAGTCATGTTTATACTTGAACGAAAGAGAAAATTCCAAGGAATCGATTAAGCTAAATAACAGCTAACACGGTAAACAATTATGCGAGAAATTTCGCAAGCAAATTAAGAAATATAACGTCTCTATAAAACTGAAGGTATCTTTCCTCACTTTCTAACTCAGCGCAGCATCTATAAACGTATCTCTCTGAGCCGCTCTAGTTTACTTCACTTCACGCCTTTAGCGTCAAAGTCACGCCCCCGCGACGCTCGTTAGAAAAAAAGACGAACTAATTAGAAAACGAAGAGACACCGTGGAGCTTTCTTATACGATCATGTTAACCCTTTCCTCCTACTTATGAGAAGAAATAAAGCGAGAAAGGGTTAGGAAAAAGGGAGACGATGAAAGGGTAACCACGAATTAGAATGCGATGTCCCCATACAATGTTCACGTGATTTGGTGCACATTACCAATCACGATGATTTTTCCTCCTGAGTCCTGAGAGACAAGAAATAACCAGTATTTTTGTACTCTTTATACTTATTAAAATTTTGTGGAAATTATTTTTGCAGCAGAGTCCAAAAGGACTTAGAGATCTTGGGTAGTTTTCAATCAACCAGAAGAATTCTTGTACTATACTTGCTATTTTATTAAACTTTAATTTGTATTTTATTCGTTTTAACTTGTATTTTATTTTATATAATTTTTGCTTTGATTTGTATTTTACTTTATATAATTCTATTGGAGTCACATTACATTTTAATTTCTACATTTCCATATTTTAACATGTTCATTAAATTATCTTGGGTTTTTAAACATTTAAGTTTATTCTCTGCATTGTAACGTTGTATTTTATTATATTTAAGAGAAAGACTATCAGAGAAAACTGAGAGTCCACTTTCTCCTTTTATAGTCATAATTTTCGTTGATTAGAAATAGATCCACCCACCAGGGGGCATACAGAGTTTCTAAGCAGTATTGGAAAGATTATATACCAGAACCAACATCTGTTTATTTCAACCCGTTTATGTTAGACTATTTGGAATAGTTAAAGTGCCTGTTTGTTGGACTTTAAAAGTGTTTTTAGAGTTTTCCTCTATTTGATTTTGTTGAATTATTACGAAGATTTAAACGGTGTTTGGAATATTTCAAGCTTTGGTTCTTATAAATATTTAAAAGGTGTTTGAATTCTTGTGAATGAATATTTCTATTTCTCTGGATCTTTTCTCATCAATCAAATATTAATTTATTAGCATAATCTCGCGCGCGGATATCGAGTATGCTTATTTGCAAGTATATTTGTATCATTCTTTCCACGATGTTATTTCGAAAACGTTTCTTTGAATAAAATCTTTGTTACTAGTGGAAAAAGAGTATACCGTGAATATTATCATATAAAATACCCATCCATATAACGCATTACAACTCTAGTATAAGTCGTTCTATCGTCACGAAGCAACAACAGCAGACATAAGTGCAAGATTTATTTTTACTAGTTATTTTCCCTTTCCTAGACTAACCGATTAAGAGTCACGAATAATTTGAGAAATCCCTCCCAATAGTAAAATTTTCCTCCCTCGTCTCAACATTAACCCACACCATTCACACCCCTGTCCCGAGTAATTTTCCGACAGCTTAGACTCAAAAAACGGGGTTGCATCTTCAATGTTCCACGTCATATTGTGTATAGGGAAAGATAGTCCTTCCTTGACCAGAGTACTGGAGCCTAATCACTGAAGCGCTCAACAAGCGTGTAAATTTGTTTTGGAAGAAATTCCAAACGCAAGTTTGACGTAACAGAGTTACGCTTTGACTATCTTAAGAAATACTACCTGGGCAATTGAACAATTATACGAAATATCGTTGAACGGAGAATTGAAAACAATTTTGGAAAGAATTTACAATTGTGATTAAACAATGTAATACGTTCATCTGTTATGAACTTCTCATATGTGTACGGCATTCATAATTTAAAAAATAGTTGCAACCTTGAAGCTTGCATATTGCTTTTTCAGTTTGTTAGTACACAGTACATATAGCTTCCCCCGTAAGAGAGACGAAGTAAGTGAGGAAGCAATGGGTTTTTACTTTCCAACTTTTTTGATTGACCTCATTTATTCGTAGTATTCAATCAATGGTTTCACAAAGAACATAGCTACACCATCGAATTATACGGAATGCACTCCGAACAAGTGGTGTTATTTGACTTTACACGTGAAGCCTTGAAATTACAAAGTCACGCGATCTCAAAATACATCAGATGGATGTTAAGACTGCTTTGCTCAACGAGTCTCTGAATAAGTACTTTTATATGGATGCTCCAGAGGGATTAACAACAAATTAGAGAGTTTGTAAATTAAATAAGCCATTGTGAAGACTAAAGCAAATATCGAAGATTTCGAATCACAGATTTAAGTTAATTCAATTTATACTTCCGCATTTCTTTAGATATTAACCAGTTGTCCGCAAAGTAGAGTGTTAATGGCACTGTTTGCCAAATGAAGGGTAATTATAGTTTTGTTTGAAAATTCAATGTTGAAAAGCAAATTACAGAATTGAAATGCTAATATTCCTTTTAGTCAGGTTGAAAATTTGTTGGTCGGTAAACGAATGAACGAGCTGAGGCCGACATCGGAGAAAAACGTTTGCTCATTTACGGCTCGGACTCGAAAGCCTGAGAGCGTTTTCTATTTCTTATCAGGAATGAGTGGCCTCGGCAATGGCAATGGCGATCACGGTCCAAGCGATCACGTGTGATGATTTCTATATTTTAAATTTGAATTTATATCCCGCCGTTCATAACTACAGAACGTTCGTGACTCGTGGTCACTCGAAATTGGGGGTACCTTTGATACGTGGTCGGGACCGTGCGGGCCCGCGCAGAAAAAAATAGTCCCGGAAGGAGTCCCGGAGGGAATCCGAGCGGGAGTCCGGGCGGGAGTCCGGTAGTCCGGGCGGGAGTCCCGAACGGATTCTCGGCTGGACTTCGGGATTTGATCCGATCCCGAAGTCCATCCGAGCATCCTTCCGGGACTCCGGCCCGGACTGCATCCGGGACTCCCGCACGGACTACCGGGACTCCGGCCCAGATTCCATCCGGGACTCTCGCACGGACTACCGGGACAACGGCCCGGACTCCATCCAGGACTCCCGCCCGGACTGCCGGGACTCCGGCCGTCTTCGGTAACGGACGATATCGGAATGGGAGATCAACTCTGACTAGAATCCATCCGGGACTCCACCCGGGACTTCTCGGATGGAGTCCCGGGAATACGATTATTTATCGATCTCAACCGCCGAGAGAAAATTGTCGCGCGGGTCGGGAGACGATGTTCGTCGGTAATGATGTCCGCGGTAATAATTTCACTTCACTACAAAATGTAATCTCACTTTCATGGTTGCAGAGTTCTTCCCCCATTTCGATATCGTTCGTTACCGAAGACGGAAATGCCGAAAATTGAGCCGACGACACTTTTTTATTTTTCCTCTTCTTTTTTCCGTTGATTGCAATTCGCAACATTTTTCCGATCTTTACGCCATCCGGCAATGCATTCTTTATTAATATTTTAGTGCTTCCGCTTTAAAAAAAGATTAGAGCAAACATTATAACCCCTTCCACAGATGTCATACGCGTAAACTTCGGGTTTCAACTGCTGTTACGATGTGATTCTGTTTCGTGGCCGAATTCACATCGTGAAAGCAGTTGACAACTGAAGTTTACGCGTATGACATCTGTGGAAAGGTTACATGTTTGCTCAAATTCTTTTTTGAAAAGCGGTAGCAGTAAAATATTAAAAGTGTGCACTGCCCGTAGGCTTAAAGATCGGAAAAATGTTACAAATTGCTGTGAACGGAAAAAAAGGAGCGGAAAGACATGAATAAAAAAAAGTGTCTTCGCCACAATTCCCGACATTGCCGTTTTCGGTAACGGACGATATCGGAATGGAAGAGGAACTCTGCAACCATGAAAGTAAGATTACATTTTGTAGTGAAGACGAACGAACATCGTCTCCCGACCCGCGAGACACTTTTCTCTCGGCGGTTGAGATTGATAAATAATCGTATTCCCGAAACTCCATCCGGGAGTCCCGGGTGGAGTCCCGGATGGATTCTAGGCAGAGTTGATCTCCCATTCCGATATCGTTTGTTACCGAAGACGGTCGAAGTCCGGGCGGGAGTCCCGGATGGAGTCCGGGCCGTTGTCCTGGTAGTCCGTGCGAGAGTCCCGGATGGAGTCTGGGCCGGAGTCCCGGTAGTCCGTGCGGGATTCCCGGATGAAGTCCGTGCGGGATTCCCGGATGAAGTCCGGGCCGGAGTCCCGGATGGATGCTCGGATGGACTTCGGGATCGGATCAAATCCCGAAGTCCAGCCGAGAATCCGTTCGGGACTCCCGTCCGGACTACCGGACTCCCGCCCGGACTCCTGCCTGGATTCCCGCTCGGATTCCCTCCGGGACTCCTTCCGGGACTATTTTTTTCTGCGCGTGGGGTCCTAGAAAAAAATTCGTCACTCTCTTCTCCTTCGCCAGTCCTGCCGGGCAGACGTTCTCCAGTTTACTTCGTATTGGTTTCGTTATTTCTATTCGAAGCAAGTGATTCTAGCGTGCAATGCTAGATTATATTTGTCAAGTGGTTTGGTTGTAATCTTTTCTTTTTGAAATATTAAATTCTTAAATCGTATCAACAACTTCAACAACTTCTACAATCAACAATAAAATAAAAAGATAAGTCTTAATATAGAAATAATAGAACAGGAATTTTTATTATCATAAGGCCAATTTATATATGCGAATTAATAAATACACGAAATCAATAAATCATTAGCAGGATATTTTAGATAAATAATATACTTCGACGATTGAGATAGAGGTATTCTTGGATATTTATATGTTTGATCTTTACTTGATCCGTTAATTTCTATATATATATTGATTTTAACGATAGATACGATGATATAATAATGATAATAAAATCATGAAATAAGTAGGGATAGTATAATGACGAAACATGAAAAACAAATAGCGACAACTAATAAATATTTCTATTCGAAAATAATCAATACCGATTATTAAGAATAAATGTGACTTTTATGCGGAATATGTATATATATATATATTTTTATGTATAGATAATAAATGATCTCAGAGAATCATGATCTTCTTCTTTATAAAAACATTGTTTCATGTATTTACCCTTTGTCGTGTAATTTTATTTGTGTATATTCTGCAAGGTGCGGTTTCTTTTAGCTTTAATGTAATTTTCAAAGTGAAAATTACATTATTATTACATTAAAATTACATTAAAATTACAGTAAGTCAAATACGGTTGACATTTTTAAATTTACTTTGCTAATAGTAATTTTGTAACAAAAAATAAGAATTCAATTTTTTACACACGATGGAAGTTTTGCCCAGTGAGAACGTGAAAGTGCGAGGTGGTAAGCCACCCCTACTAGAAACAAGTTCTGCAGGCGAACGTGAGAAATGATATTTTTCAAATCATTCGTTACTGTTTGGCATATATTATTTATTCCGCAAACGTATATCTCCCGCTCTCGTACGGCACAACATTCGTCCTCTCCGTTATGGAACATTCAGCCCCAGGATGAAAAGGTATTGGCCGTAATAAGCGGCCGCCTCCTGCATAATTACCAGGGCAATTCTGCGGACCCCGGGCTAACAGAAGTTCAACGAAGTTTCGCGGGCGTTACACTTTTTTATGCTCGTAGCACAGTAAACCGGGACGAAAAATTATAGTGATAAATTTTTCTCTCAAATTTTCTCCACGCTCTTTTCCTGAGCGCTCTCCTGCACACATGTGTGTGATAGTGCTTCGATTGCGATACATATCACACATTTGGAAACGAAGTATCCTGCGAAAAAAGTGTGCGTGTTCAAATCTCCGAATTAAAAGAACGTTTAAATGTGTTATGTCCAGCCCAGGGGGTCGAATTATAATATATTTCATTCATTGGAATCATTTATAAGGACTCGAATTATTGTGGTTAAATCTAAAAAGATTTATTTAAACAAGTGACAATTTATTACGATTTCGAGTTTGGCTCGATAATATTACTTGTGGACGAGTATCGCCCCAGAACGAACCATCTATTCAACTTTAAAATTTAGACTGTCGTTGAGTTGCAGATGCTAACTGCAATATACAAAAATTGATAATTTTTCTGTTTATTTTTGCACCTTTGACTGACCGCAGTCAAACCAGGTCAGTCGACCTGGTTTTGACAAACTAATATAAATCAAGTAACCGATGTGCAATCGTAGCAATTAAAATAATTCAGCATAAACTGTCGGCACAGCAAATATTCCCTGCGATGAACTGCATTAAATAAAAATAATGAAGTCATTGATCAAATTCTTTAACTTTTTTTTCTTATGGATTGTTATTCTTGACTCTAAATGCAAAAAGTAGATATACTTCAAATAAGTAAAAGAAGCCTGTAAAGTAGAACCTCACAAATTGCTTCCACATTATTTTGTATCTTTTATAAAGTCACCTCTATGAGGAAACGTGTTGATCAATTTTCGTTTTGCCATAGATGTAGCTTTGCCAAAGATACAAAATAATGAGGAAGCAATTTGCAAGGTTCTATTTTGCAAGCATGTTTATATACTGTATACACGAGCAGCATTTCACACGCAAAAAAAAAGTATGTAATAATTATTGTCGAACATTTTGAATTAAATACTACATATGAACTCTTTATTTTATTCTCACCGAATTCAAGTTTTATACACAATTCTGGATCAGTAGCTTGAACAGTTCTCGTCCTACAGCGGTTTTAAAAAAATTACGAAAATGCAAATTTCTATAAAATCATCAATGTTGTCGAAATATAGTATTAAACATTGAGACACTCTCTTTAAGTTTTATGCAGAATTTTAGACCAGTTACTTGAGTCGTCCTCGAGTTATAACATTTAAAAAAAAAACGAAAATTTCAAAGTCCATAAAATCTAAACTACTTTGCCGATCTTGTTGAAATTCAATACCAAACAGCATTGAACATATCTTCAGTTATGAGGAACTGCTTAGCTAAATCGTTGAAATTGTATGAAAATTAGTCCGGTCACGCCCTTTTCTTAATTCAAAAAATACTGTCGGGCATGTAAGGTACGGATCAAAGACTCGTTCTTCAGACGCTATTTGTTAAAAAGCACAATCTGCAAGACGCAACAACATCAAGATCACGATTTCCACCCAACATTTTACTGAAAAGTCAACTATACCTGCTAAACGTATATAAAAAGATATTTGTACCACACGGCAATTTTACTGAAATAGTAGGTATCCAGTTCTACAATAAAAATTTTAATTTACCCTTGAAAAAAAAAATATATATATTTGTTTAAATTAATTAAAAAATCATTTTATTTGAAGAAATAAAATAATTTGTAAATTTCTTCTTATTCCTCCCCATTACTGAAAAGTAAGGGTAAAATACAAAGTCTAACTAAAAAGTGGAGCCAAATTTCACCCGAAAATTAAACTCTTCCCGACGAACTTATCACTGCTACAATAGTAGTTCCTAACAACATACTTTTTCCATAGATACCCAAGCTTATCATAAATAGCTACTAACAATAAAACTGGCCGAGGCTCGTCTGTCCGGCGAAGGAGCGGTCAAAATTATCAGGCACCCTCCAGATCCTCGAGTCCTTCAATAGCCACGGAACGTCGCCACCAAGATTTCAAAGTCAAGCACATTCTGACAATCAAAGAATCACCTACCTTATCAATTACTCTACCATCATCGACACCAAGAAGCCAAACATCATCTTTGATTTAAAAAATTTAAAGCAAATCGATGTTACCACAAAAGAAGAAAATTAGAAACGGGCAATGTCACTAACCATGTTTTGTTAAATAAATTATTTTTCACCTCTACTCACCGGTGTTCATTTGCCTCATTTACAACAAAGTATCGCACAAGACAAAAATGAATTAATTTCATAATTTTGATTAAAAAATCAATGTTATTCAGACGTTCAATAAAAACATAAATTTCTTATCTTCTATATTTTAATAATTTTTTTTTTTCAAAACCTAAATGCTTTTAAATAATGCAGCGACTACATTTTTCAGGCAAAATATCCGAAAAAATCTATACAAGGTACTATTAAGTAGTAAAATCTGGATAAGTAATAAAAATATACACAGAGAATCTAGTTATTGTGCCTGTATAAGAGACGACGTAAATTCTCTTGACACTTGTTTCGAGTAATGCGAAAAACGGTGAAAATGGTATTAGAGTTCTACTATGACCAATTTCCATCTATATTTACTCTTAATACCAAGCAAAATCGTACTATTTCACCGGCGTATCATTTGCATGCGAACACATCTCTTCATGCTGCAAAACTCTTTACGTTATATACGCGCGCATCGGTTCGCTCGGATATAAATTTATGCGCATCAATTTCGGCTCACCCACACTTTAGACACGGAAATAAAAAATATGCTGAACCGGATGGCGTTATTGGAGAAATATCAATGAATCATCTATCATGAACTGTCTTTTATAGTGGTGATTTTTTTTAAGCAACTTCGCAATAATTGTGTTAGAAGATTCAACTCGACACTTGAGTGTAGTAAATGCAACAATTCCTGTTGTTCCTTTTTCATCCCAGAAAATATCGAACGAAGAATCGAATTGAGACGAGTTACTTTGTGGAAAAATATCGAATGTTATGGGTTATCGACGCGAGTCAATGTGGTAAAATGCTGCTCGATATTCAAAAAATAATATCGAGCAGAATAAAGTAGGAGAGTTCAAAGAGGTCTGACTGCGGCGTTTATAAAGCTAGAGGTGTTTTTAATGTACTTTAGATTCGTCTCAAAAATAAATTCAATTCTATGTAATAATCATTATGAAATCGCATGAATGAAAGATTTTTCCATGTGTTCAATCATTTTTTATATTTCACTACTACCGGACTCAAATCGGTGTCCTATAAAAATGGATCTCCCACCATGTAAAGTAGATAATTAATTTTATTTGGCTTCGGCTTATTTTTTATTGTAAACAAAATTAATCACACCGCTTTATTTTCCTCAAACGCCGGTCAAAATAATATAAATTCCAAAACAAAGAAACATAAAGAATTTAATTATAATATTAACTGTATAATTTCCCTATTTATTTTGCTTTTCTTTCAGTTTTCGTCTCAGTCACTTAGCTCGGATATTCGTAACGCCAATAATTATGTCATACTCCGATTTCCCATACACGAACATTCATTCTCACATACAAAAAAAATATGTTATCTTCGGATACGCTGAGTGGACGATTTCGCTCATGAACATTATGAATAAATTTACAAAAGAAAGACGACTTATCTTAATAATCGATGTCAACGTAGGCTCTTTGTTTTTCCTCTGGGGCTCGCTGTAATTGAAAAATCTCGATCTTCACCTCCACGACAACTAATAGAATTTTCTGGCTGGCCGGGCACAGATTCGAACGTGAGACCCGTTCTTCGGAAATCCAGTTGACGGGAGCGAGTAGAGGAGAGGTACGCAGCGTCCTGCTATCTCGACGTCCCTAGAGGCAAAGAGAACGATTATGATGTGCAAATCGATTTTATAATCTATCTTCTTATTCGGAGCATGCGTCGTTCGTCACACTATTGCGCCTCCGTCTCTCGTTGATGCCAATCGATAGGGATGTACAATTATTTCGGAGGATTCCGGTCGCATATATTACACAGGTTTCAACCATCTGGACATTTGTTTTTCGAGCTTATAGAACTTCACGCTGAAGGAGATCGCTAGACATTAAGGCTACGCGGTTCATCATGAATTGAGCCAAGTCCAATGAGACATCACTTAGTATTTTTATGCAAGGCTTTTGCGAGGTTCCTTAACGAAGCCCATAATCTAGACTTAATCAATGCGTAAGACGAAAAAAATGGAATCCCGTAAAAAATGTCGCTGGAAATAAGCCGTGTAATAATATACATTAGATAGTGATGCGGGGTATCAAGAAAAAATGCCCGGGAAAAAATATCCGTGGAAAAAAACGACCGTGGATAAAATAGGCGGTGGAAAAAAAGGCGGTTGAACAAAGGGTCGATAGAAAAAAGGCTTACAGCATTATTTGTGTAGGATGTATTAGATAAAATAGCTAATTCAGGATTGCAGCTGACGGTGACATGTCAACTTGTCCTCCAAAGGAATAGTCAGTCACAAATCTGCGGTTGAATACGTACAAATAAATCTTCAGTTGATAATTCTTTGCTTCAATTGATCACATTATGATTGAAGTAAAAAAGTTTTTCTTGTCACAATTAACAGATTTATTTGAATTTATTCAACCGCAGGTTTTGTTGATTCAAATCTATTTCTTTCTCAATGTTGTCCTTCCTCCAACCCAATTTTTTTTTTATGTAAAGGAACGAAAAGAGACGAGTACAGAAGGGAGGGGGTTCGGGGGCGAAGTAAAGAAGGAAATAACGGCTCCATCGGCCTTTTTTCGAACGACTTTTTTTCCTCAGTCTTTTTCCCATGGTGATCGTTTTATAAAAATTAACCCTGTTCACGAATGCTGTTGTTTTGTTTCATTTTATAAATTTAATTATTATTTTGTATCTGGCGCGCTAGTACTGAATGTTGGCGTGTTGTACTTTACGAAAGTCCCGTGAAGAAAGAGAGCTTATAGAGCAGTTTTTAACTTAACCACCATTTATGTACACGCCATTGTACTAACGACATTGTATTTTCGCATCCTCTTGTAGAAAATGTAGTTTCGATTTTAGTGATACCGTGTTCCTTATTCCTTTCCTATTAAAACGTGTAAAGCAACGGTTCTCTTCTGAGAACACTAACATTTTTGGTCCATCGAACCGGATGTGCACCAGCAATAACAAAACAAGAAGCCACTTCTCGCAAGCGTCCTTTGATGCGACGCCGAGTTATAATGCAGTTCGTGCGAGCCATGGTATCTTTTACAGATCGGCGACGGGCCGCATCAGCAAACATTTTGACTATAGTGTGAGCATCTCGCCAGCTTCTCTTTGTGGGACGCCGAGATAGTGAAGTGTATGAGTAATACCGTGAGCGTTATTCGAAGGCAATAACGGGCCGGACACTTAAATTCTACAAACAATTCGCGTGGCTCTAATTCTATCAGTGCGACAAATCTAAAAAAAAAATCATTCGTATATCGTGCTTTTCTATTGTTCGGCATTCTTAGTTCGTCATCGTGTGAATGTCCGCCATTTTTATTGCCGCTTGTCATTGTAGGCTTTGCCTTACAATCGAGCGGGATCGCGGAAGCCAACATAAAAGACGCGAAGGAGTGTGTGGCGCCACTGCATCGACAGAAGTCAATATACGATGTAGGGCACGTGATTACAGGCAACTTCCACACAAAATTCATGTGAGCTACAGTCGCTTCTACGGCGGCCATTACAGTTTGGTAAAGTGAAAAATTTGACGAAAATATGGCTGAAGCAGCAGCTGCATTTAAAGTGTAAAAAAACAAGCGCAAACAAATAAAATAAAGTCTCACGAGGTTCTGTACTTACTTAACAGACTTAAATGTACCGGACATAACGATAGTCGAACTACGACAAAGTTTAATAAAGGTGAGTGAAGTTTGGGAAGCGTATAATGAGACGCAATCAGAGATCGAAGAGCTCGAACCTGAGGAAGCAAATGTGGCAATTCACGTCGAGGAACAAACCAGTTTCGAAACGAGATACATCTCAGTCACTGTTGATCTTGAAACATTGATTGAAGGAAAAATAGAAGCATTACGATCTCCTCGAGGTTCTCAGACATCTCACAGAGATGATAATGTACAAAATGTGTCAAATGCCAGTCAAGGAGTTTCATCAGCTCAGGGAAGTATTATCGCAAACGATCATTTAAAATTACCACGTGTGACGTTGCCGTCGTTTTCCGGAACGTATGAAGAATGGACCCCATTCCGTAATATGTTTCAGAGTATGATTCACGCAAATACGTCACTTTCAAGTATACAAAAGATGCAGTACTTAATCTCAACATTGGAGGGCGAAGCTAAGGATATCGTCAGTTCTCTTGAAGCTTCCGATGAAAATTATGCGGAGGTTTGGATGGTGCTGAATGATAGATATGACGATGACAGTTTAATCATTCAAAAACATGTCAGAGCATTATTCGAAATACCCGTTCTAAACAAGGAGAATCATATTGCGTTACGGCGTTTGCTTGATAATACACTGAAACACTTAAGGCGCTGAAAAGATACACGGATAAATGGGACAGGCTCATGATTCATCTTGTTACAAGTCGACTGGATCGAACAACGAGTAAAGAGTGGGAAACTACAATACAAAAAGGTGAAATACCTACGTTTACTCAACTAACAGACTTTGTATCTCAGCGTTGTAGAGCCTTGGAAGCATCATCGCGCTCGCAGCATTCCACGTCCACTGTTTCGAAGGAGGGAAAATCTGATCAAGGCAAAAGTACAACATCCCATGTAGCCACGACAAATGTCATGTATGCTTTCTGTGGGAAGGAGGATCACACCATGTACAGATGCACCAAATTCTTGGAGCTGGACGTCGATCAACGTATAAAGGAGGCAAAATCTTGCAAACTGGCCTTGAATTGCTTGAAAGTGGCAGGTCATTAGGCAAAGCAAAGTTGATCGGGTTCATGTCGAAAATGCAATAAGCAACAAATCACATCACTCCATTTAGAGCAAAGACAGAAACATCCCGAACCTGCGGCTACGAAGACATCTCTTCCAGACAAAGAAAAGGTAGTGGTCACAAGTGTGAATCACGCCGCAGTAGTCACAGAACGACAGGTGCTCCTTGCAATAGCCATCGTTAACATTCTCGACGTTAAAGGTAAACCGGAAGCTTGTCGTGTTTTGCTGGACAATGGATCACAATCCTGCTTTATCACCACTAACTGCGTCAAGCAGCTCGGTGTCAGGCAATCTGCCACGGGTATTCCGAAATGTGGTTTGGGAGAATTATCTACGCAAACGCGTAGCCTCACAAAGTTTACATTACAATCCACAATCAATGGATTTCAAGCTGAACTCAACTGCCTGGTTATCGAAAAAATTATGCAAGCTCTTCCAGCCAATCATCTCAATTTGCACGAATTGAAGGTTCCTGATGGGATCACATTGACCGACCCTGCTTTCAATCAGCTATCAAACGTCGGTCTAGTTCTCGGGGCTGAAATATTTCTAGATCTTCTATGCATTCAAAAAATCAAACTTTCAGATGGTCAATCAATTTGGGAGAAAACATTGTTCGGATGGATTATCTCTGGCAATTTCTTCATGCGAGAGAATCCAATAAAATCTACAATCTGCAACTTGATTGTTAACGATCAACTCAATGCAAATCTCACACGTTTTTGGCAGATCGAAAATACGGAACGACAAAATACAAGAAAGGCAGAAGAACGTATCTGCGAGGGACAATTTGGACAGAGTTACAAGCGCGACGATAACGGTCGATTTATCGTAGCACTGCCTAGGAAACAAGAGGAACTCGATAAATTAGGAAACTCGAGAGACATCGCAATACAGCGACTCAAATTCTTGGAATGAAAATTAGAGCGAAAACTTCAACTCAAGAAGGAGTACACCGAGTTCATACACGAGTAATTGAATTCGCAACACATGCGTGAACTCAAAAATGGTAGTCCCACATGGGACATTAGCCCGCACTACTATTTGCCTCATCACTGCGTCGTGAAGGAAACAAGCACCACCAGGAGTCTAAGAGGTGCCTTCGACGCATCAAGTAAGACGACAAGCGGAGTTTTACTGAACGACACTCTGATGGCTGCACCGGTTTTGCAGCAAGACCTCTTTTCAATACTACTTCGATTTCGGAGTTTTGAATGCACCATAACCGCTGACATTGCCAAAATGTATAGGCAGGTATTAGTGGATGAGACCCAAATCCCTCTACACCGGATTATCTGGCGGGATGAGCCAACTGACGACATCAAAATCTATCAGTTGATAACACTGACGTATGGAACAGCACCAGCTTCTTTCCTATCCACCAAGGTCATGCAGCAACTAGCAGATTTGGAGGAGAAGCAGTTCCCTAAAAGAGCCATGGTGGTACGCCGAGATTTCTACATCGATGATATAATATCAGGCGCCAACTCTGAAGAGGAAGCATCGATAATTCGGGATGAAACGGCAGCATTACTACAAAAGGGAGGTTTCGTACTCCGAAAATGGGCTTCGAACAGTCAAGAACTGCTGAACGATATGCCTGGATCATCTATTAGCAATGCTATACTTGAACTCGACAAGGACGGGACGTCGAAAACTCTAGGAATCAGGTGGAAGCCTACAGAAGACGTACTGCAGTACGTAATCTCTATGAAAGATTCTCAATCAAAGTCATACACAAAATATCAATTCTGTCAGAAATCGCTCAAATATTAGATCCTCTTGGACTTCTGGGGCCCGTGATATATTGCCTACCGAAATTCTAATTCAAAGGCTTTGGGAACTTCAAGTGGATTGAGATGATTCACTGCCCTCAGATATTCATACTTAGTAGTCAGATTATGTGATGAAAATGCAAGATCTCAACGGATTCAGCATATAACGTAAAATTGTCAGTCCCGGGTCAAATATACAGCTTGAATTGCATGGTTTCTGCGACGCAAGTGAACGAGCGTAGGGGGCCTGCGTTTACATACGCAGCAGCAATTCTGGTAAGTTTCTTCAAATACAACTATTGTGCTCTAAGTCTCGAGTTTTTGCTCTAAAAACGATCTCAATTCCAAGATTAGAATAGTGCGGTGCTCAACTGTTGACTCAGTTAATGAATAAAGTCAAAGACGCTCTGGATCTCAACATCGGTAAAACCTATTACTGGACAGACTCATCGATAGTGTCTCATTGGATCAAGGAAACCAACAAGAAATTACCTGTCTTTGTTGCTCATAGAATTGGCAAAATTCAGGAAATGACTTCGGTTGACGATTGGAATCACGTAGGACCTGAAGATAACCCAGCTGACCTAGTTTCGACAGGTGTTACTCCAGAAGAGTTATTGAGTTCTCAATTGTGGTAGAACGGACTTTCGTGGTTGCAGGACGATGACCTCATCAAGTGCCGTTCGGAAATTCCGGAGTTCGACGAAAGTCAGCTGAATCTGACAAATCAGTAGTTATTGCTATGCCCGCTCTAAAGGATATCGACCCGTTTGCCAAATTCTCAACTCTTAACAAGCTTATCAGAGTTGCAGCTACTTGCATACCTTTTACATTCATCTGCAAAAAGGAACAAGGTTTCCCTTGTCAGTTAATGAGTTAAAGTACGCAAGAAAGTCTCATCAAAAGAGAGCAACAATTAGCTTTCACGGACGAATTGAATACGTTACGAAAAGGTGATGTGATTTGCAGCAGAAGCAGTATAAAGGACATGAATCCATTTCTCGATGAAGATAGCTCTTCGCGTCGGCGGCAGATTTCGACACTCGCAACTTCCATATGACAGCGAACATCCCGTGTTGTTGCCTCAGCACTCGAAATTGACCAAGCTCGTGGTCGAATGCGAGCACAGAAGAAGTCTGCATGCTGAAGTTGATGCCACTCTCGCTGCAGTTCGGTTAACATATTGGGCAATCAGGACGCGCGGCATCATCAAACGATTGCTTCGTCAGTGCATAACGTGCTTCAACTAATGGGGAATCTTTCTACTCACCATACAATTCCTTCAAGACCTTTCAGCAGCACAGGCGTTGATTTGTGTGGTCCTATATATATTCGTGAAGTCAAACGAAGAAATAGTAAACACATCAAGGCATATATTGCAGCCTTTGGAAGGGGATGCTTCGGCGAAGGACGGTCACAATCAAAAAAGTTGTTTATTGTTTACGTTTCGCCCTGATCAGGTCTCTTCAGAAATATGTTTATTATTAAAAAGATCTACAAAATAAATTAAAAAATTATTTTTTATAAAAAAACCTAATAAAGTCTATATAAATTTAAAAAATCTATGTATTAAAAATTGTTTTTCGCTTCGCTTATCCTCTCATTTTTTTAGGAATCATATTCGAGTGAAAAGTCAATTCATTTAACTCATATCATTTCTCGCTGGTTAGCTGAGGTGTTGGGTGTTATTAACATAGTTAGTGTGAATATGAGTGATGTTAATGCTGTTGACTCGGCTCTCTGGTCCAGTTTTAAGGTTATGTCCGTGTGTTTGATTGATTGATCAATGGAAAATTATATTATATATTGTTATATTGAATGAGTGAAAGAGAAAACCACATCAATGGTACATACCTTTTTAACAAGTGTAATATTAAAAAATTGATAACAGTAGATTAATAGTGTTATCATTACATTTGTCATTCAGAAAACGAAAAACACGGGACCAGGGAGTCCGGTCAGCGTGGAGTTACATTTTCAATCTGCCCGTCAGTCAGTTGAACGCCGAGGAATCGATTAAAGAGGACGCTTGATATATGATTTTATGTGGTAAAATTTAAATTATATATATTATATGATTGAATTATATATTACACTAAGGTTTGCGATATCTGTTCTATAGTTAATGGCATTTTTGTCAGCATTTATGTGAATCATTTCGGTTATGATTCTCTTATAGTAAGAGGGATCCATTGACAAAATTCCAACCTTGTCAAAATCAAATATGTGTTTTGTATGTCCTACATGTTTTACAACTGCTGTATTTTCTGACTCTGGACGGTTTAGACTATTTTTATGTTCTTGTATTCGAGTCTTCGAGTATCTTTTTGTTTGTCCTATGTAGATTCCTTGAAAATCTTTGCAAGGTATCATATGTACTAGATTTGATTTTAACAATAAAGGAACTCTGTCTTTGGATAACCCTGTGATTGTGTGAATGTTGTGATTGTTATTGTTAACCATGTTAATGTTGTATGATTTTAATGTTTTGAAAAGTGGATGATGAATTTGCTCGATGTATGGAAGATTCATCAGGCGTTCAGTGTCGAACTCAGATTTTCCATTTTGTTGGTTGTTAGGAAAGAAAATCATTCGTAATCTTTTCAGGAGATATTTTTCAAACTTTTCCGGGTAGCAATTTCATGTGAGAGTTTTTCTGATCAATTCTATATTCTCCTCACGATGGCTGTTGTAAGAGAGTTTTATTGCTTTATTGCATCTACCAGCATGCAGATGATCCGGTCTGTTTGTTGTAAAGGGTGTCTTGAAAAAAAAGTTAGATAGTATTGGTGCAAGAGGAAATGCCATTGGTAGTCCAGAAATTTGTTTATAAATTGTGTCATTGAAACTAAAATAAGTCGAATTCATTATCAACTCAATTCCTTTTATTAATTCCTTTATAGGAAAGTTGCCTCTGAATAAATGCTTGCGCTTCTCTAAACTTTCTTTTACAAGTTTGAGAAGGATGTTGGTGTAGAGTGAGGTGACATCTAAGAAAATTAACACATAGTTGTTTGGAAGAGTTAAATTATCAATCAAATTCTTTAGAGTGAAGCTGTCTTTGATTTCCGATTTATTTGAAGACTCAAATACAAGAATATGAAAATAGCCTAAACCATCTAGACTCAGAACATACAGCACTTGTAAATCATTAAGGACAAACAAAACATATATTTGATTTTGACAAGGTTGGAATTTTGTCAATGGAACCCTCTTACTATAAGAGAATCATAAGCGAAATGATTCGCATAAAGGCTGACAAAAATGCCATTAACTACAGACCAGATATCGCAAAACTTAGTGTAGTATATAATTCAATCATATAATATATTGTAACGGAATCGGTATTTGTAACATGCTTATTTATGGAATTACACGTGAAAGCGATATTGGAACTGATCCGCTCGCGACATATAAGACAACTGACATCGAACCGAATGACGCCTGACAACGATCGTAGATTGACAAAGTCTTTTGACAGACACCTCAAAGTTAACGGAAGCGATACACGAAACCTATTCACAAATACAGTTCCGCCCTGTTATTCTTTTATAAATTGTGGACTTTCTTATTTTCTCGGTCGTAACAATATATATAATTTAAATTTTAGCGCGTAAAATCATATATCGTGCGTCCTCTTTAATCGATTTCTCGGCGTTCAACTGACTGACGGGCAGTTTGAAAATGCAACTCCACGCTGACCGGATTCTCCGGTCCCGTGTTTTTCGTTTTTTGCATAAAAAGTGTAACGATAACACTAATAATCTAGTGTTACCAAATCTTTAATATAACACTTATTATAAAAGTATGTACCATTGATGTGGTTTTCTCTTTCACTCATTTAATATAACAATTTCCCATTGATCAATCAGTCAAACACACGGACATAACCTTAAAACTGGACCGGAGAGCCCAACAGCATTAACATCACTAATAGTCACATTAACTATGTTAATAACACCCAACAACTTAGCTAACCAGCGAGAAATGATATGAGTTAGATGAATAATTGACTTTTCAATCGCATATGATCCCTAAAAAAATGAGAGGATAAGCGAAGCGAAAAACAATTTTTAATAAATAGATTTTTTGAATTTATTTATACTTTATTAGGTTTTTGTTATATAGACTTTATTTGGTTTTTGTTATATAGACTTTATTTGGTTTTTTAAAATTTATTTTGTAGATCTTTTTAATAATAAACATATTTCTGAAGAGGCCCTGATCAGGGCGAAACGTAAACTACGAACAACTTTTTTGATTGAGACCGTCCTTCGTTGAAGTATTGCAGTCTTCGTGTTCATGGTTACAAAGGCTGTACATTTGGAGGTCGTATCAGGTATGTCCACGAACGCATTTTTAAGCGCTTTCAAACACTTTGTCGGACGTAGGGAGAAACCGTCAGACATGTTTTCTGATAATGGTACCAATTTTACGGATGCCAATCGAGAATTACAAGAGCTGAGTAGTCTCTATTCCCAAGAAGAGCATCATCGCAAAATCATCGACGCTACGTCTTCGGATCGAATTAAATGGCATTTTATTCCTCCCCGAGCACCGCATTTCGTTGGATTGTGGGAGGTGGCCGTCAGATCGTTTAAAACTCGCTTCTACAAAGTAGCTTCAGATGCAGCGTTAACATTTGAGGAAACAACCACTCGTGTTACACGCGATCCTCAATTTAAGGCCCCTGTCAATTCTCTGCTCTGTCAACGGATACGAACGCTTTAATCTATCAGCAGACCATTGTCTCATCGGCAACTCGTTGATATCCTATCCCGATCCCGTTGCGTGATAGCACCTCAAAATAAACGTTTAGAGCAGATTCGTCAGCACTTCTTGCAACGCTGGTCGTCTGAATATCTATTAGAACTTCAACGACTTTCGAAATGACAAGCTAATCATGGACCACAACTTCATGTTGGCCAGTTGGTTCTTTGTCGAGAAGATGGGCTTCCTCCCTTGAAATGGATACTCGGGAGAGTCCAAGAAGTGTGCCCTGGCAGCGACCAAAGTATCAGAGCAGCTATCATCAAAACGGCTCCAGGAATCTTCAAGAGACCAGCAGCCAAAATAAGCATTCTTTCCCTTTGAGCAACACGGAAGATGGATTAGCGTTCACACAAGTTTATTCGAGTTTTCCGATGTAATTTAAATATTTATTATAACGATAATATGATCGAAGGTAGCGAAGGTTGCTTACCAGAGGTCAGCTATACGGCCGGTATGTTCACGAATGCTGTTGTTTTGTTTCATTTTATAAGTTTAATTATCATTTTGTATCTGGCGCGCTACTGCTGAAGGTTGGCGTTTTGTGCTTTACGAAAATGCCGTGAAGAAAGAGGGCGCAGAGCGCAGTTTTTAGCTCAACCACCAGTTATGGACACACCGTTGTATTAACGACATTGCATTTTTGCATCCTCTTGTAAAAAATAGAGTTTCGATTTTAGTGAGACCGTGTTCTTTATTCCTCTCCTATTAAAATGTGTAAAGCACCGTTTCTCTACTGAGAAGACTAACAATCCCTCCGTGTGAATGTTTAAATTTTGATGTTAAAACTTTTGCAAAATGAATAGACTGGACCTCGATTACTGCTGTTAACAATGTGCCTGAGCTGTCACGGCCCTGGTTTCACATGGTGTTGGTATTGTTATAGTTAATGAGTTTGTGGGTTAGTTTTGTTTTGTTTTCAAATGTCATGACTAAAATAATTCAGACTTAATAGAGTTTTCAAGATTAGGAAAGATGAGGGGTCTCCCTGCTTTGTAAACAGCGTGCAAATTGTATGTATGAATCTCTATACTTAATTGTTCACTTCTAGATTTCAAAATAATACAACTTTTTGTAGCCGAGACTTATATTGTTGTACAGGTTTATTGAAAGTCCAGTGTATTTTGAAAATTCAAACTAAATATGAAAGACCCAGTATAGACACGGCAGGTGAAAAAATCATCTATGCTCATTACGGGTTAAACGTGACTAGAATAACGACCACATTACGACCAAATGACCTCATTTTCAAACTAGACATTCCTATTTCCGAGAATTTCATAACTTTAATTTGACCCACGAGAATTATAAAGATACCAAAATGTCAAAGTATTATTTCAACGTATCACCAAATAATTATAATCAAACTTCAGAAAGATCTTGCAATAATATGACTTTATCAACATTTTCTTTCACCGGTTCATTAATCGGTTCCTACAAGGTTTCTGATGGAGCTACCCTTTTCTTACGGTGAATGCTTCGTATGATGGGAATTGGGTTTCAATTCTGTATAAGGCTGCACCAGTATACAATAGGATTTCCGGCAAGGGCCATACGAAACAAATCTGCTGGCATGCTCCCGATAAATGTCACTGGTCTACCACAAATGTGAGCAGTAAATCCCAAAAGACGTTCTGGCCGCTTCTGTGGGTTGGTTCGTGAAACCGCTTCCGGACAATCCACGAGACACCTACCAGGCTTAACCGAGGCTTGCTGTTCGGTGCTCGAGGTAGGTATTCTCGGCTAAGGCTTACCTGTGAGCGAAGACTAGGTTACGAGAGGAATCGATTGCGCAAATAGGCCAATGATACGCACCTGTACGGCGACTAATTACACCTTACGGTCAATCGATAAGTTCTCATTGCACGATTGATTTTAACTTCTATCCAGTAGATAATACAGGAATGGCTCGCACTATACATTTGCAATTGACGATAACGAGTACGGTGAATTTGCAAACAAAGGGAAGTACTTGCAAAAAGGATACTTGTGAAGTACAAGAGCACTCTGAAATATGTGGTAGTACACAACAGTTCTACATGAATGTTGTCACCGCCAAGTATGTTGGCAATAGCCTCTATCTCGATAGGGTTTGTGGAATGAACCGGTCGATCGGAAGAACGTTTCGTATCACTATACGCATAGCAGTAGTAGTAATACACAAGGAAGGGGAGTCGACGTCTATGCTAGTGTTGGTTTATGCGCGCGTTCTAATGCTATCGATTTTGGTGCTTAGCATAATGAGGACTAGCGAAGCAGGATGACCGTTGAACACACGATGAAAATGGAATATGGTTCTATTTCGGATGTATATCTGGTCATAAGAGATTTCCCTAAATAAATATTTACGCACGGAAAAGAATAACTTGGTATTCAATTTTATATGAATTTTGTGTTATTATACGAAAATTAATTTATTAATTGTTTTTACAATTTCAGTCTTCTTGCGGTATATATATCTCGTTTTGAAAAAAACGTTAAACGTTTTAGAAATAACTCAAAGTCACAGATTTGATCCTGTCAATGTTGCTCCAGAATTCAAGAACTATGATTCCGTCAAGCTAGTAACAAGCTAAGACTTCTTCCTCACCCCCCCCCCCCCCCCCACACACCCCTCCCACAACCTCTTATTCCTTCTAAAACATAAAGAATTAATTTTAATGCGACATTCTTCTTCAAAACTCTATATGATTGAGCATAATATAAATTGTTTCGTAGCCTCTGTAGCACATTTGGGGATATATCAGTACTGTTAATTAGTACTGGAAGGTTGTTTAAAAGTTATAATGCGTGCTAAAGAGGTCCTCAGTTTCTACCTTAAGAATAGTTAACCAATGTTTTATCGATTAGTTCTTACATTAGTTGTGACTCTCATATCGAAACACTGACAGACTTTAAGAAATAAACATTCAGTGAAAACCAAACATCAGTTGATGCGAAAAATCAACCCACAACCGACAATTATATGTCGATTTACGGTTCGTATCCAAAACCCAGTCGTATACCACATTCCTTTATCTGCAGCATTATAGTCTAAATTTAGTTGGGTTTCGGAACTAACTTAACCTTGATCACTTGGTTAAAAAATGGCGGGGTTTTAATGTAACCAGAAAGCGACAGAAACTCTCAGTTGACCATAGGTTGAAATTTCACACTAATAAAATGGTAAATCTTTGTGCCAAATTTTCATATAACACTTCTAATTTGTAATATGTTATTGCATCAATCGCACTTATCTATAGCCAATATTCTATCGACCGCGAGAGTGGTATATCTGCGTGTAATACCGCCGAAATTTTATCCATTTATTTCGGTGCAATCTGAAATATAAATCGAGTTATCTGTATATAAACGTGAACAAGTGTTTGACTCTTCGCGATAAGGTAGTATATTTTTATATGTTTAAAACTAATTTGCCTCGAAATCTTTTGTTTAAAATGTACTCGCCGTTTAACCCGGACTATAATTCCATAGGTCGGCTAGGCGCATGTATAGCGCGGCACTTGCGGTTAATTATTGGTCCACGTATAGCGTGAAATCAAATTCGTCTCCTGTTATTTCAAAAAACAAAAGGCCATCTTTATTCCATCAAATCGAGTGAGAAGTCTTCTCACCCCTCGTAGGATTTGCGTTCGTCGCGAAGCACCCGCTTGCGCCCTAACGTCACGGGTACTCCGCCCTCCCACCAGTTGTGCTGCCATCAGAGCGAGGGAGATAGAGAGATATAGTCTCAGCAATACAGCGAGATCCGGCATATCCTGCGGACCTCGATATACGAGATAAGTAAACGTTTATGTAAAGTCAAATGGAATGGGTTGTTGATGCTAAAGTGAATTTATTGTTTAATTTATATGTATGTGAGACTAGATGAAGATGATGAGTATTTGAAAACGCGCCAATGAAAGGGAATAGGAATTAATGAAAATGAATTAAAGTTGATGGTTATTGAAAAGTTGATAATTGAGTATTATTTATATTAAATGAACTGAATTGAATATTATCTGGATTAATAGTTTAACAGTGTGCCGTGGAATGAGAGTGAATTGATGGTTTACTGTTTTTGTACATTGGAAGTTGAAGTGGATATTTATAAGATTTGTTAAGGGATATTATTTATGTTGAGAGTGCGAGATCCGTCTCATACGTATAATTTAACTCTCACTGAGAGTTCTTTCGGAAACGTAACGGCGATCTCTCTTTTGAGTTAAGGCGTTGGCCCTTTACTCTGGGACGGAGACCTCGCCAAGTACTGCCGTAGATAGGATGTGTGGTTTGTGTGGTTGATAGGTAATTGGTGACTCAGAGTGTCACACGGCAAGAATTACATGCAGAAATAATTAAAGACTGTCATTTACTCACACTTTATACTTTAATTTGATGAATGCTCGTTGATACAGTTACTGATTACAACAGTCTTACTAGACTAACATATTTTTCTCCGATAACCCTCCGCCGGGCAGAGGACTATCGAAGAGACTTTCGATGCGGAGCCTTGCTCGCTTTGGTAAAGACGCAGTGTAGCAGCATGACAATGTTCGGAGAGTAAGTTTCTGAACTTACAGAAAATGCGCGCCCTTGTATACTAAATTCGCGGTATAATTACGTGGTGGGGATGTCGTACCCCACGAAATATACTGTAAACATTTCTTGAGATGATACATGCGGTGTACGGTTGAAAACCCTTACGATAGTATTATTCCTGGAACAGGTGATTAAAGAAATATCGAAAGAGAGTGTTACATGACATCTTCGATGACACTGTTGAGGTGAGTTTCCAATAAATATCAAGCTAGATGGATATTGTACATACGTTTCTATAGTTTTACTCAGGTCGACATGATTTTATCGGCGGTGTAGATCTTAAAAGAAGGGCTACAGATATGTTCGGACGTACTTCTAACGCTTCACATTGGTATCACATGTTGGGCTAAGATAATTTATTACTTATACCCGAGATATGGGTACGCGCCTCCTTAAGGGTTAGGAGGCTAGAGCAGGCGATGAGTGAGGGTTCTATGTATGCAGTGGCACGTCCACCGTTCGGGTCCGCGCAGCTAAAGTAAACATACTTCGATATATATTTGACGCGCAGTAGGCGAATAACAGAATTCTTAGGGTACGCGTCTTACATGGGTTTGAGTATAACGTACAGGAGCAATATTACTATAGCAATCTTTTATATTAATTGTAGTTTAGCTAGAGGTAGTGGATTACGTGCGGACGTAACTCTCTCCTATGAACCTATCTCTATCCCAAGATTCTTGGGGGACTTAGAATTATATCTCCCAACAATATCCTCAGGCCAGGATTTTTCTAGATCCCTCCTATGAAACCATCTCTATTCCAATATTCTTGGAGGACTTAGAAAAATCCTAGCCTGGAGTGGGGTGTTGTGGGAATTAGAAAAATTCTTGACTTAGAACGGTCACACATCCAAGTACTGACCCCGATCATGAGCGTCAATAGGTCGTGGGTGACCATCCTGCTTGATTCTAAGGAGGGCTACGTCCCCCTGCGTACTTCGCGTGTCAACTCTCCCCTGTCACAATAATTGTATATTTTCCTTTTAGATCACTCCCCTTCAGGTCAGGATTTTTCGAATACCCATGACTTTTCTAAATCCTGCCTATAAGACTCCCTCCGGGCCAGGATTTTTCTAAGCCCCGCAATACCCCCTTCAGATCAGGATTTTTCAACGAGCCAGGATTTTTCTACGACGGAGGATTTTTCTAAGTTCTCCCGATGAGCACCTCTCCAGGTCAGGATATTTTAAGTCCCACAATATTCTGCTTCTCCAGGACAGGATTTTTCTAAGTCCCCCCTACTTACAAAATTCTACTCTACTCTAAGTACCAGAAAATTCCCACCTCCAAGGATTATTCCGTCCCACAATATATCACTTTTCCACGACAGGATTTTTCTAAGTCCCACAATATCCCTCCCCAGCCACAGCCATGATGTATCAATTAACCCAGGTCACGGGTGTGTTATTTGACCCCGGCCAGACTTACTTATGGGACTTAGAAAAATTCAGGCCCAAGGGTCCCTTGAGGAACACAGTAAAATTAAGTCCCACGAAGGGATCTTATTGGGACTTATAAAATAAATCCCTGGGTAGGACCTTATGGGGACATATAAAAAATTAGGCCCTGGATGGGGTCTTATTGGGATTTAGGAAAATCAGTCCCTGGATGGGACTTTATTGGGATTTCCAGGGCCTTATTGGAAAAGATCAGGGACTTGAAGGGGATCTAAGGGGATGGGGTACTTAGAAAATATCCAGGTTTGGGGGCCTATGGAGGACTTAGAAAAGGGTCCGTAACTAAATATCAAACGACAAAATATTGACGACAAAATATCAAAAATAAAAATATCAAAATCAAAAATATCAACGTCAAAATATAAAAATAGAAAAAAATTAAAGGAACACAATATTACGATATTCCAATCTACACGGCACACGACAAGAGACGCGTGGACTCGTGGAGTGCGTTTGCACCGCACAACGAGAAACGCGTCAACACGAAACAAAATGAAAACATGCTGTAACTCGATGAAAGTAATCATGCACAGTTCTCTTAATCATTGGCTTATAATCACTGTGCCGCAGATATGATGCCTGTGTGTTAGACACGTATCGCCGCATGCGTATGTATTCAATGTTTGGAATTGCACAGCAGGTAGTCACGTCGATTGAATTAGCGTTTAGTCGTTTGCTCGAAGTCTTGCTCATCAAACCGTTTGACCGTTTCATCGGCTCTGTATACACATACCACAGAATTCCGTTAAAATTTATTCGGAGTCAAAAAGGAAAACTACTACTTCTCCTGGAGGGATATACATACTCAGAAATTCACCAAGGCATATGGGTAGTGACATGGCGCTGTACACTAGGACCTCAATTTCTGTAACAGTGGCGGGACCGGCTCCACATTACACTTAAGAAAATCGAGGTTGCGCACGACCCGCCAGTGCTGACTGTGCGCAGCTCTCACGCACACAGTTTTCACGCACGGCATTGTCCTGGCCGTTACGTAGCTTTCCCACAACGGGCCGCATCGATCGATATGTGCCCTGTAGTGGGGGACTGTTAAGATAATCGAGGGATCAAAAATCGAGGTTCTAGTGTACTTCTTACAAAAAGTTCAATTGTAGTGCAAAGATACACACAACATCGAAAGATCGTGCGGGTGAGTTGTTTGGATTTAATTTCATTTGTTCAGAGAGTAAAACGGAAATAACGATAATGGATAAATTACATTTATAAAACTGATAGAGCAAGTGTAATTTCGTAACGATCACACACTGAGAGAAAAGCATATCGTTGATTTAACGATTTCACATGATAAAACGAAAATAGGAAGGCTTGCAATATTTTATGGTTGCAGCGATAATAGTATAGTTCAATCAACGATACTTGCAAAGTTATTGGAAATAAACGTTCAAATCGTATATACAACGAAACGGTATATATGATACTATTATAACTTTAATAATTAGTACTATAATTATTGTTATAGTCATAATTTATGGTTCATCCAATTATTTTCTTATTTTTTGTTATAACCATCAAATATAGACAGTGCCCCAGGGAACTATAATTTATGGTAGAATTATCGTTAGACTTACTATATATATTTTTTTAACTACCATATTTTTCTCAGTACACATGAATTACAAGAAAAATTTACTGAGAGTCCATAAATATTGCTATACAAGATATTTTTGTCGTAGTTATTTTGTCTACTGTCGTAAATAATTCGGAGAATCACATGTTACGCTTCTTCTGGAATCTATTATTTCATGTGTCATTTCGAACATAATAAATATTTTGACATTAATATTTTTGATTTCGATATTTTTTGTTTTTGATATTTTGGCGTCGATATTTTGACGGAAGATATTTAGTCTTCCTACGCTTAGAAAATATCCAGGCATGGAGACCCATGGGGAACTTAGAAAATATCCAGGCTTGGGGGCCTATGTGGGACTTAGAAAAAATAGTTTTCTTAAGACCCCCATGAGGGTCTTTGACATGAAATATTCTATATATCCTACACAGCGGCGGCCACGGCGACGAGATATTTTTATAATATAGAGAGATACTTCGTTGATTGACTGACGAGATTTTCTAAAAATATTATTGCTTGTTAAAAAAAAAACACAACCTTTTTTTATTCATACTAACCTACCATCAAACATACACATGGATGTAACTTTTGAACAACTAATACGTTTAAAAATCTAGTCGGTCAATCGATAAAGTATCCTTCAATATACACAAAGTGAGCTTGTCATAATCAGATTGATTATCGGACATTTAAATATATCAATATATTTTATTTCCAAACTGTGGATGTGGTTATTAGGGTGACTAAAAAAATGTTATATTTTCTTCGCCCAACTAACTGGTTGAGAAGTTTCTGTGATGCAAAAAAAAGGAAGCTTACCAAAGTAGAGATTTAAATAATAACGTTTCGAGGTGACTACAATTACAATGACTGTATTACAATGACGTAATTACAATGACTGTAATTACAAATTGCGTGCCCCCATTTAAATAACACGGGAAATACGTTTTTACGTATTTCGAATTCTATACCTCTTTAATGACAAAAGTAATGAGTAATTTTACAACATGTCACTATAAAAAATTTAACGCTTTATAAAAATGGTCGATCGTAGAAAAATTCCTAAATCCAACATTTTGAAAGTTATTAATGTTTAAAGTTATGTCTATACAAATTTTTACTATGTGTCAGATATTACGGCAAAATCGTTATTCCACATCATTTCTTAGAACTTTTTTTGTAGCGCATTCAATTGCAACAAATAGACTCTTAAGAAGAGTTTATCAATGTCATAGATTGCTAATTTGTTTAGATTTTGTTTATTTTGTCATAGATTTCTAATTGTAGTTCGATAAAAAAAATATTGATTGCGGAACTCTACGCGCGTAGAGTTCCACAAACATAACAAATGCATTGCTTGATTCCAGTTATCGAAAAAAAGTAATTACTCGTTGATATTCTGCATGTACTGTTGAGAGTACTGTAAGATAATCAAATAAAGCTGTAACAGTTGCATTTTTTAATATAATGTGACATTTCAATGTTCTTATTTAAATGACACTTATCATAAAAAATTGGTTTCCCTATAACTTTGTAAATATAGAGTTTTGTACACATATCATGAGGAACTTTTTATTCATTTCTATGTGAAGAAAAGATTGGCTACCGTAAACAAAAAATTAGTTGACACAACCAATCGATCGTTCTATTTCCTTTGCAACTTAAATGGTAATGCCATCTATTCGTATAGCAGTACCGATGATTCGAATGTTAGTCCCAACGATTCAAATGGTAGTCCCAACAATTGGAATGGAAGACTCAACCAGTGGATTGGTTACGCTTACTAATCTTGGGAGAACTAATCGTGAATAGTTAAGGTTACTATTCAATATGGTTGGAGCAACTAATTTTTGAGGTCTTGTGTACAGAAAGTTAAAAACGTAGTTGTCACAAGCAAACATTTCTTTCCATGTATTTTTTCAGATTTTACAAAATGGGAGTTATGAAGATTAAAAAAAATCGTATCTCAGAAACGCATGATTAAAAAAATCCCAAAAAAAATTGATAGACGTCTTTCGACAAGTACTTTCGTATAAAAAAATTACGGACTGAATCTAAAACATCATCTTTGGATTTAGTTCGATATGTCATGGAATACCCCTATGAATAAATATGGATTTAAATAGCGCCCTTGTAATAAAACAAGTGAATAAAAAAGACTACGTAAACTTTTCTGATGAAATATCATGTAAGCGTTGATTATTAAACCTCGACAAACGTGAAATATTTTGTAAAGTAATAAGATTCATATTCCATTCGACAAATTTACAGTCGCGTCGAGCGTTTATTCAAAGGTGGGTAAGGGCCATACGTCCATCGTGGCATTCTAAAAGTAATTATCCCGATGTACTTGGGCGCCATTGGTGCGCGCCATTTGTTTCAGTTAGCACGACAGCCCACGGTTCAGACCGATACCGCGCGCGGTGCAAGGAGAAATTTAATTAATATAATTTACCAAACGTCCTCGTTATTAATACACTCGATCGGCACGCATTAAAAGCCCCGCGGGCTGCTGGACCGAGAGTGATAATCGCAGAAGGAGAGAGAAGGAAAGACAGAGATAGAGTGGAGAGAAAGACGTGGATATGTGCAAAGCTTCAGCGGCAGAGAGGCCAAGGAGACTTTGTTTCTCATGTGATGCTCCTTCCACTAGAGCCTTAAGGTGTGAAATCGAGGAAGTGCAACGGAGCTTCCACGACTAACCCGGGGCTAAATATACGCAAAGGACATCAGTTTCAATCCGACATTCACGATTTTGCATAATAATTACTAGCGCAGTATGACGTATAGGTAAAGGCTCTCTCGTTTCTAAGCTTCTTAAAGCGCGTCCGGGCAGTGCGCCACAGTCAAGCGTTATAATACCGAGAGATTATTACTTCCATTACTCGGTTGGCTCTGGTGAAACGTAGGTACAACCGGTAGGTACGCGTTCAGTTTCATTTGCCCGCCGGGCTTCATTATTGATTCGTCAGAAAATATTCGACGCCCGTCGTTCGCGATCGCTAAATCTGTCGGTCGGATACGAAAGAGCAGAGCGTAGAAAGCGGCGCAGCATACGCAAAAGAGGGAGAAAAAAAAAATTCTACGTACGCCAAGCTTCGAAGCCGAAATTCAATTTATAATATGACAGGAGCTAATCGATTTTAAAGTCGATTCTTCATTCGCCGGGTGAACTACACAGACGCGCACACGTTTCCACCCGACTTTTTACGTATTATCTCGGTGGTGAAAAAAAAAAATTTATCCATCGGACAGGAAGAATCCAAGCGCTTTTTTGCGATTGAAAATATTGATTGCATATTGTTTGTGCGGCTGCTGCTGCTGTTGGAAGCGAACACAGTTTTTTTTATTCCTGGAGTATGCACGCGAAACAGCACGTTTCCATTTCTCGAGAGGTATACCTATTCTGTGTGATATTTTACCATCGCATACATCACGATTTTTCCTCTGCAGCATTTTTTATGTGAAAACATCTTCGGCGGTACTTTTCCCGCCAAAAGAATTCTCAACAAACAAAAAACTTTATGGTACTTTGGAAACAGAATCAAGAAGCCAAAATTATCCAGAAAAAGCGTTACGCCTGGAAAACTATAAATTAATTAAAATGGTAAAAAGTATCCACAAAAAGCGTTACCGTCTTTCTAGGAACTGAGTACAAGAGGCTAAAACAAAGACCGCCTGGCAAGGTGTCACAATCCTTCTAGAAATTGAGTAATATGGCCAAGCAATATGAAAATGCTTTACAACCCATCTGGGAACAGAATAAAAATCCAAAAGTGTCCTCAAAAAGCATTACCATACTTCCGGAAGTTAAATAAGTTCAATCTAAAAACGAAGCGTCTTGCGAAGGGTATTGTTCCTTATCCTTTAACATTGTGAAAAAGCGTTAAAGTAAACAACCCCATTTCTGACATTCATTCCGTTTCTGATGGTGGAACATCTAGCATAGTCGACTTCGCCCACCATCCGATAAAGAACCTATAGGAGTTTGTAAACAGCATTGTCGGAAACTGCAATACATGTTCCTTCCTTACTTGTTCTAATTATTACAATCCCCCAGATGCACCACCAAGAATTAAAGCTATTCTTTCGCTGTAGCTTCACCGAGACTGTACAATAAAGTACCAGCTACGATGCAACGGACACCCACCATCAGTATGTTCAAGACGCTACTATAAAAATACCTACTTGACCAGGGTTAATTAACGAAATACATATATTCTATTTAATTGTAATCTTTTCTATGACTTCATACGTGCAGAGTAAGGGAGTAGCCTGATAGATTCAGTAACAGGGCCGTTAATTATATGGTCTGCCTGGTAAATCAATAACATTGCCAAAACGGTCAGCGAAAAGAATTACGATCCTTGAGTAAAGTTACTTGAGCATTTTTAATATGAATCCATTATGAGAAGCTGGCCCTTCTGAAAATTGAATAACCACAAGGATTCTCAAAAATAAGACACATTCAATTCGACCTAGATACACCAAAATTCAAGTGAAAAATAATCTACCGTAATATGTCAATTTTTTCATTTTTAAAAGTTTAGTCTGTAAGATCTTATTGTTAGGAACGATTAATCGTATCCATAACTCTAAAAAACGAAAATGTGCGGTTTTTTCATGGCCGACCAGAAAGAAAAATCATTGTTAATTGTGTAATTTTAGGCAAAATTTTACGGTGAAACCAACGAATTTTTTTTTCGGCTCGGACATCCGATGTCGTCATTGGGAAAATTACCTGAAACTCTGTAAGTGAGTGCTGAATTTTAAGTATTTCTTAATTTATGGCAACTTTTCTTTGCGATTGAAAAAAAAAAATTGTTTTTCTATGTCAGGACGTTTATTATCGTTCACCCGATGTAATCTATATTAGATCGTATTAACCTGTTTTTACACCGCAAACTCTCTTTCCGTGGGCAAAGAAAATATATACCAATGTAAAAAAATATGCTTCAATAGAAACTCGCGGCTGCGAAGGCTATTCCGGAGATAAACATGTTACTGTTTCATACTCAAGTCGAAAGAAACAGTAATCATAAAGCGATATTCTGCATCGACCGAGGAAATTATCTTCCCGACATAAAAAAAATTGGTGCGAACGTGCCAGAGTGAATAACGCAATTGATCAATCGATGTAAATGACTGTGTGTCATTTTTATCTAACACAACGTCATGTTGAAGAATAAAAAAAAAAGTAAAAAACTTGAAAGACTTATAAAAAAGAAGTAATACGTCAAAGTCCTCGTTGTCAAATGCACAATAAAATGTTGAATATCGCTCTTTCACAAAATATAAATTTTTATCTTCAATTTGAATTCAATTTCTTCTCAAACTAAAAAAAAATCGACGTCAAACTGCAATATCATTCCAAAGATTGTGTTCTCTATAAATCGGGCCTTATCCAAGATATTGGTCTGTACGGAGAACACGATGAAACAATTAATATTGTCGATAATGAATGTTCTGACCTTTTTTTTTAAATTTGAAACTGCTATAACCAGTAACATACTTGATTTTCCCATAAATAAAAAATACTCTAAACTTGGCATTTACTTATAGAGTTTGAGGCAATTTTTCGATGACGATATTCAATGTCCAAACCGTAAAAAGATATTTGCTGGTTTTGTTATGAAATGTTGCCTGGAATTACACAATTAATTCTGATTTTTTTCTTGTGGGCCATGAAAAAATTCACATTTTTGTTTTTTAGAGTTATCGATACGATTAATCATCGTTCCTAACATATTACAGATTAAATAAAAAATGAAAAAGTTGGTATATTCCGGTAGAATTTTTTTTTAATTTTTAATTGGGCGTATCTATTGGAACTGCTGAACCTGATTTTTAGAATTTTTTTTTTTTTGCTGGCGGAATTGATATGGGATAGCTCATATCCTACTCATATTTTAGTTACCCCTTTTAATATATCGCGTCTGGATGTAAATCAAAATAATAAAAGAAAGCTTCGCCACATTTAAATTTATACTAATTGTAAGAGATGTTTTCACATAATATATCAGGGAGCACACTGAATTTACTCATTACATTTTCTTTATTTACTATTAAATGCAAGTAGCTACAGGTAAGTAGATAGAAGAGAGCCGGTGATGCATAATCAGGCCAGTGAAAACCTTTAGTAATACACATAAGTTGATCGTGGGCGTGTAGATCGTCGTCAGTTATATTCCACGGTGATCCAACAGAGTGGAATGAGAGAATCCCAGCTTTGCTCGGAGCTACGTTATTACAAATCATTAGAGCCTCTACTTGAAATCAACAAGTCTTTCAAACCATGAATGGTCCAATTACCAAAGACGCCAGAGAGGATTGGCCGGCGGTGAATTATGCCCAAGCCATTTTAATTAGTAGATGCCGACTAGCCTGTAGCATCTAAGACTGCTAATGAAACAATGTTCAGGCGTCGCAGCAAAGACTACTTCTTTTATGGGACTCTGCCTGAGATGCTCCCCCTTTCTTTAAATAGTTAACAAGCTTACATTTAAAAGAAAACAAATCATTTTCCTTTTTTCATGACAGCAGAACATTTGAGAGCCAGACTCGTATGAGCTGAGTGCCCTAACAATTTCCTGACACTTCGAATCAATTCTATCTCAATTAGACTGTAATAGTTCACGTCATGTAATGCTATTGCCATCCCCGTCTATTGACCACCGGTGATGTCGACTGCTTTCATTCCCTTAATTTCACGGTAATTCGTTTTTAACGCGTTTAACATTTGCAATTGCAAGCTGTCGAGAAGTTGCGTCGAATCCAATTGTCGATGGATATTTGGGAGAACGCGTGTGCATATGTCTGTGGGTGAGGTCGTGTGATTGTGTGGCTGTATGCGTCAAACGGTAGAGCATCAGGAGCTATTTAAAATCGTCGTTATACGCTCGTTTAATTCTCTCATGAACGGGATGTGAAAGATTCGTGATTTGATTCGTGTTTTTTTTTCTGAAGAGCTTCGATGATATAAATTGCGTAAATATCTGACAGTTTTAGCAAGATCATGAATGAGTCTCGTAAAATATTGCAGTTTATTACGCGTATAGGTCTTCGCATTTTGGGACTTGAATGTGGCTGTTTTTGTTAGAAGTGGAATTCTGATAAGCTACCTGTGCAGAAATTTGCGCAGGGCTCCGCCTGGATCCTGCCTGCGGATTTCTCCACTTATGATTGGGATCCAGTTTGTCACTGAGACGGATTCCAAGCGTGGGATGTAGCGCTTGTAAATTGGATTCCAAATGGAATCCCGGACTGAATCCCTAATGGATATCATTCGGGATCAACGAAGTTTTGCAGTCGAAATCAGGGATTTATAACGTGCTATGAAGTAAGGTACCAAGGTCGATGTCGCAGTCATCAACGAAATACCAATAAATTGCGAATTTGAACTGCAAAAATAAAATTATAACCTAATTATTAATTACTGCTGATGAGTGATATGTATGCCAAGTAAGACACGGCGAAATATTGTTTCGGTTGATAAATAGCGTTTAATAGCGAAAAACGCGTTTCGGAATTCATTGGGATTCGCAGTGAGTGACTACCATTATTAGGGAAACCCTAGCAATTCCAACCAATGAAAATCTCGTTATCGTAGCCAAATCGGAGCAGAATTTGGATTTCATTAGGATGCCCAGTATCCATTTGGATACATAATCATGGAAACCCGGGCAAATCCCGACCGATGACAATCTGGTGGTCTGTGCAAAACTGGAGTAATATTTTGGATTCATTCGGATTCCAAATACAATTATCCAATTAGGGCAACCCAACCAATATCCGACCAGGTTCCGATGGGAAACTGAGTCTTGGCGACAGATTTCTGCATGGATAAATGCTCCTATTCATGACTGCAGACCCAATACGGACTACGACAACAAATTTTAATAAACAATAAGGTCGTGTGACATTGTTGCTACGTTCCGAACACCGGTAAGTAATATCTTGTTTATTTACAATATTGCTGCATGTGCAATTTTAGTATAATTAATTTTACTTAGACGACAATAAATGTTTATCGATTTTAAGCCGAAAGCATCGGTCACATCAACGCCAATTATAACCGCGGAGCTTAAGCGTTACGTGCTTTCAAAACTATAGCATTTTCTATCTGAAGTTCTTTGGGTTCTAATTTTGGCAGCTTGTGGTTCGATTACGTTTCAATGCACAACATATAGGCATGCCATCCTATTATTGGACCTCTGATCACAAGTGATCACCCATTGGTCTAAAATCTCTGAGTGTATTTGTGACCGGTGTTCTCGTTCGATGAGATGGGTTAAATATAACTTAAGTAAAAGTAGGTATTTCAGTGGTTATTTTTTTTCACATGTATTAAGATGCAGTGGGAATAGTTATAAGATGTTTGGTCACATAAAGCTGTTTCCTTTTCATAGAAAATTTCTATGATACAATTTTTGGCAGATTATAATTTCAAAACTTATATCAACAAAATATTTGCGTATTGCATATTATTCATTCGTTGTAGCGTAAGCTCACGAGTCAACTCAGTGTATATACGATTTACAGCAATTGTCTGCGGTGACTGCATTTTCGCATTTTACAATTTCTAAACTTGAGTTAGCGCAGTTGCCATAACAATTGTCTATGCTTAGTTATATTTTCACCTAATGCCCATAACCAAGATCGAATAGTAATAAGAAAATATTTCTGAAAATAGCTTTTCATTTATTTACTTTATTTACAGGATATTACTCATAGTAACTGTGAGATCAATCAAGTACAGGCAATATAAGTTGCCTAATTAGCTGGTTACAAATACACCCAAGGAAGGGTTACAAGTGAATTGAACGTTGCGGTTATGTTCTTATTTTGAGTCTCCGAAACTTATTTTAGCACCTACTTTCAATTACATTATATGGATTTCAAACCTAATGGCAAACAAATCTCCCGACTATGACATGTGAATAATCATTGAATTATTTCACAATTTTCTGTTTACCCAATTTGTTAATTAATTAAGCTTCTTTTCAGTTGGGAGTTTTTTAATTTTTGTCAAATTATTTTCTTTTTTTTTATATTTAATGTAAAGTACTAAAAGCAATGGGTGATTTATTATCAAGTTCAATACCAAAACTACGTTTTATTCTTTACGCACAGCGAGTTTCAGGACGATCTACAGTTGCACAAGTTTACACTTGAAAAAGTTATTGCCCTTTCGGACGACACAGACAGACAAAAGGAAATGAATGAATGTGTTGTTTTCTTTTAATCTGGGACACTCAAAACATCTATTTAGATCTGGCAGTCGATTTTTTTTTTATGCAATACTTTCTCTTTTACATACTCTGTACGTAATGACAAAGTGAAAACATAGAATGAGCATTTATATATCGAATTGTGTAAAGGCTCATTCTAAGTTTGGATTGAACAATATTTTTCGTAATTCCGACTATGACATGTGAATAATCATTGAATTATTTCACAATTTTCTGTTTACCCAATTTGTTAATTAATTAAGCTTCTTTTCAGTTGGGAGTTTTTTAATTTTTGTAAAATTATTTTCTTTTTTTTTATATTTAATGTAAAGTACTAAAAGCAATGGGTGATTTATTATCAAGTTCAATACCAAAACTACGTTTTATTCTTTACGCACAGCGAGTTTCAGGACGATCTACAGTTGCACAAGTTTACACTTGAAAAAGTTATTGCCCTTTCGGACGACACAGACAGACAAAAGGAAATGAATGAATGTGTTGTTTTCTTTTAATCTGGGACACTCAAAACATCTATTTAGATCTGGCAGTCGATTTTTTTTTTTATGCAATACTTTCTCTTTTACATACTCTGTACGTAATGACAAAGTGAAAACATAGAATGAGCATTTATATATCGAATTGTGTAAAGGCTCATTCTAAGTTTGGATTGAACAATATTTTTCGTAATACTTTTTAAACAGAAAAAAAAGACCGTGTTACATTGGTTACGTTGTATATTACAACTTAGCCATTAATTCCGCTACCAACAAACAACTCTTCCACAATTTCATTTCATGTAACATATTGACAACATTACAATACTTAAAACTCGACCATATTACGTCGTTACTATCGTCCGTTTATCCTCAGACTTATAACCATCAGTAACGTCGTACGGTTGTATCTTACCACAGTCATAACGTGATAGAGTTGTAATGAAGTAGAAATGTTTCTCAAAATTATACCGCAATAGTGTTGTTACTTGGTAGGGAAAATTATTATAGGGTTATAAATGTGACCACCCGAGTAAAACTTATGAGTCCAGGGTAGAATCAGAGCAGTCCCGGATGAAGTCTGAGTAGTCTAGGGTGGGGAATGGGATTCGATGAGATTTGATCCATAATGGATTCTGCCCTGAATTCCATCCAGGATTCCTCATCTTTTCTATGCGGGCTATTACCTGCCTTCGCTTATGCCTATAATTGAATGACCAATGTAATCAGTTAGCAGGGGTAATATCTGATTGGAATGCACAATCAGTTTGTTAATTGCTGGACGCTTAAAGGAAGCGATTACAATTTCATAAAGCTAAGACCTCGGTCAGTCTTGGGGATATATTTTAAGATATAAAGTTGGGAACGCATACTTCCCAAAGATTTCATCAAAGGGTTAATTTTGCTATTGGCTACACTCGGGGTCCTAAAACCACGCATCCGTTATGAGCGAGTGGTTAGGTCCGATCAATGTTCGTAAACTTAGTTAGCGATAACTTTGTATTGTAATAAGATGACCCGCGCAGGCTTGGCAATGTCGTGAATGAGCGAGTAAGGGCGCATGGATACTGTCAGAGAGGTGCTACGTGCCTGTGGCTTTCCGTGTGCCCGTAAATGAGAAGGGTGCTGAAATCGCTCGTTTCTGGTCATGCCGGTGAAGATCATTCGGAGCCAGAGTTTCCATGGTTACGTATGCCGTTCCGCGAAGCTATACTCTGTTGCCAGACCTTCCCTCTCCAAAGAGGGGAAATCCCCGCCAGGTTCACTGAATGGTCAACTGAGTATCGCATTTGACTTTACAACCGATTCTATTCCGATTGTTATGCTTATGGCGAGCACAGGCTCCTCGCGAAACGCGCTTCACGACGGATCTACTCTATTATTCGTACCGACGGGCTCCTCCACAGAATTCAAAATCACGTAGGTTCTTCGAGCTCTTCCTTCTTATTGCATCTGCGATCATGCCCATCTTATTATGCCATTCAATAGCGGACGTTTTAAAAATATTTTAACACGAAGAAATGATTTAGGAGAGGTGAGACGGGTACGATATATGAGGCATTCTGATTCAGCCTCAAATTTGACTGAAGTACAAACGTTGACCTAATATTTCGTGATTCGAAAGGACTTCTTATATTGTGGTATTTAAAATTGGTTTACTTTCTTCCTTATTTACGATATTGTGGTTTAATTTTTTTACTTTGCCATTGCACACCCAGTACATAAAGAGGGGAGGTGCTATAAAAACAAAGTTCCTCATGGCGTGATCGCAACACGTGAATTTTTCAACCCGATACTGATACTGATACTAATGTGATGATGCTCGGTATTTTTAGTTTTAGATATATAGTTTGATATTATTATACATAAATTTTCATAAAGTATTATTGATGAAGAAGATACTAGATAATGCGTGCTTCTGATATTTTCAGTTTTCTTTATTTCATTAAAATTGAAATTAGTTTTTAATAATATCAACGGTTTGTACGGAAACTGTAATAATAAACCTGAAAGCAATCGACCCTCACAGAACGCGAAGTTTTAAGCCCAATCTTGCAATTTTGAGATTCAGTCACAGCGCAGTGTTCTCGTCAGAGATGTCCTTCAATAGTGTATTGTCGTCTCAGACGCACAGCTGAATATATAGATGACATTTTCAATAGTTTGGACAGTAAGATTAGTTTTCTTGTCGGTACTGTTTATATCACAGATATCGAAAGTTAAGGTGCGAAGATTCCTGATTTTTGTGATATGCCATATCAGGATTAATAACTAGAAGTGTATATAAGAGTAGACATGTGTTTATAACCTCAACATTAAATCTCATCCGTGAGTTTGTGTTTATTTGTGTTTAACGTTCAGTATGAATAATTATGAATAATAGTACATTCCTAATTGATAATCGCTTAAAATCATTCCTTCTGTGTGAATAATTGATTTTTTATAAGCCTGCAACAAGGTTCGTATTTTGCTTGATGCAAATTTTTAATAAGCAGAACTGTTTTATATCTCATTTTTTAGTGACTACTAAGGTAAATCAAATCAAAGCTACCTCTATGAAGAAGCAAAAATTATTATTGGCTTTTTAAAAGGTACTGCTGTACTGAACAATTAATTGTCCACTGGCTATTTGAGTTTAAGTTTATCTGTACAATTTAGATCAAAGAGTAATAACTTTTCAATCAGTCTGCAAATTAAAAATACGCTTTTCACAATCTTTTAATTTTTTTCACATTTCAGGTAAAGTATTAGAAGGAGCTGATGTTTTATTTTGAGTTTTAATACAAAAACTATATTTCATACATAGAAGACACACTATAAGTTTCTCTGTGATCGATCGGCTCTGTAGTTTTTGTGTTTTCAGACAACTCTCTTTTGCATAGTTTAACACTCAAGAAAGTAACAGTTTGTTGACTGTGGATTACATCGAAATTTGTTGTGTATCTTTGATGAATTAAATGTAGATATTGAATTTGAAACCAAAACACCAATGTCTTTTGATATTTTATCTGAAATGTGAAAAACAATTTTTTACGAATTTTTTTACATTTAGGGTAGTACTAAAAGCGATAGGTGGTATGTTTTCGAATTCAATACCAAAAGTATATTTTATTTATAGAAGGTACACGGCAAATTTCAGTACGTTCTGCAGTTTCTTTCAAAATTTATTGCGCTTTCGGACAGCACAGACAGACAGACAGACAGACAGAAATGATTATTTTACCGCACACATATTGTATTGTATATCTATGTTATATGCTCATTTCAAGTGCAAACACGCTCTGCAAATTCAAACTCTCCAAAAGAACTTTGCCTAAATTAAGAAAAAAATACATAAAAACTAAATAAAGGTTTAATTTATTAAATAATGAACCAATTGAAATATTACAATCAATTCACATAAACGTAACCTAGAACGCTCATTCTATATGTTATAATTAAATTGTGATAAATTACATATTTGCTTTACGAGAAACGATGAATTGTACTTGTAACATAATAAACACACGCTAATTATTTTGCACGACAGCGGGGGTAGTCTTATCTGAGTCTGCGTACGCCTCTTCTCCGTTAAATGGTTTGCAGTATCACTGGCAACTGGCACTTTTCACTCAGTTCTTGACTTAAAGTAGCCTTATAATACTAGAGCGTAATGTAAGTGATAATCGTGGTGTCAATGCCATCACGAAATCACTAAATATTGTCCATCTGTATTTGTACCTATATAATATGTAGAAGGAAACCCTGCCGGAGAAAAAGAATCTTGAAATGAATCCTGGAAAAAAACAAGATGTTCCGCTAGATCTTTCAAAGACTTTTATAACGATTCTCTTAACGATTTTCCTCCTAAATTGACGGAATCGTACCACGATTCTTTCAGAGACATTTTTCAAAATTATTGAAAAGATTTTTTTAAAGATTCTCACTACGCTGCCGGAGAAAAAGAATCTTGAAAAGAATCCTGGACAGAAACAACAGGTTCTGTTAGATCGTTTCAAAGATTTTCATAAAATTCTTTTAACGATTTTCTTCTTAAGTTGGAATCTTTTCTCGATTATTTCAAACACACTTTTCAAGATCCCTTCAAAGATTTGCAGAACGCTTTCCAATAGAAAGAATCTTGAAGAAAATCGTTGAATATTGCTCCGGATCCTATACGTGATTCTCTTAAAGATTTTTCTTTTGAAGATTCTTTTCGAGATTCTTGCAAGATTCTTTAAAAAATATTTCGCAAGATTCTTTTTTTCTAAGCGGGAATCCACGAATTGTAGCTATCCATATTTATTACAAATTTCAATATAATTGTCGTTGAAGTAGTCACTGATAATATAATGTATATTTAATAAAGACAAATGTACTAAGTTTTATGTCCCTAAGCTGTTCCGCTTTCATAAAAAGAGCTATATTTTCACTTCCTCACAAAGGTCTAAAATGTCTTGAATACCGTCAGTGGGACAGTAACTGTCCAGGGTCCAGTTACTGTCCATTCTCACGCATTTTTAAAAATTCTCAGGAGATGTTCAATTCTACTATAAAGAGAGTTTATTTCATACAAAGATAATGTAATCGAGTTTATTTCGAAAAAAAAATAATCCCCAAGAGACCCTTAAAAATATTCTTAATTAATTAATTAAAAGTGATAGATGGCGAAGTGATTCGACATTTCACGAGGAAAATAGAAGCCGGTCGTAAGTGTGTGAAGAAACTTCATGGCCAGATCTTTCCAAGATGTAAGTATGAAATTTATGAAAAAACTAGTCGTACTTATTGATAGTAATTAGTAATAATCCCCTTTTAAAAAGTTGGTGGCAGTCAGCTATGTTCATGTGAAGTTTTATTCGTGCTATAATTGGTCGTGGTCAGACACCGGGACTGTGATCAACTTCATACATTGAATCTTTTTGTTTTTGTCAAATGTCAAAACTAACAGAAGGTGTGACTCGAGCGCTGCAGCGCCCGGGTCCGTTTAGTTAAAAGTGCGCTGCAGCGCCCATAGAAAAATGGTGACGCGCGGCAGCGCGTCCGGTCTGGCTAGTTTGAATTAAAAAAACCATTATAGAGTGAAATAATATATTTCATTAAAAAATATGATGGACAAGTAACTGGGCAACCTGTAAAGAGGCTCGGCCCGGTTACTAACCACAATTTTGTTGACATAACCCTAACCTCACTGTTTTCTCATCACTTTTTTTATTTCATTAATAAACGTTAAAAAATATATTTATACATGTGAATTGTTGATAAGTGGTAAGAAATTGATTTTCCGCTTTTATATACATATATTTTATTGCAGGGGTAAAATAATAAAACAATCACAACCACGATACACAACGGAGACATTACGTCAGGCACTGGTAGAAATGGGACCTGCGAAATCGTGTTGTCGAGCTAGCAAAGATCATGACATTCCAAAAGCCACGTTGCTGTTTAAAAAAAAGGACATCTATGACCTAAGATTGGAAGAAGAGGCCCTACATGCGTACTAGATGAACAAGATGAAATTCAGCTCGTGAAATGGATTTTTTACATGAGAGAGAGTGGATTCCCCATTACGAAGACGCAATTATTGAACAGTGTGAAGATGTTGCTGACGGAACTTAAAAAATCAACTCCATTTGTTAAAAACCGACCAGGAAGACACTGGTAAAACGCCTTTCAGCAACGTCATCCAGAGCTTTGCGAAAGAATGTCGCAAAATTTATTAAATTCTCGCGCTGCAGTAACAGAAAAGAAAATTCGCAACTGGTTCCTGGAAGTTGGTGAGTCCCTGGACAAGGATGGGCTCAGGGATATCGATGGGTCACGAATTTTCAATTGCGATGAGTCTGCATTTTATTTGTGTCCAAAGGGTGATAGGGTTCTCGTGAAAAAAGGTGACAAAGTGGCTTATAACTTTGTTAGCAACGACGAGAAAGAGTGTATCACCACTTTATTCGCTGGTAGTGCTGCTGGACAATTAGTTCCTCCAATTGTCATGTTCAATTATGTCAGAATTCCTTTAAGTATCTCAGCATCTATGCCTAAGGGATGGGCGATTGGACATACTGAAACTGGTTGGGGGACTGCTGAGTCTTTTTATGACTGGTGTGAGAACATATTTTATCCATGGTTGGTAAAAAATAAAATAAAATTCCCAGTTATCCTCTACGTTGACGGCTAGTTATTCTAAAGCTCAAACAGCGTCTGAACAGCATTTGAAAGCGACAAGTTCGAATGATCTTCATGGGAAGGACTTCAAAAAGTTATATTCAGAAGTGCCATTGCCTGACGTCACATCACCCTTTAAGAAGACATTGCCTTGGCCTAAAAAGGTCACAACTAAGAAATTGAGAGCTAAGAAATCATTGCCATCAGTAGTTAGCTCGGATGAATGGAACGAGTTCTATCGGAAAAAAGAAGAAGATAAGCTGTTACGCGAAAAAGAAAAGCTTTTAAAACGAGAAGAAAGATTAAAAAAACAGATTGTAAAAAAAGACGAAACAGAAAAGTTGAAAGAAATGAGAAGGATCAAGAAAGAGCAACGAGAGGCAGAATTCCAAAGAAAGAGAATCGAGAGAGAACAGAAAAAAACTGAGATACAGTTCCATCAGAAAATAAAAAAAGAAACGCCCATGGTGGCTAAAAAAATAAAAGAAGAATTATTACTAGATGCTAAGGAGGATCCTGACGTAACTGTCAATGAGATTGACACTGTCAGTGAAGCAATTCAGAGAAATGTGCAATTAACGGCAAGAAAAACGTAATCTCGAAGAGTGATTAAATAAAATGATGTTTATGTGTTCCAAATAATATAAAGATGTATAGAAATACTATTTTAATTAAAAATAATGTAAAAATGTACTAAAAAACAATTAAAATACTACTTGTTTTAAATCTGTCGACGTCATTATGAGCCTACTCTTCCATATGAAATTCTGCCTGGACAGAAACTACCACACCCAGTGGTTAGTTACTGCAACAAACGATTTTTTTGTGGACAGTAACTGCGTCATTTTTTCTCTCTCCTTTGAATTAAATATTAATTAATACATTTGTTTGTCAGAATTAATAAAAATTTTAGATAATAGTTGAATAGTTGAACTAAATATTGGTTCAATTCAATTCTACATTTTCTGTAAATCGAATTTTTAATAATTATTCTCCGAGAATTCGAGGTTTAATTGGACAGTTACTGGGCCACTGACGGTAGTCAGATAATCTCATTTAGAAAAAAAAAACGTCTGAATGTGCATGTATGTTGGCCTCCAAAAAATGAAAGAACTGTTCCTTGACAACGCCTTGATTGATCTTGTCCAATTTTAGAACACCTGTAAAGCACTACAGGCTCCTTTTATGTCGTTTATGTTTTTTTGTATAAAAATTCTTCTATAATTTCGGCTGTTATCTAATTTCGGATTTTATTTTTAAAAATACGAGCATTCTCCAAGTTTCATAAATAGTTAGCTATCATAACAAATAAGTCTTCATAATAGAAGCTACATTCAAGGAACTTTAATATTGCAATTGGCGAACGTCGTAAAAGAGATTCAGATTTTACGGGATTTGGAATTCTACTAACTTTCCCGAAAGAAGGAAATAAGGGTTTCCCTGTCGTGGCGCGAAGATGCCTATTTTAATGCAATCGGTGTTCTCCGAAACGGTTAAAAATGTCCTAACATGTCAATTAATGAAAGTATAACTTCCATTTTCATTCACTTAAAAAAAAGTTATGTGAATTTATTATGGTTGTTTAAAAACTAGCTAATTTTTAAGCAAGTTGTTTTGTTAATGCTTCATCATACAGAAGGTCGGCCGCTATTTGATACTATTTTTTATTTTTTACGTTCAGAAATTCATTGTTTAAATATTTTTTCTAGGAATTAATTTTTCTCTTACAATAACTCTCTGCCTTTTGCAGTGTTCAGCTTGTCTTCACAAATTTCGTAGAGAACATTATTATATAGCAGCTGACACGATAAATCTTCCAGCGTACTATTATCAATAAAAAAAACTACCAGCAACAAGCATTAAAATACAAGTCGGTGAATTCGTAATTTCTTCAATGGCGACAAAACCTTTATTCAATACATATGATTTCGAGAAGATGAAATCGTAATAATCGCGATTAAAATGACTACATGGCGCACTGGTATATTAGTTTATAATTCTCGTGTCACGAAAGTACGAAATTCGTAGCCAAAACAAAGTGCATCGAAGAATTCTAGTCGTTGCCACCAATGGTATTCTCAAGCGTATAATAAAAATGACTCTCGCACGATATTCCTCGATATTTTTCCTCCTCGTCAGATGCTCTACTTAACACAGGTTCAGGTTATTCCACAGGTGTTTGGCGTTTCCGTGAGCGATAAAGCGACCCCTTTCTCCATCGACTTTCAACCCTTTTTTTCTCTGCCGGCACCGCCACCACGACCACCCACTCTCTTCTCTCCGATCACTTACAGTCCATAGAGATGAAGGCGAAAGCGAGTGCGAGAGCTTCCGTGTGTGGCAACGGGCTCCCGCCGGCGGCACATTCGCGAGACCTCGCACGGTTTCAGGGGTCTTTTTATTTTTTTTCCAATGTGCGGTGAGGGCTCGGCACTGAGAGCTCGGTTTTGAGATAGCACGATACGATTGCCTTCTGTATGTATACGGAGATTCGAGGTTAGGGAATTTTTAACGTATCCAAATATTTTGTACACAATATCGTGTATACTATATTCTGTACAATAGATATATGTACATTGGACCAGTGAACGCATTGCGCACATTTACAGTAGACCGTAACGAAATGCTTGTGCCTTTAATGTCCATCGCGCAGATAGGCGATGGGCACAATCTATAAAACTTATTGTCCACTCTTTACAGCCCCGGGAGCGGTATATGTAAATTGAGATCCGAAAAAAAAGGTTGTGTGCGTGTACCAGCGAGACCGAATTTCGCCTATATGGTGCGTTCCATTATTCTTCGTGGAGACTGCGATACTGCCCTTCCGCTAAAATTTTTCTACAGCCCCGAAAAATGTCGAGCTGACTCGCGCATCAGCCTATAAAAGCGGATAAATCATTTATCACGAAATGGCGATCAGAATATGTAGCTAGCGCATGTGTAGGTAGAGAAAAAAAAATTATGACTCTGAAAAATGCATACGTTGTCGTGGATGAACGAAATTACTTAGTGACTGAACGATGAATATACTCCAGCCGCGTAACTTCAACGACAGCGCTCCAGCGGCGATATCTTGCGTTAAACCGATGAAACGCCCGTACATATTGACATTAGTTACAGAAGCGAGCTGTGGTCATGTCAATGTTTAGCGGCGCATGTGCTTTCATCGATTTAAGTTACTCCTTACGGTATAAAATCATTCAAGGACGAAAATTAAAAAATAATTTGTATATGCTTCAAAGAAAAACCGATATGCACTAAGATGGATTTGATTTAAAGAGGTCTGACTTAACGTAGAAGATGTGTATAACAGTGTATTTACAGAAAAATAACTCGGTTCCTGCCAATAAATCCACGGGCATATCTTCATGCCGTTTTGTGATAAGTCAAATTAGTAGTAATTTGTTTCGGTTTACTTCTCGATGAGAATAAAGGTGTAGTTAACAATGTAACTTTGTTCTCTTTTTCATAAACAAGTGACTGTAATTTGTAAACGTTGAATATTGTTACGTCCTCAAAATATTTGTAAACGCTTAATCTCACACAAACCTCCGAATACAGCTGTAAGCCCGAGAATCTCGCCGAGATTTACTGACTTGTACCGCCTTATAATCACAGCTCACCACCTAGGTGCTAACACTTGTGCTCGGGAGAGCTAACGTCAACTTTCTAGGGCAATTAAAAAAACGATTCATGTTTTGGTTGAGCTGGTCATACGCATTTTTTTTCTAATCCACTTGATAGTCACGCGCCTATAAGAAATGTCAAGGTAACGCTAAAGCGACCAGATGTGTGGTGAGACGTGAGACGTGGACATACAGCCTACTACGTAACCCCAGAATTTAAATACATGGTTAAATCGTGCAATTCGATGTATATCACATTTTAGAGATTTTAATCATTTTTACATGAAAATCAGTTAACTAACCTGCCATATTGAAAATAAATATTTTCGTCCAATAACAATTCTAAAACAAGTTATCTTTATTTTTTATGCTGTTCACGATGTCGTATCGTGTACAGGAAGAACTTTAGTAAATAAACTGAACGATCCGTAAGAAAAAACCGTTGATTAAAATATATGGATAAACCATTTTGAATTCTGCGCAAACTAATAATTCTCAATAGGCTTAAAAGAGTAGAGAAGAAAATATCAGTATGTGGTTGATGAGTGCAATTGACATGTCACTTTTGCATCTACGCGGCATTCTCGGTCAATTCAGCCACATGTCTTTCTAACTCTCTCAGATATTTTTTGATAATTAGCCTAGCATGTGCAATTAAGTAGCATTTTTTTAAATCGACTTATACTTTGGAATAGGAAAACAACAAAAGAAAAATACATGATAAAAAATTACATTTTCATAAACTTTTGAAGTCAATAGTAGTTATATTTTAAGTTTTTCTTTTAAAAAAACATGATTGATTTTTTAAATTATTTTTATGTAACAGACGCTATAACTTGAGATTTGACAGAATTTACAATTACTAGCCAGACCGAACGCACTGCCGCGCGTCGCCATTTTTCTGTGGGCGCTGCAGCGCCCGGGTCACACCTTCTGCCAGTTTTGACATTTGGCGAAAACAAAAAGATTCAATGTATGAACTTGGATTCGGTCCCGGTGTCTGTCCACGACCAATCATAGCACGAACAAAACGGCTTCACATGAATATTGTTGACTGCCACCAACTTTTTAAAAGGGGATATACAAGACACCGGTAATCACCAATATGATATTTGAATATTGAAGCAATCAATTAAATTTGAAATACCATCGTTACCCGTGATAGCATGATATCTTCATTTACTTTGGAAAAAAAGCTTTCTTCAAATCCACTCTTATAATCATTGGCCACAGCAAATTCGGGAGCATCTACTTTGGTCTCTGGTTTTTTTATCCCCGTCAAATTGATTCCATAAATTGATCCCAGCCAAAAAGGTCCCCGTATAAATCGATTGCTGTGAAAAACTCACCCCAATGATATCTTATCCCATTCAAAAATATCCCGACCAAATTAGATCGGATGGGTGTGCGTGCCACATGAGCATAGCGAGCTTCTGCGAACAAATTTCATATGTTCATACGGAAGAATATGGTTTCTTCTATTTATGTAGATGAATAAATGGTACGTTGTTCGTCCGGAACATGATAGTAAACTATTGGTTTATTAATCCGGGTCATCTAATGTATATTTTCGTTCAAATACAATATTATAGTGTTTGTTGGAATGTAATTATGTGGTTCATTGGGATCGTCGCTATATCCTAGTTGTGTTTTCTTATTGATTTAAATAAAGAATATAGTAATTAGACGACGACGACGACAATATTGCATATTGATATTTGATATGTTATAAAATATGTCCTTATAGCATGTCAATGATCTGGTACCAAGTTTTTTAATTTGTCTACACGTCTGTCTGTATGTTAGCCGATTCTGCGGTGATCGAATTGTGGTCGATCGTTTTCGGTCGGGAACGATTTGGTTTGGGTTCTGTTTCTTGGGGATAATTTTGTTAAGGGGGTAATTGTTGGGGACCAATTTGCGGAGATCAATAGACGGAGATCAATTTGTTCGGGATGTAGTCACATGGACCCATTCTATTAGTTCTCTCCAAAAAATATTCTGCTAGTTAAAAATGGAGATTAAAATGTAATAACCCATGTAGGGTTTGCCAGCAGTAACAATAGAGCCAATGCTTGGCATAGTAATGGCTGAAAACCCTTAGCGGTCACTACTGGTTGAACCCCGAACTTGTGCTTGTTCCCAGTATTTTCGAGTGTTTACTTGTCGAGTAAAGACTGTCAGCAGTACGCCAGTACTGGGCCGTTGTCTTAGTTTCCGTTTCTCACGCATGGCAGCTAGTCTTCGACAACAATGAACATCAATGATTAACATAATCTTAGTATCGCGTACCGTCGGCATACCGGGACGACCAGTGTACAAACAATTTAATTTCAATTCAATTTCAACGATTAATTTCTTACTTATAACTTAATCGAAATTTGGTACGTGCGCGTTTTTGGATTGGCCATTTTTCAAATTTTGGAGTTAAGTTTGGTAATTAGTTGCCTTAATAATACTGACTACTAAATTTTATAAAAATGAAGTCACTTTTTGTGTTTTGCTTGGCATATTGGATTTGACTTTTTTTTGTTTTTGAATTCTGAGTTCAGATTCTTAACCAGAGATCTGAAAAAGCTCTTAGTTTCGAGTTTCATCCAAATTATATAACTTTTTTTGCATTTGACCATCATATTGGATCCGCCCTTTTGAATTTCTGTATTCAGAGTTGAGTTTTTAAATCAGCGACCTCAAAAACCTGTGTGTACCAAATGTTATTCAAATCCATCTAATATCCCTGTGACTGTTATCCCAGATGGAACTATTATGGACTTAAAGTATAAGAAATTCACGTAGTCAGTTTGGTCTAGTGGTTAGCGTGCTCTTCAGATAGTTAGTAGGGCGGTTAAAAAAACGATGATTTTCAGGTATGGATTTGCTCATTCATATTTGGATACCGAGTTGCTAAAAAGACCTGCTCGCGAAATCGGAGGGCTATACGTCAATGTAGAAATGATGAAACAATGACATTTTTCACTTTTTTTTTACATTTCGAAACGCTCATCGAGTTATTTGTTCATGTTAATAAATCATTAAATTGTGTGAAACTGGAGATTTTGTAGGAGTATATTTAACTCTGCCGCAACGATATTGAAATTTCAGAAATCGTAAAATCATATTCAGTATTTCTAGAACTACACTGTTGCACATTATGTCCCTCATTGTTTTTGCACTCTAATACTCTAATACTCAGTCACCGGCAGACTTACCCCAGGCCGATATACAACTACCAGAACTGGGACCAAGATATCATCCAGTAATATACCAGCAATGAGTCAGTGCTGGATGCCATTCCCGTCTCATTACCAGGACAATGGCCCCCATTGCTCGGCCAATGCTGGGGCGATTGTACGACCCTATATATTATATTATCGCAGTCAAAAGTTCATTAAAAATATACATTTTCAACTTGTATTTCATTGGTCCTGTTTTTTTTTTATTCCAGGGTATAAATAGTTTTAAAGAAATTTAACTCCTACGAATTTGTGTGAAAAGACTTTTTTTAAATTCAAAGAAAGTACTCTCAAGTAGTACTGAAATCTGGCTAATTGTAAGAAAAGTATCCGAGAGGGTCAGAATAAAAGTGTTTGAATTGATAGAGAATGCATCTGTGTAATTGTGGCATTATATTTAAATTGTAAGGGGCGAGACGGTCCCCTTTAAGGGCTCTCAGAAATTTGAGTCAACGAGTTTGGCCCGTTGAAAGCAGAGGAACTAGACCTTCGGTGAGCCTTATTATTCGTTTGGTTGGAAAGTTTGTCGATGGGTCGGAGGGGCAAGGGATTCTGGTTGGGGAATAGCCGTTGCCGCTCTGCCGCGAGAGGATTGCGTCCGAAAAGAGGGACGTTCTGTCCAATCTGTATGCTTCTCTCTATCGGTGCTTTGTACGCGGCTCGGGTGTGTGTTCGGGTGTGTGAGTACGTTTTTGTGCGAGAGCATGCATGTGCGGGGGAGGGGGAGAGGTGCAGGGGGACATATAGATAGACGCGGCACATTGCGAGCTGCAGGTCTACGAATCGATAAAAACGCATCCCAGGCAGGCGCCAGCACAGAGAGCCAATAGAAGAGGACGGAGAGATTATGTAGAATGAAGGGGTGAAAGAGAGACAGATGTATGTCGATGCAACTTCGCGAACGGGATGGAAAAAAATGCTAGCGGGGTTAATGCGCTGATCATGTCATATCGAGGCGCTCGCTAAACAAACACCCAGCATATACCGCGCGATCCGTCGACGCAGATGGAAAAAAAACTCGCAATGCAATCTGCTTTTTAGAAAGAGAATAATTCTGTAAATTGTCGGAAAAAAAGTTCCATACAAATGGAAAATAAATTGTCAAAAAGTTTCACGAATGGTAAAAAAAAAAATAAGTATAAAACTAAATAGTCTTTACTTTAAAAAAATACCCGGAATCTTCATTGAAAGCATTAATTGAAAAAAAATTAAGTCACTTGTATAAACGGTTATATAATCTTTTTATCGTACAATACAATATAATTTTAACTGCTTTTATAAGAATGAAAGGTTATACATAGCAATGTATTACCTAAATTATTAAGGTAAAATGATTTTTTAATTTGTAAATAATTATAACATACTAAAAAGAATTTCTATTATGATTGGCTTTCAATTTTGCTATTGACAGTTTTCCTGTTAGATTAATGAATGGGATGAATATTTCTTTTTCCAAAAGTTCTTAAAGGTTTCTATATACGAAAATATATCCACATATGCTCATGATCTCCAAACCCTCGATATTTTAGAAACGCCGTAAAAAAATGAATGCGAATAGGAAAAAAATAATAATCTCTTGAGAGTGAGTGTAAAAAATTAACGGTCTTAATTTTCTAAAGTTCTCAAAACTCCATTATAAAAAATGTGTTTTTCTAAAATTTAGTTATTTGTACATATTCATAAAATACGCAGTTTTCGGCGGGGCGAGGGGGGGGGGGGGGGGGGCAACTCGAAACAATATAAGGAAGTGAGAAATGTAAGGACAATTTAGTTTCTTACAGTACAATATAATTCCAATTTAACATAACTTTTAAAAAATAGCAGCTGTACACACGATAAAGTATTATACCAATTCGTAAGCTGTAATGAGTGCTTAATTAGAACAACAGTAATAGCATTAATTAATATGTTATGAATGATTTTTATTTTGCAACGTAAAGTTTTCGTGGTAAATTATTAAACGGATTTCATATAATGTTCAACAAAACTATTAATTGTATTTCTTTATGGAAATATGTCAAACAAGGTGTTAATTTGTTTAATGACTTCCATAATGCCCTCCAATTCATATTACTCGATAGTTGAGAATCGCAGTGCATAAAAATCCCACACAAATGGGAAATAAATGTATTCAATTTTTTCAATTGTTTGCATACATGCTTGGAGATAAATGTACATTCAATAATCTTAATTTTTCAAAAATACCTAACACTTTATTACAAGGTATTTTTTTATTTATAATAGAATGTAATCTTTTTACCTTTATGATAAAGAATTATGCAATTTCGTAAATCAAAAACATATTTTAATTATTACAATAAGAATAATATTAAAAATATTCAAGTACTAATCATATTTATTTTTAGAATACTGGTTGTTAAACTTTTCTATAAATATGCCCGCACGAAAAACGAAATATGATTTTTATACATTCCTATATATTTCTAACAAAAAGTTATATAATTAATATAAATCAGTAATATATCCACCGGTTATATGTATGTTAAAATACATGTTTATCCATATTCAGACAAAGAATATTGATAATATTGAATATATTTTTTCAATCAAGTCTTCGATTATCCTCATATTATTTAATTTCCAGGGGGACGTGTACTACTTGTATGTGATAATGTGTTAGACGACTTGGAGAATAATCTTGAAATCGTATTACCTGATCGGTTCACAGCGGCAGTGAAGATTTGAACCGCCAGTGTATGAGCGAACTATCGAAGAGCATATAGTCATAGCCGAAAAACGTTGGAAAGAGCACGAGTGAGATAAAGTGTATCCCTGCCCACCTACGTAGCTTTGGTCATTCCCCTATCCCCTTTACTTTTTCGCTATGTAACTATTTTACCCGAGGTTTCGGAGGCATTTCCGATGTAATGATATTTCCATCCAATTCGAGGGGGGTGCTCTCCCCACCCGGTTCTATTCCGAAGCGTCGGCCAAGCGCAGTATATACATATATATCGCCAGGAGCCAGAGAAAGCAGCATAGCTATAGAAAGCATCAGCACGAGGATCGGCTGTCTCGTGTTTAACCCCCCACCGTGCCAGTCTGTGGCACGTCGCTCACAACGTCATCTGTCCCCTCGACCAATCGACGAGCAGCGGCGAATTTTTTTCCCCCGCATTGAAAAAAAAAAAAAAAAAACGGGAAAGAGAAAGAGTGCCGGGCCCGGCGAGAGAGCCCCGGCATGACCCCGTACCGTGGACCAATCGCCATACGTAAAGAGGCATTTTTTATGGGCGCTGCTCGCTCGCTATAGTGCCCACTACCACCCCTAGCGTCCGTTCAACAAACCTACTGTCGCCCACACAAGCCCTCCTGCATTCTCGCTCTCTCGGTTTGTGTGATAAAAATTGACCTAAGTCCTCTTTTTTTATCCCGCGTTGCGACTATAACTGCCTAACATTAAAAAAGATGGGCTGTGTACGGACGACCGAGTATGCACGGCGGGCGCTCGTAGGAGTGGTGGACAACAGCAGCGGCAGCAGCAGCAGCAGTAGCCCGCATGCCGGGAGACCGAGGTGGAAGAGTGAGATAGAAAGCGGGGAAATAGAGAGGAGAACGGAGAAAGAATATGCTTCGTTTGACGCGGGCGAGTGAGCGGGTCGACGAACGTGGATGCAGAAAAAAATCGGCTCGCGGATCGAGCGAGAGAGAGAGAGAGAGTTAGCAGGTGTATTGAGGGGTAGAGTGTGCGATGGGTTTTGGTACTACTGGGTAAGTTAGTATAGGTACTAGGTGGTATATGCGGTAGTCGTTGCACGTGGTAGGGTTGGAGGGAGAAAATGGGAGCGAAAGTGATAGAGTGAGTGAGAAAGTTTGAGAACTGTGAGGCAAAGCACGGAGGATCGCCCGGGGTGTTACTGTTGCTATTGCAATCGCGCGGTGGGGATTGCAACTCTCACGTGCTGCTGCTGCTGTTGTTGCTGCTGTTGCTGCACCCCACTCGCGTTGGAGAGGGAGACGCAAAATAATGCGCATAAAATGTAGCGTATTTATCATGGAGATAAAATGATGTGCTCGACTTTCAGGAGACCGACGGTGTGTGTTGGCATTCGCGTTGGGCTCACGCCACTGTGTACATACAGTACAGACTGGAAACTCGAGAGGGAGTAAGAGAGAGTAGCCCGCTCTCACCGGGGCTTTCCGCAGGAATGAGCCGGAAGTGAGAGGTCCCGACGAGAGGGTCGGATAATATGCAACGAGAAACGAGGGGTGATACACACACACGCATACGCACATATACACAGAAAGAAAGAGAGAGAGAGATACAGGTGCCTTCACAGCTTCTATCGTGTATTTAAAATATGTGTAGGCAACTACTACATGGAGACTCTTCAGGATGCTTCGTGAAATTTGTCGGTAAAACACTCGAGATATGCGTGTGTCCGCTTGGTTCATTTTTGTTTTATGTTCCAGCGGATTATCAGTATGAAAAGACTCGACGAGCAATAGTCACCCAAATGGCACGGTTTGTTGTTGTGTTTTTTTTGTTTCCTTGTAGAGAAAGTTTTATTTTTATGAAACATACGAATTTCAAGATTATAGCATTCGGGTTCTCAAAGTCGTCTGGAACGCCAGTAAAAGTGGTTCAAAACACAATTCCTGTATACCTGATTTAGCTCATACGAAAGTATGGGCAAGGTGCAGATATGAGGCTGAATTGACAAACATTGTCAATTCACCATTATTTCTTCTAATCCTCTCAGATATTTGTCGTAATTGGCCACACTTTTACTACTACTAAGAAATACTTTTTGCACATTTTTCTTCTCAATATCTTAGAAACTAAAGTAGCACAAGAAAAACTAAACATACATTTTTCTATAAAACCGCCGACCGAAAAATTGGTAATATACATAAATTATTAACTAATTTTACCAATTAGAAGAACGTATCCGCCATAGTTGGGGAATGCGAAAACACGGATCCATTAGATGCTCCGCCGACTGTAACGAATACATTTTCCTAGTTTGGAAAAGTATTTACTAATTTTTCCAGATTAATCGTTGATCAGGATTTCTTCATAAGATGTTTTTGTTTTTATTTTGTTTTACATATAAGATTCGAATGCGAGTATGCTGGGAGTTTAGTAATTTTTTGTTTATCCGGAACCCTGTTTAAACGGTGTTTTATGAACGTAGGACTCACTGAATCGACGAGCAGCGAGACTAATATTACTCAGCGAAAATTTCTGAACAGTTTATTTGGGGGATATTGTAACAAAGTTTTTTTTTGTCTTTCGGCATTGAAAAGGGGTTTATACTTTATCTTATAAATATAAACAATATTTCGCTATACATAAATACGAAAGCTTGATATTTCGTCTGGGTCAGATCAGGTATTAATAAAGTATGCCAGATCAAGTGTGCTTGATGTCAACCTGATCCGGACCACATCTGATACAAGTATGGTATGCCGGATTCGGCTCGCCTGATATTCACAAGATGTGGGTCAGATCTGTTTTTAATCCATTCATCCGGATCAGGCGGGGCTAATATTAGCCGGTTCTGGCTTAGATCTAATTTCGATATGTCTTGCCGGATCCGGCTAGCTGCGTATCAGCCAGAACAAGGCCGACTAATATAAGGCAAATCTGGCTCACATCTAATTTCATTACTAATTGTGGTTAACCGATATATTGTTAATTAACCACTTAAATTTGAATTTAAAGATCATACATATATAGAAAGTAGACTATATAATACATGTATTTAATACATAAATAAACGTGACCGTGTATGCATCAAATTCGTCGAAGGCGTCGATACAGACAACTCAGATTAAATTCTATAAAACAATAACCGTACATTTTTCATTAAGCAGTAATTCGTAATCATATAAACCGATACAATCAATCGTACCATTACAACCTCTCCATTTGACAATTCCACACAGGAAGAACGATTTTGAAACTATTTTGCTCAAGGCAGAAATAGCCGAGTGGGCCAAGTCACAGCGTTTGCAATCACAAGGTTCCAGGATCGAATCTCAATATCGCCAGAAATTTTGAGGATATTTTTTCAGAGATAATTTTATAACTTGCGTCTAGTAGTGTTTGTAATAGTAGTTGTGTATATCTATTTTAAAATGAAGATTAATTCCGTCAAGTTATAAAAAATCTTTTTTAAAAATTATATTATGGCTTTCTGCAATTTCACATCTGTGTTGGCCCGGAACCGGGCCTTATCAGAGCCTTATCAGCTTATGATCCGGCTTCGGATCAAGGCCATATATGCAATGGCGTTACACCCCGAAACCGGGCCAGATGCGTAAGTCGGAACAGGACCGGATATCATTTCAGGTAAATACTCACATGACCCGATCGCAGCCTGATTAAATTTCTGAATATTATGAACATTTTTCTGTATGATATTGTAGGTGGTTCTACACGCATATATGCTTCCATGACTTGGTGTAATTCGCGTCTTGTACTTTAAACCGTTGTTCTTGTTTGTATCTGCCATTATTCCGTTGTGCGGCCACGTGGTCTTTAACCAAACATTTCTAAACCTGCTCCATGTTTTCATTTTGCTTCCTCATATAGGAAGCTTTGTTTGCGTGAAAAGTTGATGTGCGTGCGCGCGTTTGTATGTGTGTGCGGCCAAAATTTTTCGAAAAATGACAGAGACGCGCTCTATTTGCCGCAAATTTTATAACAATTTTTATATAACATTCGTTTAAATTTCCTTATAACAAGGGTGTAAAGTGTAGAACTTTGCATATTGCCTCCTCATTATTTTCTACTTTTTACAAGTCAAAATCGATAAACATACTTTCTCATAAACATAGTTTTGTAAATATTCAAAAGTGATGAGAAAGCAATGTCCAAAGTTCTACTTTGCATCCCTTTATTTATAAGCAGATTGCGATGCTCCATTTTACACTCTTATTATTATTCTTCGCCCCTCTATTCCTTTCGTTAGTTTTTCCAGTTTTATGTCCATTTTTAGGTATTGCTTTCCTGAATTTCCGGCATTTGAAACCATCTGGCAAAGTGTCCTTTTTCTGTTGCCACGTCTTTTGCTGCATCCACGTTTCCATCAATCCGACTATGTCCAAGGTTCTGATATATTCCCAAACCTCTCATGACTTTTTTTTTAGACTTGCTGTATTCCGGAATCCTATCTTCGTGACAATGGAACTCTTTTTTCAAATACTTATTTAAACTACCCAGCAATATGTAAAATGTTGCCCTGCGTCTCAAAATGGAGTATTTCCCATTATTGAAGCTGACTTTAAAATGAACAACCAAAATCTTAGAGATGACACATTCTCGACTAACAAGTATATGTACCTGGGGATGAAGATATTGTCATGATTATCTTTTAATGTGTACAGCCTTAACTGGTGTCTGAACATTAAGTTTATTCCTGGAGAAATTGTCGTGAATCGCCTTCTAGATAAACTGTATATAGCTGTCTGGAAGTTGAGAACAGAAGGGATTGGGACCGTTTGGACAAAGGGTACATTTTTTTTTAATTTTGAAAAAATATGCTTTGTGTTTTTGAATAATTTGAAACCGATTTAGGGGTGAAGCTAGGAAAATTCAATTTAACCCTGTTTAAGAACCATCCTAATGTACACACATCAGTTATAGCTAATTAATAAATTAATATTCCGAGTTGTCAAAACATGTCCGATGAAAAGCCAGTAAAATCAGCAGAAAAAATAATAACTTGGTATTAAACAAGGAAACTGGTTACGTGAAACCATTTGTGCTTTGTTACATTGGATGTTACGTTTTAAAAATACGAAAAGACTTATTTCATCCATTTCCTAAATACAAATAGTCTCCAATATTTATGCCTGGCGTAACGACATAGCTACCTTAATAGATGCTCGTGAGCCGGTATCGTGATGACATAATTTTTTTTCGACCACCCCGCGACAAAACAAAACCCCACGAGGGACATTGCGGGAAAGCGCATTTGTAGAAATTGGCGCCAGCCAACTAGGCTATGCAGGAACCGTGACAGTAACACCTCGTGTACTCACCTCTATCTATCGGAGCGTGTCGATGTCAAAGTCCAAAACGACCTTTCGAGCTTGCAAACGATCGTCATTGACTAGTTCTCATACTGCAACACTGACACTCGACGTGTGTTGCAGGTTACCATACGAAACGTGCACACGTGTATACATGCGTATGCTACATAGATGGGGCACATATGAGCGCTCGACGAAATTCGTTTTCCCTGTGGATAGCCGAGCTACCAGCTATTCGAACGTAACCGAAGAGCTCTTCGGCGGCACGCGATGGCGTCATCAAATCACTGTAACGCGCCACTCGTAAATTCATCGCTACGAAGATTACGTTTTATGCTATAACACTAAAATCCAGTGTAACGCGTACGCTCATATAGTATTATATGGTAAAACCAGAGAGAATACGGCGAATTCCCCGTGAGAATGCGAGAAAGTGAAAGGGAGAGAGGGTCATAGTGTCGAGATACTTTGATGACGGAGAGAGCATAGCGCATCTGTCGACGAGGACATCGAAGCCATATATCATGTTATCTTCTACACAGTCATGCCACTTGGTGTAAATTCACAACCACCAATATGCAAAAGCAACATAACCACATACGCACCCATATATCCATAACTGCATAACTATGTATATATCTGAAAATATACAATGCGTAATAGGTCGCAAATTGGCAATAAAATTATGAACTTCGCTCGCTCACACTCGCGACGAAAGGAAATTGGCATGAGTGCCAAGAGAGTCTTTCAATTTCGCCTACCCCAACGGATGCGCTACGCAGCTTCACTTCCCCTTTATATTCGTCCTTTTAACATCGATGTAGCGCATGCCCCCCTTTTCCTCATATTCGTACGATGTTCCGGTGACTCAGAAGTCATATATGATCTTGAATTTCATGCACCCATCCACTAACCTCATCAACCTTTCCTTCAGACTCTTTCCGTATATAGCAGTGGGAGTACTTGGATAAATTTTGCTTCCTCACGGAAAAACCTTTTTTATGAAATCTTTTTTTTTTTTTTTAGATTTCTATATCACGATACTCCAAATGGTCTAAAACGTCGAGAAAAGTGGTTTGGAAAAAATGTCTGGATAGATGTGCGTATGTGTGTGTGTGGCCGGTATGCAGAATTCAAACTGCAAGAAAGGCCCGAGCAGAAATTTAATCAGGTTGTAATCGGGCCCATATCCGCATTTGCCTGAAATGATATCGGGGCCTGATCCGACTTACGGATCTGTCCCGGACTGATAAGGCGCAGTTCAGGGTCAGATACGGGCGTGCAGTTACAAAAGCCACAAAAATAATTTTTTTAAAAGGTGCAAGTTACAAATTTATCTCTGAAAAAATATTCTCAAATTTTCACGTGGTGTTGGGATTCGATCCTGGAATCTTCTGATTATGAGCACTGCAACTTAGCCATTCGACTGTTTTTGTTTTGAGAAAAATATTTTAAAAATCGTACTTACAGTGTGGAATGGGTAAATGGAGATGTTTTATTGCTATGATTTTATTGGTTTATATGATAATGAATTACGTTGCTTAATGAAAAATGTACGGTTATTGTTTTGTGAAAATTACATTCAGTTGTCTGTATCGATCGCTTCGATGAATTTAGCGCATACTCGATCATGTTTATATATATATTAGGTACATAATTGTATAGTTTAATTTCTATATATGCATGATTTTTAAATTGAAATGAAGAGGTTAATTAACAATTCACGATTAACAACAATTACTAATGGAATTAGATCTGGTCCAGATTTGGCTAATATTAGTCGGGTCTGATCCGGCATACCTACCTGATACCGAATTCGGCCCTGATCTCGCTGTTACGCAGCTAGCCGGATCCAGCAGGACGTGTCGAAATTACATCTAGGCTAGATCTGGTTAATGTTCGCTACGCCTGATCCGACAAGACGGATTAAAACCAAATCCGGCCCACATAGTGTGCCAATCATGCGAGCCGGATCCATCATAACATACTTATATGAGTTCCAGTTCGGATCAGGTTAACATCAGGCACACCTGATCTGGCATACCTTATTAATACACCTAATCCAACGCAGATGAAACACGAGGATGCCGGATTTCATTTCTGCTTCATCCATCGAGCTGAAACTTGGCACACACGCGAGGCAGGTTAGCGATTATTTTTAAAAAAATTCAAACATCTGTTCAAATTTGATTCAACTTTGTATTTTTTAAAAAATATACGCGCTCTTTGCGTATAATAAAACTATTTTAACAGATAATTTTAGTATTGAGTTTAGGATGAATCTATAAATACGATTGGTTTTATGGGATTTTGAATTTTTCGAAATATTTACGTTTTACACTAATTCACATTAAATATCTTTATATCAATTGAAATTTTCTAGAGACAAATTTGGTGACGATCGGAAAACGGATTCGGATTTTTTTGCAATCTGAATTTTTTATGTTTCAATCAATTCAACTTTGGCAACATTTTACAAAACGGACTAAAAATTCAGACACGCAAATAATAATATACATATTGTCGCGGATTTGGTGAAAATCGGTAACGTCGTCTGAATTTGATAAAACATTACGTTTTCTATGATGCACAACCAATAAGTAAAGTATATTTATTGGTTTTGCCACATAGAGTATTGTATACCATGTATAATAGAACCAAGGTCACTTCTGAAAAGGAAACGGGCCTCAATCGTATATAAACATTGAGTTTCCTATTATCGGATCAAAAATGAAATGTATTAGAAAATCATTTGTTTTTAATAAATGAGAATAATTGTTTACACGGTGTAAAGGATGTGGCTGTTATCATTTTAGAAAAATTATTATTTTGGAATGGTAACAATTGAATGACACGAACAAAAAATCATTCATATCCATGACATTGAACTGAATGACCAAGCCCTGATTTGTTTAACACTGCATTGGAATTTGACGGAAAGCTCCATCTCATATGTTTATTCTCGTAAAAATACGTTCATGCTCGAAAAAGCACGAGCGACTACCAGTAAAGTAAAACGAGAACGAGTCCTTCTACTCTTTCCTTATTCCTCATTCGTGTTTGTCTCATCATAAGTGAAAGAGCACAGAGAGAGGACCTCATCAATTTTCGTTTTCTACGTTGTTGAGGGACAAAAAATAAACTCAATATGATCCAGGCAGTATGAAGATGCTGCCAGGACGACGACGTCGACAACTCACTCCACCATCAGACCATCGGGTCAGGGCGACACAGCAAGGCATCGCATCTCGCCCTTGACCATCGCCCTTTGTTTCGTCGAGGGGTTGTTTGAGCTCCGTAGAGTACGCAGCATGCCAGCTTCCCTCGTAGCGTATATATGTATATACAACGATGTACTGCCATACGAGAAAGGGTGAGCGAGATGGATGTACACGTGCATAGACGGAGTGCCGTACGTGGCCCTGGTCCACCCCCTGTAATTCTATCAGGAGCCAATCACGTTCGGTGAAGGGTGGCCTTTATATATGTGCACGTGGAAAATCGAGGATACGCGTGCATACTTGTTGGGGTAGTACCGACGGGAGAACCTAGCGACAGACCGACTTATGAAAATGGGAATACTGTATAGAGATGCCTTCACTCACTTCAGAACGGAAATGGAAATATCCCTAACATGACGATTTAATATTCTTCACGTAGTTGATTATCGTGACACATGTGCAGACATTGCCGCAGAGGAACACTCAAAAAACAATTTTTTGCTGTTTATACTCACACGGAGAGAACTTTTTAGAACCCTCTAATACACGAACAAACATTTTATCAGGTTGAAATTAGGTTCATATTAGGCGTTTCTTGAAATTATATCAGACCCTGTTCAGACTGGTGTGTCTATCTAAGAAGACCGGAGTGTAATTGAGGAAAATAGCACTTGTGGCGTTTATTCAAAGCTGGATCATAAGCTAACCAGGCTATGATATTGTCCAGGTATCAAAGCTAGATAAAACACATGTTTAACACACTCTAGTGCGAGAAAAGTTTGCGGAAAAGTAGAGACGAAGTCTCTCTAGATATCCGCAAACTAGACAGTAAGGGTCTCTTTTTTTTATGCCGAATCAGAAAGCTTCACTTTTGTCAAAATATCCTCTCACGAAAAAGGGGACTTTTTGTGCTACAGAAAGTACTATTTTTCTTCGCCCCATAGCTTAAACATTAGATTTACATCTCACAATACACTGTGGAAAAGTAAAGTGCGGACAAAGTGTCTTAAGAAGTCGCTCAAATGATGTCAGTTTTTATCGATAAATATCCATTCACCAAAATCTTATATATTTTTGCTGGCAGATTCCATATACGAAGTGTTGTTTCAAATCCAGATCCACACTTTTGGTGGTTTAAAGAATTAAAAAGCAAATTATATGTTGACACACTCTAATAATTACGTGATCAATATGTGTGCTTCCCTACGAATACGCGATAACTATTAATTGTAGCTATACTCAACCATTTTTATAATAACGTTAACTATTCTATTCTTATTGTAATTTTATTTTAATAAGTTGCGACTAGTAATTAGTTGGTACTAGTAATTAAAAATAGTTGCGTGGATCATCAATTAATTGTTCTCACTTAAATAATTGCCAGGACTACCATAATTTATCTGAATGCACAATAATATACTTTTTCACGAGTGCTTCTATTGTAGCCGTGTTGACTTGAACAATATACATATACACGAATACCAGTCGTAAATCCAGGCTTGCATTATCTTGCGCGGAAAAGGAGCCAAGTATCTCGTACACATTGCTATTGTAGCTGTCTACCTAAATGTTTAACATTTCCGTAATATTTTTAAGTTATCGTGTCCGGTAAAACAAATGTATGCCGTAATAAAGCTTGGCGAGACTTTTTTTTTGGAATCGCGATAGACTACGGGCGGCTAATGCCACACTGTGAAAAGAGATTGGTAGTTTCAAGTAAATCAGCTGGTCACAAACTGTCTGTAAAAAATATATTCGATAGCCCGCAAAACACCTAAGATTCAATTTAATTGATTGATAAATTACGATATAAAAAATATTATGATTTTTACAACGGTTTACAAATACGTAGGTTCAAGGCATCTAAATTTGCCAATGTTTAATGATAAATTATTTTTTCATTCTTTACTCAATCAGCGCTATTCATGGTGAACCGTCAATAGAAGATCATAGCGTGACTCCAGATGCACCGGGGCGGGAGGATTTAGAAGCAAAGAATATTACGGGTAACTGAAGAAAAAATGAGGGCTGCAAAGTAGAAGCTTGCACATTGCTTCCTCATTGTTTATAAATTTTTATAAATTTCGGCTTTCTCATACAGGAAGCTCTGTAAAAAAAAATTCTCTAAATTATTAACTCTGTGTTCAATGCTCACTGAACTCGGTATCAAACAGTGAAACATTCAATTTTTATACAAAAGGTTGGATCAACTGCATGAACCGTTCTCAAGTTACAGCATTTAAGAGGTTACACTAACCTAAAAAAAATCGATTTTTTTTCGATTAAAAGATTCGACATACTTTTGAGAATATTTTAAGCGCTTCCCCATTCCGAAATTCAAAGTACTTCAGGAGTTACAGCCGTTAGAAATGGGAGTGGCAGAAGGGGGCCGAAACTCGATCAGATAGCGCTCGGACCGGTACGAAGAACGAGCGCCCTGATATAGAGTACCATTATCGATTTTTGTTAATCATTATCCCTTCGGAGTAATACGGAGGGTGAAAATAATTCAGGTATGAAGTCTGGTCATTTGGATTGTTATAAACATGCAAATCCTATTCCTGCAGTTGTCCAAAAAGGTATTGAATCGGTAAACCATCGATTAACTGCTGACGATTTATTAATGCGCTGCTTAGAAGGATATACACAGAATAACAACGAAAGTCTAAATGCTGTTATTTGGTCTATGGCTCCAAAGGTGCATTATAGCGGTGCAAAAGTGGTTGAAATTGCATCTTACATTGCAGCTAGTACATTCGATGGTGGATGTACTAGTCTATTCCAAATTATGCAAGTTTTAAACCTTGCAATTGGCCCGAGCGTGCTGAACTTTCTCGAGCTCTTCAATTCTCGATGAATATCAATAGCCAACCTGAGGGCCAGTCAGGAGACAAAAGAAGCCAGGAAATTGAGGAGAGCTGCTCAAAAGGAGTCAGAGGACACAACAATGAAAGACCAAATGTATGGCCCAGGCATCGCAGACTGAAGGTAAACAAAAAAAATCGATTTTTAGCTGCTGCCGCAGAACTTTCTTTGTCTTTGGCGTTTTTCCCGAAACGACCTTTTTCAAACCGGTGTACAGGATATCTCAAGATCTACTGGACCGATTTACCTTAAATTTTTAATACAAATACTTTATAACCTTGTTTATAGCACTACGTAGGGATTCGATGTCCCGTTTTTAAGTTCTAAATTTAATGAACTGGTGAACTGGTGGAACCAAACATTTTTATGAAAATTCATGTCGTTTTCTTCAACCTACTGGCATTATTGCCAATAATTTTTTTTCCCCTGCGTAGCGCCATAGCTACTCCCTTCTTAAATAAGAACATTTTTTTTTGTACTTTTCAGACGATGCCCGATTGATAGATCTTGTACACCATCAACGAGGATCTTGAAAAGAGGGGCCTAATGGATTCATATCGCCGCCATTATGTAATTGTTTTAATTTCTTTTTTTTTTGGAAATTGTTCTTCAATATGTACTTTTCGTATGTGAAATAAAAGTTTTTTTATAAATTTCATGTCTGCGTCAGAAAAAAAATCATTTTTTAACCGATTTTTCAGACCGTCAGGGTGGTGTAACCCCTTAAGACAAAATTACGAAAATGCAAGTTTATATAAAATCTTAACCGTTTTTTCGATTTCTGCCAAATTCAACACCAAACAACATTAAATATACATGCACTTATGGCGAACAATTTGGCAAAATATAGTACATTTTATGAAAAGTAGAGCGACCGTGCCCTTTTTTTGAAAAATTTGAAAAGCTATGAAATCTAAATGCCTGTATTAATTTAGTTAAAAGTTAAAGCGGGGCAACAACTTCACTTGGGAGCCAAGTTTCAACTGAATCGCTCGAATGGTTCATCAGTTATTGGTTATTAAATGTTCGACGCACACGCACACGCACACGCACATTTATTCTACGCGACTTTTCAAGACGTTTCGCACTTTTCTAAATGTTCTGACATAACAATCTCGACTTTTTTTCTTTTTTCCAAAACCAAAACTTAGAAAAAAAGTATTAATGTAGTATATTCAATATTATAGTATATTCACCTACACAGTTATGTGGAATGTAACTTATACTTATTAGCAAATTTTTATTTGACTCAACTCGCTCCTTTTCCAATGATCCGTCTTTCCCCTCTCGTCCCTGTCGACAATATAATATCTTCACTGGATATAATCGAGCGAATGCGTTGGAACGTAAATTTAGGCACAGATACAATCTTGAATTAAAATAAATTTAACTGTGCTAGCTCTATAGTTGCTTCTTGAGAAATATTTTATTACGATTACGACATTTTATTTTTCGAAACAAGAATCGGTTCTTGACGCACAGCCCTGAAGACTTTATTTGTTGCTAATGTTAATTTCACTGAAAATTGTGCATTAGCGATATAAATGTGGCCTCCTTAGAGCCAATACGTCTAGTGGAGCTATTTCCGATTTTTAAACGGACTAGATTCTCCCCCCTAACCCAACTAGCCCAGATCTGCCCCACATAAAATATATCGGATTTAGTCAATTTCTCGAAAATATTTATTTGGCAGACCGTGATTGCTGAATTTAGTTGAACCAACCGATATCATTACTTTAGTACACCAAACTGGTATAAGATAAAGGTACTATTAACATTAGATCTGCAATGTTGAATTAATGAAGATAACTCTGCGAGTTGATATTTTGAAATCATTTTAATCGCATTAAATGTGTAAATATATTTGAATAAACACAATTTTCACACAGACTTGTGACAATTTAATAAATTTGCCAGACGTTGCTGAGACTTTTCCATATATACAAGATGATCATAACCAAGTAATTCGCATTTATTGTATTTTATTATTGTCTTCATTGGCTTCCTATCGTAAAATTGTATGATTTCATCACAGTCGACCTATGCAGATTTTAACAAGAATTTGAATGAATAATGACAATATATTAGGTTTGATGCCAGACGTATGAAATTAGAGCAGAGTAGAGACGTTAGTTATATTCGCGGTCTTTAACCCGCGGAAATGCGAAGCAGGGAGGCCTCCGCAAAATCGTCGGAACAGAAGTACTACGTTCATCGGCGCGAAGTGGGATATACAATATGGATCACCGTTTGAAATAAGCCCCCTCCTTAACTTGTACCTAGTTTGTTGCTTTTGAATATTCAACAGGAGCGCTTTTTTTATTAGCTTGGCCACCTTCGCCCCCGCGCACTCCTTCTTTCTCTCTCTCTCTCTCTCTCTCGCCACCTGCTCGCCCTTCGCCCTTCACCCACTCCTAGTCCGCACAAGCCCGTGAGACATCTTTATTCATTGCCTTTCCAAAGATATAATTGAGTAATTATTTATAATATATCTCGAATATGCATGCTTCACTTATCTCCGACTGAATACATTATACTGCTTACTACCCCTAAACGTAGCAAACTCTCTTGTTGCGGAGAGCTTGGATTTCTAGCGTTGAAAGTTTATATATTCTCGTGCAAAGTGACTCCCATGCACACCACTGCTTTTATGCGTTACTGTGTGTGCACTCACCATCATGCGCGAATTCACGATCCAATCTCGTATGCGGTCCAGCTAAGCAATCGATATATTATTATGCCATTAATTACCCTGCTTATGATCACATCCAACAAGTTTACTTTGGCGAACCTGTCGACGGCTAGATTTACGAGGGCCCTGCGACCTGATAGAAATTCGCGAGCATATGGCAATGCAATGAGCGTATACCGCAAATTGGTTAACCACTCTAATTAACGGTCTTATCGCTCCAAATAGAGTCAATATAGTGACAAGTATATTCGACTCCAAACTCCTGTGCTGTAAATCGTGTCACATAAAATAAACAAATGAATCACTTAGCACTTGTATCCTTTTTACTCCAATAAACATTTTTGAAAGTTAACTCGAACGATCAACCTTTATAAGCGTGTAAAAGCATATCGCATATCTGAAGGCGTATCTACAGAGGACTTATGCGCCGAAAAGTCGAGTTTAATGGCAAAAAGGGGTATAAGTCTATGGCCGTACGTTGATATGAATCAAGCAGCTTAAAGGCATAAAGGCGTATGTCTCGAATGTACGCCCATATACCTTTAGTGCAAATGGTCCAAATTACACCACGTAGTATATGGATACGCCCTTTTGGAATTAGCCCAAAAATGAAAACGCGAAAAACCGTAAATGTTTAAACGGTGCATATCGTTTATCATTGTAATGATTACTTCAATGAAAAAAAAAAACTTAATTCCAAAATGGCGTATGTTCATGTAATTCGTATTTTAACTATTAACCATATTGAGTGCATTATATACGGAGTTCTATACACATACGCCCGTATGGGATTTGTAATTCCTAAAGGACGTAATTTGACTCTTAATCCCTATAGCCTTTAGACACGCGATATTTTAAAGAACAATTGTGGTTCAATTCTGGCGCAGGCGTTCCGCTTAAAAATGATGAGTCTAGGACGGAGAATGGGTTTCGATCCAATTACATTGTTCATCGTGGACTTCATCCTGAACTCCCCAGATTCCATCCTGGATTGTCCAGACCCCATCCGGAATTGCCCAGACTCCATAATGGATTCACCTCTAAACTCCATCCTGGACTCCACATCTTTTCTACACGGGTTCCGTAGTTTCCGTCTTGAAATTGCCATGTCGTAGTGAATTAGGAAAGAGTAACACCTTGGAAATTGATTGTCAGAAAAGACACAAATACACTATGCTACACGCAATTAAGTACTTATCACCAGAAACAGCCAGACAAACAGGCAGATAAACAGATAATCAAGCTTCTTAAGTATATCTCAGGAATCGCAAGTAGTACAAGAATTGTACTCTCAAAAATGTTGAAATAGTACTGACCCGTCAAATTACTGCTAAATTGGCAAAGTAGCTGTAGTTGAATATTGAACTATCAAATGTCAATCAATATTGGCCAAGGACGACTTGCACTGTACTAGGATCCCTTTAAATGATCCCTAAAAAATCATAAAATGCACTCTTTGTTCCAAAACAAAATCATGAGAAAAATCGTGGGTTCTAAATAAACCATTCACTTTACTATTCGTTTGACCAATAAATATTATATCTTATCCGTTTTTCGTTGCAAAGAAAGAAGCGTTCCCTTGATATAATTAAATTTATTTCTATAAGATTAATAAAGTAAAGTCAACTGTCGTTTCCAGCGGAATATCGGAAAGAACTTTAACGCATTTTGAAGCTTAACTGAATTATCTTTATATAAGATCATTAAGTTAGAGAAAAATGTAGGCTATACATGTCGCGTGCGAAGTTGATAGCTGACATAGCGACAACTTTTAACTGGTCTTGTTACAAACCTCATTCAGGAGATCAAAATTTCGAGAAAAGATAGCTATCAAGACTCTCGATCTCTCGTTGCTATGATTGGTGTCGCCAAGGTGGAGAATCACTTTAAACGAAGTAAATCAGTAAGAAGCTTCCTCTTCGGCGTTAAATAAGATTGATTACCGATGAGGAGCATAGAGCGTGAAGAGCTTTACACGGAGTGTCGACTGGAAACAAGCGAAAGAGAGAAAAGTTGGTGTATTGAAAGGTAGGTAGGAGGGGCGGAGAGATATCCTGAGTCAAGCCGGTCTCTGACCACTGCTGGGGGCCCACTTGCTTTATATTTGTGAGAAATTACGACGGGGCTGTCGCGTGTCCGTTCGCAGTTACTGAACAGCTAGATGAACCTCGCACCGCCGGCACCTTCTCTCTCTTCAACATTCTGCTATTTATCGGCTAGGCCTCTCTTTACACTCCCCGGATTTTATTACTGAAGAGTAATTGCTGGTTGCGAATCGAGAGGCCCTGTACGGGCCTCCGTTGCTTATACGCTCGGAGGGCTACCCCGATTTTTAACTGTCAATAATAATATGCAGGAGCGGCAGCCAGGTCTTATACGATGCGGAGAGCAGAAGTAGTTTATTTATGCAGGCCTGCGGGCGATCGCGGGAAAATTTCCTTAACCATGGCGTCTAGTTTGTACGATGGAAAATCGACACATTCCATTTTGCGCCGATGCGGGACGAGAGACATCGAGGTGAAATCGAGTCAACGCAATTAAGAGACAGATTTCTCATAGTCAACTTCTTCCACCGTTTATACTTGATCTGCTCATGGGGTTGTTGTACCTATCTACTTTTTTTACGAGAGTTATCCTAGTTGCAGAGGGTTATCTGCTGTTAGATAATTCTTAATTCAAGAGAAATAAAATAGAACTTATTGTAAAATAAATTATGCAGTACTTAATTCAACCGAAGTTAAGAAGGAAGCTAGATCTGTTCAAGCTAATTTTTAGTAGTACAATTTGACATTGTTTTTGTCCATGTCTGCTGTGGATTGTTTACATTTTTTTAAATTTGTTTGATTTGGTTTGAGGTATTCGGAGGTAAACCAGTGACCTAGGGAATTGACGCGAGAGAGTTTTGAACTCGGTCGCGGGTCGGAGCTATCGGGGCGATTGAGCTCGACTACGACCACGGCTTCTTTTCCCGGCTGCTGAATTTGTTTCCTTTTCAGTTGACGACGTAGATAAAAGGGACTTGATTTGCTCTTTGACATCTGCAATTAGCAATACACTTTTCCATAAAAAAAAACAATTCTTTTTATAAAAATTTTTTTTTCAGATATGAAAATTACAAAGATGAAAGAGATCTTAAATTTATCGGTTTGTTCGAATTTTTATGGAAATCAACTTTGTTTTTTTAAAGTTTTTTTTAACGTAATAATAAGTACTTTTAAGAGAGATAAGTTATTATCCCAGTAGGGAATTTTATGTTTGGATAGTTACTAGGATCCTCTTCTCAGTGGTTTTTCGAGAATTCCAAACTCCCTTGATCGTTTTACAGCGGGGAATTGATTCATTTTTCCACTTTGCAGTGTGGTGGTTGCTATTTTACCTTTGCCAGGTCCAAATTTTACAGTCTATCCCCACCTTGCAGTGGGGACAGATAGATCGCGCGCCTGAGAAGCACAGTTATGAGTGCCCAAGGGTTTGAGTAAGGGCTGTAATGTAGTGCCTAGCGCCCGGGGCTTAATAAAAACGGGTGGGGGTCAAAATAGCGAAAGATAAAAATTTTGAATGACTGAAGATTTGAATTTCAAAGTTAACGAAAGTTCAAGTGAAGAAAGGCCAATCTTATGAGAGTGTGTAAAGTTTTATATAAAAATAAAGAATACCGAGATGTCGAAAGAATTTTATATGAAATGGATATATTTAGGAATAGACGAAACTACAGGGGGAGAAATATCAAATTGATGAGAGATAGAATAGTTTATAACCCAATGATGCAATATTTTGATTATTCACATTATACACTCTCTAAAAATATATATTCAAATAAATGAGTGTTTGAATAATGAAATTATCAAACAAACAATTATTCGACTTAGTGGTTCATAATTCTAGAATGTGTGGATATCAATCATTCTAAATTTTAGTCATTCAAAATTTTGTACCCCACCCAAAAATACTCTAAATTATATTTTTCAAAACCTTGCAAATCGCTTCCTGACAATTTTCTATCTTTGACAAAGCTTTTTTTTACAAAGCTACCTCTATGAGAAGGTATGATGATCAATCTTGGCTTCCTGATAGAGAAAGCTTTGTAAAAAAAGCTTTGTCAAAGACAGAAAATTGTGAGGAAGTGATTTGCAAGGTTCTACTTTGGAGGCTTGTTTGAGCTAGAAAATCATTTTTGTAAAAAATGCAAAATGTCATAAAACTTGAACGGCTCGACCGATTTGCGTCAAAATTTTACTCAAACCCTGTTCCATGATAGTCCATATGTGAACAAAATTTAAAACCGGTATCTCGTAACTTGTGCAAGCTAGTGCGCGAACCAAAGTTTTTCAAAAAATTCAAAATGCTATAATATTTGAACCGCTTGACCGATTTGCGTCAAATTTGTGCTCAAACTTTGTTTGATGGTAGTCCATATGTGAACCATATTTAAACTAAATCTGCAAAAAATTTCAAACTTTTTTTTTTCGTGACAGCATTTTTTTTTTTTTTTTATTAACCAAAATCGAAATTCACCGACATATCGACAGTTCCTTTGACTAAATTCATCATTAATAATCAATAATCGTGAAATCATGTCGAAAATTACCGCCGGATGTCTCAGAATTTACAGTGAGTTGAAGTCTTTGCGGGCATTTGAAAAAAAAATTGAAATTTCAATAAAATTAGAACCACTCTATCGATTCTCGTCGCATTTGGTACACATCATGGTTTAATGGTAGTCCATTTACGTACAAAATTTCAGTCCGATAGCTCTTAAATAGCGAAAGTTATAGCGTGAAAACGATGTTTTCAAAATGTTCAAAATGCTGTAAAACTTGAATTTTCCAACCTATACGCGTCGACTACAATTCCAAACGTTGTTGTATGACAGACCACTTGCGTGCCAAATTGAAGAAGATACGTCTAAAATTACGACCGTTATCGTGCTTACAAGGAAATCTGCACATACACACATACAGACATTTCGTAGAAATCACTTTTCTCGACGTTTTGGACCATTCTGAGTGTCCTGACATGAAAATCTCGAAAAAAAAATTTCACGAAAACAAAGCTTCCTCTATGAGGAAGCAAAATGAACATTGATTAATATACAAAGGTAATATAACGGTATTGTACAGGTAAGTTCGAGTATTATTTTTACGCTTATACCTTAAAATTAAAAAAAAATGGTTTCTTTCGCTTCCTCATAGAGGAAACTTGGTTTTCATGAAAATCTTCTGTTTTGAGATCTTCATGTCAGCATAGTTAGAATCACCGAAAACGTCAAGAAAAATAGTGTAGAAAAAATGTCCGTGTCCGTGTGTCCGAGTGTGTGCGTGCGTGCGTGCTTGTACGTGTGTGTGTGACAATCATTTAACGTTCATAACTTGAGAACGTCTTGAAATATCTAGCTGAAATTAATCACACCTGTTGGGGAGGCAATTATGTTTGCGCCATAACATTTTTGGCAAAATTCGTGCAATTCTCTTGTTTCTACACGATTTTGAATTTTGTTAAGAATGTCTGTGCGCGCTCTAACTCCCACAATTTCTGAGATATCGGTGTAGAAATTGGTACGACGTTGGACTATCATAGAACGAGGATTGGGATTGAATTCGGGCAAAATCTATACAGTTTTTTGTTTCCACACGATTTTGAATCTCTTAAAAAATGTCTGCGCGCTCAAGCTACCACCATTTTTTAGATATCGAGCTGAAAATTGCTACATGAGTGAATTGGTGATTGGTATTGAATTTGGGCGAAAACGTTTGAAGCGTTCGAATTTTATCCGATTTTCAATTTTTTCAAAAATGTTTGTATACTCTAGCTCTCACAATTTTTGAGATGTCGGCCTGAAAATTGCTACGGAGTTGCACTATTACAGACCGGTATTAAAGTTGAGGAAAATCAGTGACAATTCGACACATATTTAGAAATCATATCAATCAACCTCCAGAATAATTGTCAGGTTTTTATTACAGATTTTGGTATAGCTTGTCCTCCGGAAGAGCTAGCTGGAGCTTTTTATTACCCAACGAGCTCTTCAGACGGTACAACTTTTGTCTCTGGAGTATGTATTTATTTGTTTATTTACATAATATTGTTGTTTATTTATATGTGTTTTGTTGTGTGTTTCAGAGGAAAAATTGCCAAGCAGGTGGCAAAATATGCGCATGTGTATGGATAACAAATTCTACCTGAGGCTCAACTTCATCAACAGTGTCGAATGCACTATCTGGGCATTATCCGGCATTAAAAAGGCAAGTCGTGTCTTAAAGTAAACCAAGAAAAAAATCCTGTATAACATTTTGACTCGATATGCTCGAGTACGCTTCAGAAATTGATTCATTAGGTAGCGTAGACTACCTAGGTCATGAAGTCATCTAAAATTTTTTGTAGAGATAGGAATCACAGGAATTAACAATAAACTAAAAGTTTAGACGAAGAAAATTATAAGACATAACGCTTGGTAAAGATGTTACTCCATTTGTAATAAAATAAAAGAAAAAAAACGTTCTTTCGTTTCTTGTGAATTACTCCCATTTTTAATGTATATTGAAAATTCCGCATTTTATCTCTTGCCTTAGTATTCATTGTCTACTAAGTTTGTGAATACTATTCAGTAAAGCATCAGCTGTCGTAGATGTTGCCAAAAAAAGGACGTACAGATCGAATGAGCAGAGAAGTGTGATATTTGAATAAATCCAAAATATTAACGACAGAATATCTAATGGAAAAAACAAAAAGTCCGACATGTCACGATTCTCATAATTATTAACGATTACTCCAAGGAATATAAAATAAACAATAAATTCTTATAACACCACAATAAATATATATACCGCACAATTAACATCGAATTCGTCATAAATATTAAAACTCTCCAAGTATGAGCAATTCATAAATAGTAGTTTCGTAGCATATTCGATCGAAAATATAGGACTCAAGAATATCGTCGAATACAAAGTCAATAACGAATTCTTATATGACTACAATAAATATACACTGCATAATAGAAGATCGAATTCGTAACAAATATGTTTGAGCAGCTCAAAGTTTGAGCACAGCGTTAGAGGTTACGAATTGAGCGGTTGTGACGCTTCGATATCCACGGCAGATATTTGAGAACAGATATTTTGTCGTTAGTGGCACGAGGAGAGAAAATGAAATTTGATATATTTTGCAGATATTTTGTCGTACCTATTTTGGGGATACGTGTATCCCCAAAAACGCGTATTTATTTTAGTGTTAACGTATTTGTTTACATGTATTTTGCAGATATTTTGTGGGTAACATACGAGATTTTTTCCATTTTTTTAAACGCTGTTGTAAATTTTTTTTCTCCATTTTAGAAACGTAATTTTTCTAAAATTTGAAAGTTGTAAGAAAGTAATACTTTTTTAAGAGCTATTACAATTTAGTGGTTTAAGAATAACAATGGCCTATGTTTTTCATTTAACATTGTTCTACTTTTTTCAAATATTAGAAGATAGATTATTTTTAAATAAATTAGAAAAATCATATTTCGGATAAAAGGAAAAGATCGGATATTTTTCCGGAATATAAAGATCCGAAAATACCGGAAAATACATGAAAAAATCATGTCTGAAATATAAAATATTATAGAAGTTCTACGACCAGAGGTTGGACAATGAATTTTTATGTATTTTGCAGATATTTTGTCGCCAGTTACGTTGATGTTGATATTCTGCCGATAGATATTTTCAATCTTACCTATTGACGTGTCATCACGAGAACACATGTACACAACTACAAGAAATACGTACCTTTTTTCCAGACTTCTCCGTAAATTATTTACATTATAAAATCGAATCTATGTTCGTTTTCATATTTTTAAATGATTGTAATGAATCCATGTCTCCCCTCACCACCGCAGGACTTGGTGTAACTCCTTAAGGAACGGGAAATATCGTTAGCTGTTATACAATTGTAATTCTTCATTTGCAGCAACTGGAGATCTATGTAGGTGCGACTCCGCTCCATTTTTCTCAGTGGAAATGTGTCAAAAATGGCTTAACTCTGATACATCCAGGCAATTATTATCATTACAGTGCGGTACATGAACGAGTTTGTCCGCGAAGTTGGTTGGTTGTTGGCGTAACATAATGCTATATTTAATGGGCGCGGAATGCGCAGTCCTGCCTTCTCGCCTGGCCCACCTGTATGAGTGTGACACAATATACGACGTACCTACAGCACCAGTCAACGTATATATTGTGTTGGATTAAAAAAATGCCCAGATTTACAATATTCTTAGTACCTTCCCACAGAAGCTGGCTTACTACTGTTGAGTCCCTGGTAGGTACTCGCACTTAAAATCCATGCTGAAGTTAGTATTTTTATGCTCGTAATAATAAGCTGCCGATCTACTAAAATTCGAAATAATCGCAATAAGTTCACCAAAGCTGTTTTATTAGCTTGGAAAGGCCTGGAAGGGCATTGTGAAAAAATCCTACGCTGACGAGGATCAGAGTTTGATCAGTAACAACTCTAGTACACTTTAGATCGCTAGATCATCTGATAAACGTGATATGCTCTTATCGCGGTCATTTCCAGGCTGCTTTTATAGTAAGTACATACGACTTCTTTTGAGGAGATTAGAGTGAGGTTAAGAATGTACTTGCATTTGATTGTAGCAGGACTACGAACGGTTATGTATATTTTTGTAGTGGGTTTTATTATTTGACTATAGTCTATAGTTATTGGATGGACACAACTGCTACATTGTAGGACATATCGGGCACTCTGTAGCAAGTAGGGATCGTCATGCATGGATCATTCTAAGTCCCGCAATACCCCTTTTTCACGGCACAGACTATTCTAAAACCCGCAATGCTCCCCTCCGTCAAGCTCGGATTTATGTGGAAACGATAATTATTCATCTCGCTGTAGAAAATGCCTCATTTGGAATTCAGATTCTTATAGTTCTAAGTGCTATGTGTTTTGAGCAGAATGAAGTCTTAGAATCGCTGCAGCGGGAATCAACAAAGAAATCCATGAACAGAACGGGAGATTAGAGCGCGAAGCGTGCATGAAGTCATCCTTGTTATTATTAAATAACGTCTTTAAATAATATGCAATTCTGACAAGGATTCAATACAACAACTGAAATACTAAAGAAGAATAATGAAGAAACAAAAATTCCCGTTTCGATACCAAGTATATCTATATAGCATCTATATGTACCACATGTAGTACCATCACATATGATGTAGTGTTGAAGAAGTAACTTATTTATTCACATTTATTTCTAGTTTAACGATTATCCACAGATCGACAAACAGTAGTTAATAATATAGAAGTAACTACTTGACAGTGGCCAGACGTTTATTTTTGTTTTGTCTAGTTTAACAATTGTCCACGGGTCGGCAAACAGTAGTTAATAATACAGAAGTAACTACTTGACAGTGGTCAGACGTTTATTTTTGTTGTTTCCCAACTGGGACACTCGGAAACGCAAAAAAAAAAAATGGGACACGTGGAGGTCGGAATTTTAAAAATCATTATAGCTCGTCTATATTATAAAAATATCTCGTATCCGCAGTCACCATGTAGAACAATCGAGCTGGCCGGAATCAAATGCCACACCAAGCCCGAACTTTTTTAAGTCCCCCATGAGACCCACTCTTACGGGAGACTTAGGGAAACCCCGCTCGAGAGTAAGAAGACGGTCACGGCTACTCCCCCCCCCCCCCCCAGAAAAACAAAAATTGATAATTATCGCGACGCGAGGGGTTGACGCGCGCGGCGCGTGGGGTGGCTCATAGTTCTAGTGTATATAGTATATATATACATACTGGCGAGCTCCGCCCTTGCCCACTTCGCGCGCCACCCGTTCTTCATTATAATTTATCATAAAAACATTTGGTCGCTATACCATAATCATGACAGGGTCATGGTCCATGATACGGACACAACCCATACTTGAAACACGAACCAACCCTACTTAACCGTAAAACCGTGAACATGGGTCGTTTGTGTCCGTACGTTTTAGTGTAAACAGCGTACATACCTTCGAGCTTTATGAAAATGTTTATTTAAAAAGGGGTTTCAGCGATGGCAACAATTTTATCGAATAGTTAAAAGTCCAAAGAAGACCCATGAATTTACAAAATTTAAATTCATTGGTCTTCCACAAACTGAAAGCTTTTCCTCACAAGAACCTCCGCCAGATTCGAGCCTTTCTTTACAAATGTCCTGGAGGTCTTTCTTCACCAGAACCTTCAACCGAGCCGAACGTTAATTATTTTTTGTAAATGTCCTTGAGGTTTCTCCTTGCCAGAACATTCGCCAGTACCGAGCGTTAATTAATTAATTAATAGGACTGCACATTTCGTGGATCCTCTTTGAGGGAAACGTGATGTACTTGCTTTATTTATTCGGGACATTATTTTACGAATTGAAATAAAAAATGCATGTTTGACGATACCGCTCGAATATTCAACGGCAACACAAATTCAACTCTCCTTGCTGTCGACCATATCATCACGTACTTGATCACGATGGGAATTCACCAAAGGCGTTAATAGATTTTGCAAGAATACACAGATACCGTGCGCATCGGAATGCAATTCCTACTTCGTGTTGGAATGTCGATTGATGAAAAAAATAAGAAGCGCTCGGAGAAATCGGCCGGTTTTCTCGCACTGAGAGCCTTTGATACAATGAGATGTGTGATTGGGGAACCAACCACACATGGCATTTACATCTCCGAGTCACGCATGCGGGGTATGGTATTTTACCTCGTAATAGAGATAAGTTAATGAAACCAAGCGACGATAGTTAGCTTTACGAGGTAAATTGTTATGCGTAGTCGTGTATAATACAAGTCCGGTGTGAATTGATTAACCACAAGAGAGACAGGAAGTGTCTGCATCGTATACTACTTCACTACTCCACAGCAAGCCGATTTAATTAAGTTATCGATTTATTTTCAATATTGCCTCTTATAAAGTACGTTTTTAGCACGAATATATTTTAAGCAAGTGTTTATGTGATCACATTTAACTGTGAGAACCGAATATATAACACCTCCATGCTACTTACGTTTCTTTCAATTCACGAATCGTGATGCGTGTATAGCTCCCTGAATTGCAAAACGAGATACTGCTATGACAAGAAGACCTACGGAACATATAATCGTTTTTCTTCATGCCCGGGATGCATACGGGTCATTCTTTGGCAACCCAACATTCACTTCTAGAACTCATGGTTTTTGATCGGCTCATAATTTATTTAGCATTCGTTCTCATATGTTAAGGGGATATACACATAATTTTATTCATATTTTAAATCGCATCCATTTTGCTATGATAAAATACCGATTTGTAGATTTTTTTATTCATTGAAGTATTTTCAGTAAGTAAATAATAAAAAAAAATTGTTACGTGAAATTACGTCTTGCAGGTTTCCAGCAGCCCTTCCCCTAAGCTGACCTATTTTCCCTTATAATAAGGGGAAAGACGTCAATTTCACCGAAACGGTCCACACTTCTCATGGTGAGGTTGACCTCCTCTATTCAAGCCACGGCGGTGTCGGCGCTTAAATCTTTATGTAACAGAGTATATCTATATTATATAAAGATCTCGCCGCCGCCGTATCAAAAACGAGCCCCCCGTAGGCTCGAAGCTTTTTAAGTTACCCCTTGAGCTCCCAAGCTCGAATTTGTCTTATTCCTCGCTGGAGGGGGGTATTGCGGGACTTAGAGAAATCCTGGGACTTAAAAAAAACTTACCTCCGAGGGGGACGTATTGTGAGACTCAGAAACATATTCATAGGGGGAAAAAATTCTGAACTTTAGGAGGGCTCCCTAGCCCTTGAAGAGCGATATAATTCCGTTCAAAATTTTGTTGAGTATTTGACGAGGGGGACTTAGACGTGTTACTTATTTTCATATTTTGAACTGTAAACATTGTTAATCTGCTTTCTTTATGTTTTTGATTTTTTTTTAATATGTCGTGTTTTAATTTTTTTTTTTGGTTTTTCAACACGACGTTGTGTTAGGTAAAAATGGCGTACACTCAATAAAATTTGGAACTGAGTTATATCGCTCTTATATGGAATATAATGCTGCTGGAATGCTCTTATGGTGCGTGTGCGTGTGCGTGTGCGTGTGCGTGTGCGTGTGCGTGTGCGTGTGCGTGTGCGTGTGCGTGTGCGTGTGCGTGTGCGTGTGCGTGTGCGTGTGCGTGTGCGTGTGCGTGTGCGTGTGCGTGTGCGTGTGCGTGTGCGTGTGCGTGTGCGTGTGCGTGTGCGTGTGCGTGTGCGTGTGCGTGTGCGTGTGCGTGTGCGTGTGCGTGTGCGTGTGCGTGTGCGTGTGCGTGTGCGTGTGCGTGTGCGTGTGCGTGTGCGTGTGCGTGTGCGTGTGCGTGTGCGTGTGCGTGTGCGTGTGCGTGTGCGTGTGCGTGTGCGTGTGCGTGTGCGTGTGCGTGTGCGTGTGCGTGTGCGTGTGCGTGTGCGTGTGCGTGTGCGTGTGCGTGTGCGTGTGCGTGTGCGTGTGCGTGTGCGTGTGCGTGTGCGTGTGCGTGTGCGTGTGCGTGTGCGTCAGATAACTCCAGTTAGCATTTCCTAACAGGCGAAAAAGGGAGAACATCGAGAAAAGTAAGAGTAGCGCTAGCGTTTGTGTCATTTTTATTTTCTTTTAATACTTGGCGTCGAGTCGCTTCGACTTTTTATTGTTTAGCTTGTAACAGCTGAAAACCGGTAAAATTTTATATGAATATAATTTTAAAAGTTAATTACATTCAAATGGTTAGATTTAAGAATTTTTTGCAAGCGGCCTATTTTGTAGAGTGTTAAATTTTAGGCGGTATAAAAGTCTAAATACGCATAAAATGTTACTTAAATGAGAAATTAGAAATTTCGTGACCTTTAAATATTATGATTTAAAGCTCTCATTTGTTGAGCTTTCGTTTTTTCGCTCTCAACAAATTAGTTGGGGAAAACAATATATAATTTTTTTTAATCACCCTATTGCACACTGCTTCCTCTTTATAGTTACTTTTTAATAAAGCTTCATTTGTAAGAAAGCTAGAATCGACTAAATCAAGAGTCACGGTAGCGACTCGACGCCAAGCATACTTTTCCACAAAGGTGGCTTTGTGTTTTGTTATATTATTATAATGAAGAGGATTGATTGCAGGGTATCGGGCAATTTATCACAGTTATTCTTATTGAGGTTGGTTATATTTTATCCACGCCCAGTAGCCCCTACCGATAGCCCTATCATACGCAAGGCTTACGATGATTACCCATCGCAGAGAGCGCGCATCAATATAGGGAACGACGCAAAAGATCAAGCAGTTGGTAAGTAGGAACAGCTAAAACAAAATGCTAAGAGCCACTTCATTATGCGAGCTCGTAACGTAGTCGGGTAACGGGTAATAACAGCGTCGACTCGATATCTCCTGGGGCCAAGCGAAAAGGGTGAACGAGGATGTGGCGCGGATATACCGGGATGCATTCACGTTGCATACATGCTCAACTCATCGACCAAATATAGCCTAGAGTACTACTTACATAGTCATAGCTCCGTACTTTTGGTTAAAAATCATTCGCTTCGGACTAAGAAATAATTTTTCTTCTCCGTATAATTGTACGTACTTGATCATATTTATCAGATTTTATCTCGTACGCGAATACGAGTGTTAAAAACGAACATGGCGATTTATAACACTATTTCTCATAGGGAGTATATTCATGTATACTTATAAGTGAAGAGCGAATATGTATGGTAGGTCATTATCACGTAGTAATAAAATTCAATCTGCTGCTGCTGCTTCTTCTTCTTCTTCTTCATCCTTTTCTCTCTTTTTTTTCTATGCCTGTATCCGGATCTCTCTCGTCAAACACGGCCATTTCTGTTATATCAGCTCAGGGTTCCCGAGGCGTACGAAACATTTTTACATCCGAACGAGTTCTCATTAATATTCTTTTCATAATTAATTGACACGCTCAACATATCGATGTTGCATGACCATCCCTAGAGTTAATATAATTCCAGGGTACGAAACGCCAGACTTTTAAATAGCTCGATAGTACCTCGAGAACGTGGTACGGTAGTTAATACCCATAAGACTTGCTCAGAAAGTCATACCGTATTTCAATCCACCGCCTCTGATTGTCACTTAACGAGGTATTCGCCATCGGGCAAAATGGTGAATGTTCGTTTATTTTCTTTTCTTCGCTTGAGTGCGAGCACGAAGGCATTCTCACTAGCTCTTCTCGGTGCGCCTCTTCGCGTTACACGATTGCTAATTGTTCTTGGATTCTTTATGATTGCTATTATCCACGCGGTTCTGATCTCTATCGTACGTAACCACAGTATTGTACATACCATTATTTAAACCCGCTATTTTGTTTTTACATGTGATGTGTTTCGACTTGTGGGCGTACAGCCGTTATACATTTCCTCACTAATGCTTTTCAGGTATTTACGTTCATCGCGTCATAACGTGACTGTGGTGAGTTTCAACGGTATGAGATTGGAGATTTCACAAGTTATTTTTTCAATAATCGCTGCTGTTATTCTTATAGCTCGTTATATCGACGTGTCCAATATCCAAGGAACCTTGAAATACACACCGTTTAAGATTACACACATTTATTATAACAAAAATAGATCGGTCATCAGACAAAAATGACCAAAGTTCGTTACATCGTTTAAGCGCTCACCTCAAATAAAGTATTGGATTTTTCACAGATCACAAAATAGACACTTCTATTTTGTCACACTTAGTTGTGGTACGACAACCTGTTTGCGATATATTTCGTTACTTAGTGTTTTCAATTCTGCCCAATTGTTTTTTTCATTCGCTTGATTGTACACAATTCTATTACGACACCAACCCGACACCAAACCCCAATCCTCCCGCGCTTCAACTTGAGCGATTACAGTCTCAGACCCGAGATGTGCTTGGCAAACGTCCATCATAAAAATTAACCGGGTCGCATAAGGTGAAATATCATTATCGACATTACACTTTTGCAGAATAAAAAGAATGCAAGAAGAGTTTGTGTAGTATCAATATCTGTACAATCTGATATGTGTATAGTAAAAAAAGTGTATACAATCTTAAATGTATTGTAGAGGAAATATGTCGAAAAAAGAGCATGTGGGGCATTCCATACCGATTGAACCTGGCTCGGACCTTCGTCCTCTCGGATTACGCCCACGATTTTTCATATTACAGTCCTAACTCTAACAATAGCTCGGTATTTTTTCCGATTTTTTTTTCAAATTTGAGATAATTAAAAATGTTCAAAATGAAAATATGGTTAGCCCGATCTTTAAAATCTGAAAAAGTTCTCAAATATCAGATGTAAAATTTGTTATACCTAGTCCCAGAGTGGGATGACATTTGATTTTATTCGTAGTTTTCCAAGAAAAAAAAATGTTTACATGTATGCAAAGTAGAATTTTGCAAATTGTTTTCTTTACAAAGCTTCCACTATGAGGAAGTACGTTTATCTACGATGGCTTCCTCATAGAGGAAGCTTTGTAGAAAAAACAATTTGCAAAGTTCTACTTTGCATACATGTAAACATTTTTTTATAATATAAAATAATGAGGAAGCAATTTGCAAGGTTCTACTTTGCAGGCTTGTTTGTGCATAAAAAAATTTGTCCACTATAAAAATCGCATTCACAACCTTTTTGAAATTTTAAAATCGTCATGAAATTTACACCTCTCAACCGATTTTCTTCAAATTTGTACTCAAATCTTACTTCATGGTGCTCAATACGTGAAATAAATTTGAAGGTAGTATCATTTAATTTGTGCAAGCTAGTGCGCAAACAAGATTTTTCAAAAAATAAAAGATGTTATAAAATTCGAACTACTCGACCGATTTATGCCAAATTTGAATTAAAACCTTGTTTTATCATAGTCTGGAAGTTAAACAAATGTAAGCCTGACATCTCGCAATTTGCGCGAGCGAATGCTCGAACGACATTTTTCAAAACTTAAAAAACGTTATAAAATTTGAACCGCTCGACCGATTTGCCTCAAACTTATACCCAGACCTAGTTCTAGGGCAATCCACATGTGTACCAAATTTGATTGAAATCTACCTAAAAAAGTCGAATTTTTTTTTTTCGCGACAGCAATGTTTTGCTTTTTTTGGAATAAAATCGAAATTTATCAACATAGCGACCGTTCCTTAAAATAAATTCATCTTCGATACGCAATAATTGTGAAATCACGTGGTAAATTGCAGCCGGTCATCCCAGAATTTAGGAAAGTAGAAGTGTTTACGGACATTTAAAAAAAAATTAAAATTGCAATAAAATTTGAACCACTCTATCGATTCTCACAAAAACTTGGCACCAATCATGGTTCACTGTAAGTTCGTTTGTGTTCAAAATTCCAGTCCGATATCTCTTAATTTGCAGAAGTTATAGCCTGAAAACGATTTTTTCAAAATTTTCAAAATGCTGTACAATTTGAATTTTTTAACCGATTCGCGTCAACTACAATCCCAAACGTTGTTGTATGATAGCCCACTTGCGTGCCAAATTTGAAGCAGTTACATCGAAAATTACGACAGTTATCGTGCTAACAAAGCAATCTGCACACACACACACACACACTCACACGCACACGCACACGCACACGCACACGCACACAGACATTTCGTACAAATCACTTTTCTCGACGGTTTGGATCATTCTGAGTATGCTGAAATGAAAATTTCGAAAAAAAAATTTGTCACGAAAACAAAGCTTCCTCTATGAGGAAGCAAAATCAAACACCTTTATGTAGATGAGAAAAACTTTTGAAAACATGAAAAGATATTTAAAGATATAAAACCTGAAAAAAAATCACTGTGAGCTGCGGCTACAATATCTGAATCGTCAGAATCGTCCGCTCGAACTAAGAGACAATTGACACACGAATTGGCGATCGACTTGACCACGAACGCACAAAACGGTTTTAACTGAAACCTCTAAACGCACAGTCAAACGCACGTGTCAAACATCTGTGAAAAAAAAGCTTTGTCACAGATAGAAAATTGTGAGGAAGCAATTTGCAAGGTTCTAGTTTGCAGGCTTGTTTCGTTATGATTCCGAAAAGGATTGTTAGTTCCCTATTGTTCATTGTTGTATACAATTGCATTAATCTTTCTTCGTCTCAAAAGACTACGCTCAAGATGAACTATTCTACAATTTTAAGTAATGTTATGCAAGGTAATACAATATAAAATAGAATATAGAATTCGTCGACGACGGTCAAGGTTCTATGATCCAATGCCGACGAATGACCGGCATCATTACGTTATGACAAATTTTAAGTAGAAAGTGTAAAATAAGAGCATTTGTATGTTTTTCGTATGTATCATTTTCTTGACATGAAGCGTTTGAGAACTCGGCGATAGCGAATCTGAGTCGAAAAATCAATGAATATTTTAAAAAAGGATTCAATGCAAAGTGTTACTTCAATCCTACAGACCTCACTACTTTGGTTCTTAATTTGTCAATTGAAATTATTCTTTGTCAAATATTTAAAAATCCTAATTAAATTAACTTTCAAAAGACATAATTAATTCTTATTTTTATTTCCCACGTTCCAGCGTACATCCTCCGACCTTTCCCACCCTTTCTCCTATCACTCCCTACCCGCACTTCGCTCAGCTAACCTGACTTCCATTGCGCCCGCAACCGTCGTAGCTATACACTGTATAGCTACTTTGTTGATTGTAGTAGCGACCACTGTATATAATAGGTAGGTAGGTAGCGGCAATGAAATGGTCAGAGATATGTTCTTATTTTCTTTTCGACGTTTCGACTCCTGTCCGAGTCCTCATCAGGATGTTTTTATTCTTATTGAGCACGATAGTTTCTTCTCACTACATATTGTTATTTTATTTCTGTTGTTTCTTTTTTTATTTTAATTGATTTAATTTTGAATTGACCTTATTTTTGGTCTTGCGCGATTCGTTCACGTGGAATAATTTGTAGGTTAACCACGTTGGCCACCTCTTATATATTTTAATTTTCAGACGTTGATTTTTCATCTTGGTTGAGTGGTAAAAAGATTTTTTTTTAAATAAATAATATTTACTATTATTGTAGAGATATTTTTAATCTTGTGTGATTTAAAACTTTTTGTAATTTGAAACATTTTTTATGTTTTAACCCATAATTTTTGCTGTGATATATTTGAATTGTGATGACCGTCAGTCAATTTTTAATCTTGTGTGATTTAAAACTTTTTGTAATTTGAAATATTTTTTATGTTTTAACCCATAATTTTTGCTGTGATATATTTGAATTGTGATTGACGGTCATCACAATTCAAATATATCACAGCAAAAATTATGGGTATATATAATTATGGGTTAAAACATAAAAAATATTTCAAATTACAAAAAGTTTTAAATCACACAAGATTAAAAATTGACTGATTAAAAATTGACTGCTGTGATATATTTGAATTGTGATTGACGGTCATCACAATTCAAATATATCACAGCAAAAATTATGGGTATATATAATTATGGTAATAATAACCCATAATTTTTGCTGTGATATATTTGAATTGTGATGACCGTCAATCACAATTCAAATATATCACAGCAAAAATTATGGGTTAAAACATAAAAAATATTTCAAATTACAAAAAGTTTTAAATCACACAAGATTAAAAATATCTCTACAATAATAGTAAATATTATTTATTTAAAAAAAATCTTTTTACCACTCAACCAAGATGAAAAATCAACGTCTGAAAATTAAAATATATAAGAGGTGGACAACGTGGTTAACCTACAAATTATTCCACGTGAACGAATCGCGCAAGACCAAAAATAAGGTCAATTCAAAATTAAATCAATTAAAATCAAAAAAGAAACAACAGAAATAAAATAACAATATGTAGTGAGAAGAAACTATCGTGCTCAATAAGAATAAAAACATCCTGATGAGGACTCGGACAGGAGTCGAAACGTCGAAAAGAAAATAAGAACAAATCTCTGACCATTTCATTGCCGCTACCTACCTACCTACTGTATAGCTACGACGGTATACACTGTATAGCTATGCATTCGCGATGGGTACGGGGAAACTGCGGAAAACCCGTGCCGGTATAGACGGCACTATATTTCTCTGATTCTTCGGTGTATACGCGAAAATAATAATGTTACTTAAGTGTAAACACCAAAGGCCCAGAAAAAATGCCTCCCGCTAACTTGTTGATGTGTCAGTCGATGCACGGCTAAGCGGCCACCCATCCAAGTAACGGCAGCACGAAATGCTGCTTAACTCAAGGAACCGCCGAAGCCGCACACCGGCCGCACAACCATCAGTGTCGGTCAAAAGACATAATTATAATTGGTTCATTAATTAAGAATTACGCTGTAAAGTTAATGTTTTCCCATTATAATTTCAATTTTTTTTAAATCAATTAATAGGTTCATGTCGAATAATATACAATATTAAAATCAATATTAGTTAATAAGTAATTGATAAAGAAACATAAAAATTTTACTGAAGTTCCCAAATTTCGAACGTATGTTTGTAGGATTTCTAATTTTCAACGTTTTTCTCTGTTCGCATGGCTAAACCGTTTACGATTACAGGACCATTGGTACTAAACGCATATGGGCGTATAACCAAGCCATACGCATTTATGACTTTAAGCTGCTTGATTTATGTTAACGTGCGGCTATATACTTATACGTCTTTTTGCCACTAAACTCGACTTTTTGGCGCATAAGTTCCTGTAATCTTTAGACACACGATACATTCGACATGTTTAAATGACCGTTGCGAACGTTTGTTACCTTCTTTGTAGTGTACAATGTATTCATGTGATCACGGACGCGTGTAAGTCTGAACAGTGTACATTTGAAAGTCGCTTCCAATCTCTGTACTGCTACAACAAGCTTCAATTAAACATTTTCGATCTGCTCTCTCGGCCGAGATCCAGGAAGAAGTTTGGGGAAGTACAAGCCAGGCTAGATGCTGGTAACAGTAGCAGGATCAGCAGCAGCAGCAGCAGCAGCAGTAGCAGCAGCAGCAGCAGCAGTAGCAGCAGCAGCAGTAGCGTCCATCTTCTTCGTAGTGTGATGCTGGTTTATCGGTGGGGAAGAGATACGTGAGGGGCCACCTGGCATCACGTCTTGTACCATGCTTCCATAGTTGACGTTCTGTTTCCAAGGGACACTTGGCAACGACCCATCCCTCATCTCCTTACTAGCCGTCCTAGCCCTCGCCAATGTCTGAGTATCCAACGCTGCTATATATAACCTTCGGTCGCCGCACTGCCTTCACCACCGCGCGCGCTGACCAGTCAGTGAACTCTCGAGCAACTTCTGTTATTATAAGTTAACCCCGTCGTGCCGCTACCACGAACGTCTTCTCTTCATCCTTCTCATCCTCAACCCACCATGAACGACCCCAAGGACCATAGCCGCACCGCTCACTGCTTGCGCTGCTGGCCCCTTCAGATTATGGCCATCAGCCAGCTACCCCCAAGAACCCCAGTAACACTGCTGCTACTCCTTCGGAGCAACTTCTCTTGTGTTTGCCCAGGGAAGTGTCTCAGGACCGGAAGAATAACACTTCCAGCCTGTTCTTCGTACGATCACGGTTGCCTAGACATCCGAGAGATTGGCTGCTCTCGTTGTTCCCATCGGCAAGCTGGACTGGTTGCATCTCCGCAACTTAATATGCCGTATTGGTTAGATGCAATTTCAATTTCGCTAGTTTGTTTATTCCACGTATGAGACTTGTGAGATATTAATTAATTCTTTAACAATTTCACAAATGTAATCGAAAGTTTTATAAAATTCGTTGTTAAAGTAACGCCGAAAGCGCTGTTTTCAACTGTCTTAAGACGGGCTGGTGAACTCACTAAAATTGCAAATCAAGTCTTTTGGTTCTGTCAGTGCACACATCTCTGGCGGACTTGACCAACCATCGCCAACGAAATTCCTACTGTTCGTTTGTGCAAAAAACCAACCGGTAATCAACCGATTTCTAACTGTTTCATACCGAATCTGAAGTTAAATTGATGGTTGAATTTTGTAAAACCAAAAGAGTTCCAACCATTTCATTCAAACAACTTCGGGCTCGCTATTAAACGATTTGAACTCGGTTGGATTTAAGAAACGGACGGTGTGTCCAACTTCGAGCTCATTACTATGAAATGGTTGAAAGTCGGTTGATTTTTTTAAAACCAACCATCAGTCCAACTATAGATTCGCTATGAATCGGTTGGAGCTTGATTCGCTTTATAGAATCGTAAAGTCAAGCCAACTTCGGGATCGCTATGTAACGGGTGGAAGTTGGTAAGATTTGAATCTGGTTAAAACCAGGTCATTCAACTACAAATCCTACCAATAATCATCCAAAAATCAACCTTTTTTCGATTCCACTGAAATCCTACCAATATCCAACCGAAAACCTACCGAAATAACGGTGCGGTCAGTCCGTGAGCAATTCCAATATGAAATATGTCTGAACTGTTCTAAGTGCACCTAGAATTTTTAGACGTACTTGATTTTTTTTCAGTTACTAGAAATGGGGTGTGCCCATAATTGTAAGACTTAAATCAGGTAAAAGTTGCAAAAGTGGTGGAAAAATGATAGATTAAAAGAAAGTTAGGAACCAAACATTTTTTAAATACTTGGCATCAGGTCATTACCGGATCTCTTGATAAGCTTACCAATCGAAATATTGCGATGACAGATATTTTTAATAAATATTTTATCATTTTCCAATATAAGAATATCTATTTTAGCGATAAATTCGATGACAAATCACAGCTATTCGGAGAATAACAGTTTTCTTTTTGGACTAATAAACTTATATATAGCCGCAACAACGGGTTCGATACTTGCAAGGACATCCGAAATACAATATCATGACATTAGCATATGACAGGCTTATAAATAATAAAAATATTTATAGAATTCTTCGACATATTAAAACTCGTAGTTCTAACGAATTTTTAAGAGATATTAAAAATGATCTCAATATTTGTGAGGTGTAAGATAATAATAAGTGTCAATACATTTTAATTAATTTATTCTAATTTTATTTAGTTCGATCAATCTCAATATATCGTATAATCATATGAACGGACGATCAAGGGAAAAAACGACATATTAAAGAAGCAATGAGTTTCTTTATACTAAATTTATTAGGATTATTGAGATGTGGTTGCCATATTATAGTCAAACGTTAATGACACCTAGCCACACTATCCTGATATTGAAAAACCATGACTGAAAAACATCAGGAAGGATTATGCGAACAATTCTTGTTTGTAAATTCCACCCCTATCGAGTATAAATTATATTTATATGTAATAATCCTTCCTATTTTTCTGACCCCCACTTTTTTTGCATTATCGAGTATCGTCTAGTCGGGCAACAACAACTATCAGTGTTAAACCGCCCCCAGATGATTAAATCCGAAAATATTCGCGACCAAAGTTGTGAAAATGGACGGGGCGTGAAGCGCCCTATTCGCTAGTAAAAATAATATAATAACAATGATTGTCCAAATGATTCTTCTATTGTTATTTGAATCTTCGATGATAATCTTTTACAGCTTCCTCTTCTATATGTCCACACCAATTGTTCGAATCATCGTAATAAAATAAAATAATAATTTACTATTATTATTAGTATGATTAGAACTCGACCACATCAAGCGTCGCGGTAGCGACTCGACGCCAAGTATAAAAAGAAAATAAGTTTGAATGAAAACGTGCGTTTACATGAGCTCTGTGACGTCACACGAGACACGAGATTGCTCGAGGCTATACAAAATTGTTACCGTACAGAATACTTGATATTTCGTCGTCGGTGTTATTGTCTTCTCTTATTATGTTTTAAATTGAAAGACGCCTTAATCAGCGTAGAGAATGATGTCTGGTATTGCTGTAAATAAATGAAGCCAACACAAAAGTATCTAAAACAAAATGTAATTTGGAATACCTTATAGTATATGGGTTTGGCCATTGACCATTCTGATTGGATCCGCAATTTTTTATATGATTGACATTATTCTAAAAGCACTCATTTTTATTTTTATTGTTTGACACATTTTTATAAACAACTGCTATTTTTTTAAACAAATTATGGAACGACACATTTTTTAAATCTAAAAAAATTCGGGAAAATCTTTTTTCAAAAATAAACATTTTTTGTAACCGCCCCGAGGTGGGCCGACGATGCCATATTTTTTGTTGTCTTTTTTCTAGAACAAAAAAAATGGAGAAAATTGGAAAAATAGTAACTTTACGACGGGCAGCAGCTAGAAAAATTTTGTATGCATCACATGGTTTTTAATTTTTTTCAGATTCATCCAAGTAAATGTTTTGATTTTACTTAAATAATCTTAAAATAGGCCTATTTATTAATGGTTATTTAACGTTCATTATGAAATAAGTAATATATAGATAGGAGAAATTTGAAGTAAATTCTAAAAATCATGTATTGCATACAAAATTTATCTAGCCATTGCACATCGTAATTTTATTATTAATTTCGGCTCGGGTACCAAAAAAATTTATTTTCCAAAAAAGGTTTTTCAGATTTTTAAACTTTTTCGATCGATAATTTGGTTTAAAAGATCGTAGATAATTAAAAATGTGTGATTTTTTTTAAATTAGTGCTTTTTGGAGTTTTGTCCATCGTCTAAAAAATTGCGGACCCAATCGGAAGGGACAAGGGTCAGACCCAGGTCGAAACTACGTGGAATGCCTTATGGTATATTTGGGTATTTAAAAAAAAACTTTTTTTTTGTTTTGAATCCGCACAAACATCAAATACTCATTTTGGACCTCAAACGTTGTCAGTTAATGTATTTAATTAATAAACAAATGCAAGACTTATCAAATGGTCGTCGGCATTCTTAGTGGATTATTTTACAGGGATCTCATATTATTTCCTTCAAATATAGGTAATTTTGAAGAGAATAAGTGATTACATATTTATCGCGAGGGCTTATAGTTCCCAAGTTATGCATTCTTTTTTAATGATCTTGCAGTTTTCTGCATCTGCAGCTTTCGTGCTGTCGCCAGCCGTTACAATGTAACCCTGTGCGGTCAATAATTTGTTCCTAAGGCAGATTTTTTCGTTTTTCCATAAAAATCTGTAAGTCGATTTTTTTTGGATTGCAATACTTTCTCGTTTACGTACTCTGTATGTGATAAGAAAGTACAAATCTTATCGACACGTCATTTCAATGTTACACACCAGCGATTATAAACATTTATTTAAAAGATAACCAAGTTTGGCTACGTTTGACGATATTTATCTTTGTATATTAAAAGGACATGTGAACCTGATTTTTATACTTTAATAATGCAAAAGGCAAGGTTTTATCGAATTGAGATTCCTAATAGATGAAATATCTATGTAAAGAATATATGGCTTATCGATGGGGCAGGTGGTATAACAGTGTAATAAAATATGACTAATTGCCTATACAAGGCCGACGGATGCTTTTGACTTTTGGTTTAATCGGCCTGGGGTTAAAAACCGCTTACCAATACACTCGAGCTAAACTTTGAGAGTGATGCGGAGCAGAACACGCCGAACGTGAATGCAAAGAGGAGTCGGTGGTCGGGGAAACAAGAGTAGCGCGCGCGCGGCTTTACGAGAGCGGAAAGCAGTATCGGGGATATAAAGCAAGCGCGTCGCATATAACTTACAATCAGCCTGCGCTGCTTGCGTGGCTGTTCACGAGCGATTCCTCCCTCTTCCTCTTTGGCCTGTCCCTTCGCTTCACTCCGAACTCGTCTCTCGGTAGGAGTCAACTGCTACCGAGATGGTCTTACTTGAGAGGTTTACCTTGAATCGTGCATCACGTTTCGGCGCACCCCAAACCACTGGCAATCGTTGGCATAGTAAAGAAAGAAAAATATATATTTTGAAACGGAAATGCAATTGTCACGAAAGCACGGGAGACGTTGTAAATACAGTGTATCGTATTGGGGAATACGGGGTAAAACGGGACAATTATTTCCAAATGGGGCAAAACGGGACGCTCCAACATTTTTTGGAAGATTGCGTTTTTACAACACAATTCAACGGAGCCAATAAAAATATAATGTTTTTGATACGATGCTCAGTGTTTAAAGCAACCTGATCAAGGCCGGTGTAAAACGGGCACTCCGATTTTTTTAACAATTGTAAATACATAGAAAACTTTTAAAAAAATGAACTGTGCAAAGAAGGTTACGTCGTTCACAATTGTCGCACAAACACGCGTGCTCTCAATCACGGTCAGAAATTTGATTCGTATCCCACGTGAGCGCTTAATACAAATAAACGGAGCCAATCTTTCCGAACAATTTGAAACTGTTCTATTTTGCTCCTGACGATATTGTGTCCGCAATGTTAAAATTAACCAAAAACACAATTCTAATCATAATACGATCAACGCTCACAAAGTTCAGTAGCATCCAGTTCAAAAAATCATACATTGGCAAATTTTGGGAGGTGTCCTGCTTTGCCCCAGATCTTTTTTGTCGACGCTCAAAATCAATGATTGCAATCGAGTTTTTTTATGAAAAGCAGTAAAAATACATTTTGGGTATCGTGATAAATCTATTTTTCGCTTAGATGTCCCGTTTTGCCCTGTGTTCCCCTACGTTGTTACAATATTATGGGAATGGTTTATATGGTATAATTCTCTTTGCTACCTCATAGCGGACGTTTTGTTTCCGAACCACGTCGAGAAAAGTGGTTAGGAAAAAATGTCCATTAGAAATTTTATGCCAAACCTTGCCCTCCAATTTCTACAATTTTTTAGATATCTAGCTGAAATTCGGTTTATAAGTACACTATTATCAGACAAGGTTTTGGATTTGAATTGGCGTTAATCCGTTCAGGGATTGAAATTTTATAGGCTTTTAAAATTGTTTAAATATTTGTTCGCCCTCTAATTATCTCTTTCACAGCACACAACAGTGCAGTTGCAGCTGCAGTGATATCCAGAATTCCTACGGCCATGTAATACTAAAAATGTAAACGTATACATGAAAATTTTCACTCAAAAAATTAAAAAACAAGATGATTTTTAAAAATATGGGGCTTCCGAAACCCGACACACTTCTGTATCTCATAGTCTTCGATCGCCTTGTAACTTCGACATTCGTTAAGATCAAACGGAGAACACTCAATTTTTTCAGATATTTAAATTGACTATCTATGGTTTACTTATTGACTTTTAACAAATTTTATTAATAAATTAGTTCTTTCAGCATGTAATCGTTGAGAAAAAAATTCCGGATAGAATCGTTTTTTTTTCGTGAAAAATTCTCAGCTTTTCAATAAAAATATTGCTGATCCAATTTATCTTCATGAAAGCTCTCAAAATCGCGAAAACAGATTCCAAAGCCGTTTTTCGTGGTGAGTCTATAATTTCAGACTGACAAAAATATATTTTTTTCGGATTCCGTGCAGTGTTTTACCTACTAGGTGAATTTTTCAGATTTGGGTGGACTACAGTTTTTGTTTAAAAAAGAATGTTAAAAAAATGACTCGATTTATCTGTAAAATATCTTTATTTGTCTCTGATGTGTATATTTTTAAAAAATCATAAAATCGTGTGATTTTTATATTTCTTTTAACGTCGCGGGAAGTTACGGGAAGTTATGAATGGCTTTTGGACGTTCTCGAGTATTTAGTATCTTATCCAATGCCCCTTATCTCTTTTTCTTTCTCTGATACTCCCGTCGGTCAATGAATACATAAAAAAAAATAATATACAAGAAAAATTAGTAAATAATTTGAGTTAATTCCAGTACGAGACCGCCGCTGAGCCATAAGTTGCCTTTTATTGCAATGCGATAAAATTGCCGCTTTACAATATATATGAGGCATTCCATATCCAAACAGCCACAAAAGAAATTTAAAAAAAATGTATAAAAATCAGATTTAGTGGTTCTAAAAGATATTCCGAATTTCAATTTTTTAAAAAGTTTCCTACCGGAATTTGTCAATTCGTTTATTTTTTGTTTAAGTTGCAATATATTAAGAACGATTAATCGTATTAACAACTCTAAACAACAAAAATGTGCGTTTCTTCATGACCCACAAGAAAAAAAATATTCAGAATTAATTGGGTAATTTCAGGCCACATTTAACGGCAAAATTAACGAATTTTTAAATATGATTTGGACGTCAGACATCGTCATCGGAAAAATTGCTTCATATTCTGTAAGTGAATGCTGAATTATGAGAATTTCTTTTATTTATGGGAAAGTCAAGCGTTTATAGGTTATAGCAGTTTGAAATTAAAAACTTTCCAAATTGCTTCCTCACAATTTTTTATCTTTGATAAAGCTTTTTTTTACAAAGCTACCTTTATGAGAAAGTATATTGATCAATTTTGGTTTCCTTATAGAGGAAGCTCTGTAAAAAAAAACTTTGTCAAAGATAGGAAATTGTGAGGAAGCAGTTTGCAAGGTTCTAACTTGCAGGCTTGTTTGAGCTCGGACGACGTTTTAAAAAAAGTGAAAAATGTCATAAAATTTAAACCGCTCGACCGATTTGTGTCAAATTTTCACTGAACCCCTGTTCCATGGTAGTCCATAAGTGAACCATATTTAAGCTAAATCTGCAAAAAATTTCGAAATTTCTTTTTTTGTCACACGCACACGCACACGCATACGGTTGGCTAACAGAGGACTTGAAATAGCGCTTTAAACGTGAGTAATAATGCAAAGAGTAGCTTCATTTGTATAATTACTCCATTGCCACACATAAAGACAAACAAATTTTCCAAATGTAATACGCAAACGATTATTTATAATTTTACTATTTTTCTGTTTATCCAATGTTTACTAATTAAACTCCTTTTCCGTAGGGAGTTTTCAAATTGTTATTAAATTGTTACTGCCTATAGCGCCGAATAAAAAGTCGTCAAAGTAAACTTTTATTAGACGAATTTGTTTAGATGCGTTGTTTTTAGAGGAAATGTTTTATACTAATTTTCCCGCGAATGCTTCGTATAATCTATACATCCTGAAGTCTACCTTAAAGCGCCCACAATTTTTTCTCGCGAAAATAAAAGCTTCCTATGTAAGGAAGGAAAATTAATAATTCCGCTGGGAACCAGTAACCGTTCCCAAGAACCGGGGCTTAATGAGACATTGAAGAAGAGAATGAGAAAGAAGAGATTCTGCGCTGTTGCAATGTTAACGAATTCAGAGGCTGTTGGAATTTGTTCATCGCCTCGAGGACCCGAATTTAGATTCAGGTCCACATGTTGCAGCATCAGAAGCAGAAGCTTCAGCAGACATTGCCATGAGGCAATAAAATGAAAAAGCCTCCTCGTCGTCGCCGTGTCGTGTTTCGTTGTCTTTCGCTGTCTTCACTTGCTCGTGCTTAACCGTCGTAGTTGTCGCACTGGCGCATCATTAAGAGTACATTTAAAAATGCGGTCTCGTAATAAAATCGCGCATTAACGTAACGAATGCCTGGCCATGCTTCATCTTACGCCTCGACGGCGTCGTATTTATTGCCGCGGCAATTCGGAGCCTATCCAAGTCAAACGTTCCTCCAATGTTGCGAGGCAGAGAGCGATGACGTCGAAACAGGAAAAGAAGAAGGAATAGTAGAAGGCGGAGAAGGTGGAGGCGAGAGGCCCTCTCTTTCTCATTTAACGGAAAAGCATTATTATTACGTCGAGAGAACAGTCCTTTGTTTGTTTTAGTTGTTAGTTTGTTGAGCACGATATCTCCTCAAGCTCCCAGCGAAAACGCAAAAAACTAGAGGCCTCCATGTCGTTCGACATCAAGGCTTCTAGTTTTTTTTCGTTACTTACAAATCATATTTATCTCGCTCATTTCATTCAAATTTGTTCTTTTTATACTTGGCGTCGAGTCACTACCGCGGCTCTTAATAATTAGCCAGATTTTATTTGTGCTGATACATTCCGACATTTTTTCAATTCTTTTTTCCCCCAGAATCTGAGGAGTTGGGTTTTTTTAAAGATATTTATATCTCTGAAGGGAAAATAGCAAAACAAAAAAAAATACAAGCCAACATTTTCGAATAACTCTTCAATACAATAGATACACTTTAACATTTATTTGGATCTAAATAATCAACCGACCCTGGGTGCTTGTGCGTTCGGTATGTGTTCTCGGCAGTCCTCCAAATCGAACGGTATTTGGTGCTGCCACTACTCGGATGGGTAACCGTTTAGCCATGCATCGAATTTAATGTAGCCAAGATATCATTCGATCTGATTAATACTAAAATATTAATATTAATCTCAAAGTATAAAGATTTACCGATTTGCGAAACATGGGAGTGCAAAAGATGAGTATGCGAAAGATGCACCCGCAAAAGATTTGAGTGGACCACTAAATTATAGACGTGAAATATTTCAGACAAGTTTCGAGATACAAATCACGATATCAGTCCCATGACTAAAGGTAGAAAGGTCGTTTCAGTCTTAATCGAAACATTTTTAGCTGCGGTTGTGAAAAGCTTGAAATCAATCTGATATATTAAGCTTGAAAAAAGTGACGAAAATGCTTTGACACGAGTATTGACACGAGCTTTGACGAGTAAGAGGGTAGCGTCTCATTTGGTCGGTAAGGATGAGATAATGTACTGCTGTCTCGAAACTGTATCGTGTCTCTTGAGAAGAGAATATTCCATTAATAGAATTATTTTAAGAATCATTGCGATTACACTTTCTTTGTACTCGATAAGAATTGAATTTATAAACTAGAATTTCTTCAAGTACAGAATGTACTTAGCTTGGCAAATGTACGCACCATCCTTCCCAGCATTTTCAGCTACGATCTACCAGAGCAGTGTAGTTAGGTCGCAACTAATATGTGGATTGGCCATGGTAACTACATTCCAGTACCTTTAATAAAAATAAACGCATTTCGTTTTTTAATCTGTCGTTTCTCATTTCCCTTGAATTTCAGACTCCATCCGGGACTCTTTCCCGAGGACTCCATCCGGGATTTTATCTCTGGCCGTCCAGGAACCTCAGCATTCAAAATTTGTTTCTACAATTATAACAGTTATTTCTGGGGAAAACTGAAATAATTCTTCTTCACACTGAAGCCCTCTCAGAAAACAATTGTCCCGGAAAGAGTCTGTCGAATCTCGAAAAAAGTCTTTCATATCTTGAAAAGAGTCTCAGAAACAATAACGGATACGATGGAGCATTACACTTTTTCAGACAATCACTACGACTTAAAAGTTTTGGTCATAATCTGAGAAAAAATACTGCTCCAGATCGTATCCGTTACTCTATCTGAGACTCTTTCCAGGATATAAAAGACTCTTACTGACATTCGTCAGACACTTTCCAAGATCTGTGCGACACTTTCCATGACCCTTCTGAAGACTTCTTCCAAGACTACGTTTTTCTGCGCGGGAGGTTATAATAAGGAAGCACAAAGTTTTTCCACACAAGTCATTTAGCACAGGTTTGTAGATCTAACCACTATGATATTTATCAGTCTTTTTATTACCACGCACTTATAATTTTTATTTGCAATTCTACCCGCGTGGAAAAACGTAGTCCGGGATAGAGTCTGGATTGAAATCCCGGATGATGTCTGGGCTATAGTCCCGGATGGAATCTTTCAGTCCGGACGGGGGTCCCAAATGGATATTCAGATGGACTTCAGCTTTTAATCCGATCCCGAAGTCTATCCTGAGGTCAATCGATCCATCAGGGACTAAGAAAAAAAGTCATTCTGGATTCCATCCAGAACTCACGAACCCGCCCTGGACCACCCGCGAGTCTCGGCAGTTCGAGGGCAGAGTCCATTTTGGATTCTCACCTCGACTGTCCTGGACTCCATCGCGGACTCTGCCCTGAACTGTTCTGGATTCCATGCCGGATTTTATCCTGGACTCTTCTGAAAACCATCCCGGACTGTCCTAAATTCTATCCCGGTCTTTACCCTATCCCACCTGCGAATCTTGGCAGTCCGGGGCAGAGTCCATTTTGGATTCTCACCTGGACTGTGTTAAATTTCAACCCGGACTTTGCCCTGGACAATCCACCAATCTTCGCTCCCATCAATGAAGGGTAGACCCCTCCTGTGTAATCGAAATCAGGACAGCTTTGCAATCTTATATACGTTCAGGCTTCAAGTCACTTGCGAGAAAGATTTCACCACTCGCCATTCCGCGGAGCTTTGTGCATCAATGTTTCGTATGATGCCACTAGATGGCAAACAGACAGAGCGTTTCTTGCAAGTGCTTTGAAGCCTTGGCCTATATAAGACTCGAAAGCTATCCCGAGTTCGACTACACAAGCGTTCTACCCTTTGTTGACAGGAGCCGGAATTAGCGGATTGTCCAGGGTAGAGTCCACAATGGAGTCGGAAGCACTCCAGGCAGAAATTCAAAATAGGGCCCAGAATGAGTTCTGAAATTCGCGGGTAGTCCAGGGTAGAAAAATCCCCCTCCGGGATGCCGGGATAGAATTTAGGACAGTCCGTGATGGTTTTCACCAGAGTCCAGGATAAAATCCGGCATGGAATCTAGAACAGTCCAGGGCAGAGACCGCGATGGAATCCAGGACAGTCGAAGTAAGAATCCAAATTGGACTCTGCCCTCGGACTACCGAGACTTGCGGGTGGTCCAGGGTACTATCTAGGTGAGAATCCGTGAGTTCCGGATGGTGTCCGGCAAAATTTCGTGAGTCCTGGATGGAATCCAGATTGACTTTTTTTTGGAAGTCCCGGATGGATCGATTGACTTCAGGATAGACTTCGGGATCGGATTAAAAGCCTTTTCTGCACGGAGGACTGAAAAATTAGTTTACAGCTTAAAATCCGCTCTGAAAGGGGCGAAAAACACAATGTATCGATGAAAACGACGTAGCCACAACATGTGTATGAATGAAAAGGGCGTACGCCACAAGATGTAACTATGAAAAAGGCATAATCCACGATGCGTATGTAATTAAACGGTGTAAGCCAGGTCGTGATTCTCTGTGTGCGTTACACTCGTTTCATCGGTATGACGTGGCTTACGCCCTTTTTACAGTAAGTCTTTAATATACAGTATTTTTTTTAACTCACTGATAATGGTCCAATAAGTAATAGTGCATCTTTTCTTATTTGAGCATTATCTATCTGCCAAGTACTCCTGTATCTGACAAATAATCCGAATATGCAAAATCCTTGAATTTTGATGTGGGTCACGAACTTTTCTCCGCTGACAGTCGATATTGCAATTCTTTATATATCTGTTACACAACTTGTTACGATGCAGTTAGATTATTCACAGGGCCTAAAACATGAATTAAATGTAACGGGTATATAATAATGTAACATTACAAAGCAGAAAATAGTAACTTATATGTAAGTTGCAAATAACATTCTAGTAACACTGCATGTTACTTTTTATTAGACTGCTGCCACATTGCTGTTTTTACCGGGTATATTGCGATATCAACGGCGGAGAAGTTGTACAATCTTTCAAATCCAGACTAAAATGGCCATAGGTTTTTTCAGCATTCCGGCTACACGTGTTTCTGCTGAACGGTTGTTCTTGAAGGCTGCGTTGACCATTTGAAAACATAGAAATCGCTTAAAAGATGAATCAGAACACAGTCTTGTTTGCATGAATGGGTACCTATCCTACTGCTTAAGTTACAAAGTATTTATGAGCAAACAAATAAATGAGGCGGATCGAAGCATATTTTCAGTGCATATCTCGCACTTCACCATGTTCGCTAGTATTCTCCTCGTGTGCGTGGAGGTGTTGTCTCACCTCAAGTATAGACGAGTCTTTTCTTTTTTCATCATTTTGGTCCTTTCTATTCCATGCGCGGAAGCCTTTAGCAAACGCATGTACGAAAACGCACATACGCTCGATTAATGTATAGGTCAGTGTTTCCACTTTCCGCCGTATTACTTTCGCTATGTTTTGTAAGTTGCACGTACACAATAACCGTATTCTTGTATACAAACCATGCTGCATGGGAAAAAACAATTTGATTGTATAGTAAAAAAAAAAAAAAAAGTTGATCCAGCCAATTGTCTTAGTGCTCTCAGCCCCAAACGAAAAATTGGTTAGCTCAGGCTACAACATTTTACAGCAAAACCAACAAATTTTTTTGTATGCTTTGGACATCAGATATCGTCTTCGGAAAAATTGCCCTAAATTTTCTAAGTGGATGCCGAATATTGAGTATTTTTTATTTATGGGAAAATCAAGTATTCATAGGTTACGTATAGTAGTGTGAAATAAAAAAAAAGAAAAATATCCACTTTTCAATGTCAGGGCATTCATTATAGGCAATACCAATTGTTTCATCGCTTTCTCCATGCAGACAAATATTTTGGGTAAAATCCGATTTATAGAAAACACAATCTTCGGAATGTTATAGCAGTTTCACGTCAAAATTTTCTTAGTTTGACAAGAAATTGAGTTGAAATTGAAGGTAGAAGATTATACTTGGTAAAAGAGTGATATAACTCCGTTCAAAATTTTATTGAGCATTTGACGAAAGAGCTTAGACGTGTTACTTGTTTTCATATTTTAAAGTTTAACCGTTTTTTATTTGCGTTCTTTATATTTTTCAATTTTTAAAAATATTTCGTGTTTTATTATTATTATTATTATTATTATTATTATTATTATTTTCTTCGTGTTATTGAATTTAAAAAATATTTCAACACGATGTTGTGTTAGGTGAAAATGACATATAGTCATTTACATCGATTGATCAATTGTGTTGTTGACTCTGGCCATTTCGGACCAATTTGTTTTTGTTTCAAAAGATAATATCCTCGGTGGATGTGGAATATCGCTTTATGATTAATATTTCTTTCGACTTGGGTATGAAGCTATGGCGTTCTTGAATCCCCGGAATACCCTTCGCAATCGTGAATGTCTGTTGAAGCATATTTTTAACATTGTTATATCTTTCCTTGTCATAAAAAAGACTTCTGTCAAATGTAAGTTCTATTTTGCCCATCGAAAAAGAGCTTGCGGTGTAAGTATACATTCACCCGACGGGTTCTAGATTACATCAGATTGCATACAGACTTGCAGAATTTCAGACCTAGAGAATTTTTTTCTGATGTCGAAACCATAAACACACGGTTGATTTTGTCGTAAAATGAGGTATAAAATTACATAATTAATTCTAATAATTTTGTTTTCTTGGGAACCTCGAAAAAACGCACAATTTAAGAGTTGTCGATGCGATTAATCGATCCTGAGATATTACAAATTAAATACAAAATGAAAAGATTGGCATATTCCAGCAGGAATTTTTTTAAAATTTGAAATTTGTTTTATCTATTGGATCCACTGAACCTGATTTTTAGACATTGTTTCATAATTTTTTTTGTTTGGTAGCTGAATTGATATGGTATTCCTTATATATCGTTATATTTTTAATATATCTTATTTTTCTTCTGACATTTTTGTAACAAAATTAATGTAATTACACATGAAGCTGTACCACTCGCTGTTAAACATTCAACATTGTAGTACCCAAGATTGTGTCACAATTTACGGAGAGCAGAATCATTAACTTGCGATAAGCTGCGCTACTACGCAGAGCAGATTCATTAACAAGGTTTCTTGGCTAGTATCCACAGGTGAACAATTTACGCCATATGGTATAAAAGTACAACACGGAAAGTCTCAAATATCATAAAAGTGTCAAATTGGCATTATCCCAGTAGGCTAACAGTTTCTGAACTTCAACCGACGTCATCGGCATTGTAGATGTTGCTTCGGTGCCAATTTTGTACCAATTTAGTAGAAATCCGAAAATTCGATGTCAGTCTAATGATATTTGGATTTCACTTCGGTATGCACTGTATTTGCACTGCGTCATAAGTAGCATTTTTGATGACTACAATTCGGCTATCCGCTGACAATAAAACGGCGGCTGATCGGCATAAACAAGCGCGCCAAGCTTCGGTTCTAAGCAACAATAGAACTTTAGTTGCACTAAGAACCAAAGCTGGTCAGGGCACGAATTCCGTGTCCATTCTGGTTACTATTGTAGTAGTCAGAGTAATTAATCGGGTTTATTGCGTGTACTATTCTCGCCAACTAATTATTAATGATAAATGGAACTAATGGTGTGTTGTTGTACACTGACAAATCAGAGAGTTATGACAATAAGTTTACATCTTTCTAAGAATCGGTTATTTAGCCAAACCAAACGTTTTCTGCGTGTTGGGTGCCAGGTTTAACATCAATGATTATTTAAAGAACCTACTTAAAAATGTTCAAGAGTCTCGAGAAGTTCAAGACAACGTGAAGAATATTGAAGCAAGAAATACTGAAATAAGAAATATCCAGAAAAAACTTATTTCTTGTCTTGCCTTGTCTTGTGGCATTATTAGATCAAATGTCCTTCAATCGTAGAAATATATCTAAATAACATATTTACTAATATGATCGTCAATTTTTAACAAATTCTAGAATAACAATTTTGAGGTGTCTATATAGCTTAAATAATACTTTTGCCAAGTGCACGCAATGCTTATATACGTAGAAAAACATGAGTGTGTGTAGCGGTTGGATTACGGCCTACCTAACACTGGTACACGCATAATAACAACCGCACACGCTACTTTGCTGCTGCAGCTTCTGCTGTGGTCCACGTTATAATGAATCAAATTTAATAGCACAAAGAAGAATACCGGGAATGCGTGTCCGCGCTGCTATTTTTGCGCAGAACTCGAAGCTCGCCTCTCTCGTCGCTTTGCTGTCGCCCGCAAGTAATTTGCCGTGACTTCTGGGGAGGAGGGCTCGTCGACCGCACGCGCGTCGCGCTCTCACCATATAGTGGAAGACTTGTCAACGTTTCGAATGCCACGGAGTTGCACGAACTCGCGAGCTTCTTTTTTTTTATTGCAACATTTTCGCGACTCTACACGAGAGCCATGCGTTTCGAACATTCGCACTTGATAGTCACTTCGTTTGCGGCGTCAGCCAGGTCAAACATTCCAAAATGTGCGGGTTTATTGGCTTGTTTCTTTTCGTGATATTTCATATATGTAATTATATTTGCGTATACAAGTCGCACAGGGGACGGTCTCATGAATTGTACGAGGCTCGTTAAGCATTTTTACGAAAAATAATACACGCTGTATTTTTCTCATTCGATGAAGATAACGAGCGGGAATACGAATCAGGTAGGTTCGCAGCCGATTGCTACGACGCTCCCGCGTCAGGACCTTCTTCTCAAGAGCGCCGTTTCGGTCTCCTCCTGGTGGACGAGACGCACACCGTAAAAGTCAAATTTAGCCTGGGTCGCAAAAACGGTGGCAATTAAAATGCGCCCTGATTACTGCACGAGTCTTGGGCTCTGCGTCGCGTCTCTCGTAAAAAAATACAAATGCTGCAGCTTACGGGCTCCACCAACGATGACGACGTGAACGAGGATAGTAGATGCGGGAACGAGCGAGAGATTCGAGACATCGTTGCAGCTCGCTCTCAACAATGTACGATAATGAAGAATTATCGCCGCATAAGACTCACGGGGAATTGGTGCAGCTCGCACCCCGCGCTGCTCGTTAGCGGATCGCGATCATAAAAAGCATGCTCCAACGGTATGAGTATGTGGTGGGCAGATATTGCTCGGCGAGCTCCTCGCGTCGATCAAATCGGCTCTACAGAGGCCCGAAATATTCTACGTGATTATATGTACAACAAAATCGATAAAATATGACAAATTTTTGCTTCATTTTCGCATGACAGTAGAATTTCGATCCTGGTAACGAGTAGTGACAGTATCTGTTTTGTTACTTATGTTGTTACAGCGTAATTTACGTTCAACTTACTATGTTATTTTCACACAAAATAACGAAGTTTGTGTGGAATGAAGTTTCTTTAAGTGGAGATCCATTAACCAACGTTATTAAGTTAAGTTAATTACAAAAAAAAATTGTTTTTTTTCTCAATATTCTATTTCTTCATACGGGGTTCTATTTGTATCATATCATAAAAGCAAAATAAAAAGCCTGCAAAGTAGAACCTCGCAAATTGCTCCCTCATTATTTTGTATCTTTGACAAACCCACCTCTATGAGGAAGCGTGTTGATCAATTTTGGCTTCCTCGTAAAGGAAGCTTTGTCAAAGATGCAAAATAATGAGGAAGCAATTTGCAAGTTTTTACTTTGTAGGTTTATTTATATACTGTGTATATCAGTTACACTTGACATGCAAAAAAAAAGATAAAAAAAGGTATTTAATTATTATTCTCGAACATTTCGAAATTAAATATTAAATATGAACTCTTTGTTGGATTCTTACCATATTCAATATCAAACAACGGCACATTGTAATCAAGTTTTATGCAAAATTTTGGATCATTTGCTTGAACCGTTCTCGAGTTACAGCAGTTTCAAAAAATTTACGAAAATGTAAATTCCCATAAAATCTATACTTTTTCGATTTCTTTTAACTTTAGTTTTAAACATTGGCACACTTTATTTAAGTTTTATACAATACTTTAGATCAGTTATTTGAACCGTTCTTGAGTTATAGCAATTTTTAAAAAAATGCAAATTTCAAAACTCGCTCCACCGATCTTGTCAAAATGCAATATCAAACAGCATTGAACGTATCTTCTGTTATAAAGAACTATCTATAACTATATAGTCGAACTTTTACGAAAGTTGGAGCGATTTAACCCTTTTTTGAAAAATTCAAAAATCTGTAAAATCTAAATATGTGCATAAATTTTGTTTTAAAAAATCACAACAGTCGAAGACAGGTAATTACTTCACTTGCGTGCCAAATTTCAGGCCGATCGCTGGAACGGTTACTAAATGGGAGCCGATTGAATTTTCCAAGTCCTGCAGACGCGCGCAGGCACGGATGCACGCACGCATACCTTTCTAAATCACTTTTCTCGACGTTCTCGATCATTATGAGTGTTCTATCACGAAAATCTCGAAAAACTTCCTGTATGAGGAAGTAAAAAGTAAACGAAATTAAAGATTTGTATAAAACCCACGACTAAACGACTTGTTGATCTAAAAAAAATAATTAAATAATTTTATAAATTAGGAAAAAGTATGCGTTTCGATTAAGAAATGCGAATACAATAAGGCTGCAGTTGATAATTCTTCCTATTTTATAAAATTATTTAATTATTGATTCCTAATAGTTTTGTTACAATAAAAAAATGTCGATTTCCCATGTCAGGGCACTGAGAATGGTCCAAAACATCGAGAAAAGTGATTTAGAAAAAATATCTGTTTGTACGTACGTGCGTGTGTGTGCAGGACTTCTAAAATTCAATCACTTCTTACTCAGTAACCCTTGGAGCGATCGGATTGAAATTTGCCACGAAGGGAAGTAGTTATCTCTATTTGAATATTGGGATTTTTGACAAAAGAATATGCAGCCACTCGGATTTGATGTAATTTTGAATTCTTTCAAAAGAAGGCGCGGTCGCTCGAACTTTCGTAAAGGTTTAGTGATTTAGCTAAATAGTTCTTCATAATTGGAGACGTGTTCAATGTTGTTTGGTGTTGAATTTCGACGAAAATCAATAAAGCGGTTCAAATTTTATGAGACTTTGAATTTTTCGAAAAATTGACGCTATTGCACTCATTTTCGCAAAACTTGAGTTGGTACACTCAAATTTTCGATAGAAACGAAGTACTATTCGGCCTTGATTGGTACATAGTTCCGTCATAATCTGTAACGTCGTTCAGATTTTACACGATGTTGAATTTTTCAATTTTCTATAGTTGTAACTTCCGAAAATATTGAAACAATGAGCTAACATGTTTTTACACACTCAATTCATTCATTTTATTAGGTATAACATGAAGCAATTGTCAGCATATTTATAAAAATCGATAAAAGGGTTTAAATGCTATATTAGTTTCAAGTTAAGAACTTTGATATTGCTATTGTTTCAAAAGAGAAATTTCTGATTAGACCAGCCTTACTGATATCTGACATGCTCCCAATGTAATATCGGGCAAACTGCATAAATTTCTGCTGGAGAAGTTGAAATTAAATATATTTCTAACAATAAAATGCGTAACATAAAACATATTTTCATTCTTACAGTTGATAATTTTCTTGTGCTTACTAAAATAGTATTTGTAAATGAAATTTCATGATTTCACATATGTGCACAATTAGGTTGTTGAAAGTAATTTTTGTTGTCAATAGTTTTAACGTTTATATTGTAACAAGAATACGCTAACATCCAAACGCTACATCCTTCGAACGTCATTATAATTAAATTATAAGAAGAAAAGTTCGACAAGTCGATCAAGAAATAGATCGAAATATTGAACTATTAGTCCGAATCGCCGTCGACGGCACGACGCCACCGCGCAGGCGTCATAGGTTGTCGATCAAAGTCGAAACAGACGCTGAGGAGCTCACTCGACCCTTGGGCCCCGTTAAGTACAAGTCTCTCACACAGCGACAGAGTTAATAGACCGAAGAAATAAACTTTGAACAATAAGTCTGACTAAAATACGGAATCAAATGAAAACCCGACGATCGAGTCCGTTCAAGGTGTAAGCGGTATTGTAATAGAATAACTGAGCTGTGTTCATCGAACTTATGTAAGTACCTTGTAAATTACGTTTGCAATCTTTGTCCTGAAATAATCCTGAAAGTTCGTAAAGTAATATTGCATTTCTTTGGGTCTACCCTGTTACCCCCTTGAGAGATCTCAAGGGGGTAACTACTAGACGTCGATAATCGATCGGCAGGCGCCCGAAATTTATTAAAATTATATTATTGATCACATTATTGTGAGCCCTGACAGCCACCGCGTCAGGTCGTAGATTCCTTGTGAACCAAAATTTGGAAAATATTAAAAAGTAAAAGGAGTCCTGTCTCATTATACATGTTTTAAATAAAAAATGTTTTTCTTTTCTTTTTTTCTCAATATCAACGAAGATATAAAGATTACAAAAATGTTGTTTTAAATTCGGTCGACGACGCGCCAAACATGCGTGAATTTGCCCGAGTCGTCTGTCACGTCACGATGTTACGTGTCGCATACGATACCTATTCTTGTTTACGTTTTTCAAACAGAAAAAGGCAACAATTACAACCCATCCGATATGTTTAGTTTTTCTCTGTACGAATACAAAATACAATAATACAAAAGGTACATCGGAGAAACTGCTGGCAACAGTAACACAATGTAAAACTTCGCGAAAAGTGATTCACAACCGATCGATCTTTTAATCTTGACATTGAGTGTCTACGATTTTCTCTGTTGATTCATTAATGATTAATTTCATTGACGTTTTGCTTCGTACTCTATGTTCAAGTCATACCCGACGCTTCAGGATGCAGAAATCTCGCTCACATTTAACTTGAACATAACCTATAGGTGCGTCTCCATAGCTCTCACGACAGGCCCTTAAAATAATTTGTAATCATTTATTATTTCACCTAATTACGTGTTAATTTTATTTGTTAGCGAGCATTTACACAGATAGAAAAATAATTATATCTGTAACAATGATGCTTTGAACACCCTCGCGATCACAATGACCGTTGCTTCAGTATAATACATCATAAAAACGCTTGTAAGACGACTCACAAAGAAGATATCTCAGGTGTCAATCTCCGATTTTAATAATATTGCAATATATTATACCACATCAAAAAATAAGCGACACTTAATTTTGATGTGCCGAAAACTACCACTAGAGGGTGAAACAGCCTCCCAAAACAGGGGTCGAAAAGCAGCGGTTTGTCTTTCATATATATAAATGCAATTATTTTAGATGAATCTCATTGAATATCTTTTGCAATAACAAAATATGAATAGCGTAATTTGCGCGTTTCGATGCGAGAACCTTATGGAAGTAAACTATCCCAAAATGTGATTAAAATTATATAAAAATTCGCCAGATAAGAAAAAAATACAGTCAAAAAATCTGAAAACAAATAGTTTGAGGGGAAAAGTACCCTCAAAGCATTTTATTACGTTATATCACTATAATATTACTTTCAATTAAATGTATACATTTTTTCGTTAATAAATTTTCGAAAAAGAAATAAAATTCGTAAAAAGATTTTTTTCTAAATTCAATTGACAGCGAATGAAAAAAGCAGACTGAAGATTTTACCGAACGTTTGTAACGTGTTGAAATACATACAGTAACATTTTTCACAAAATTAATTAGACCCCAAGGGCAGAAAAAAAGAGAAACAATCTTTTTTTTGTTTTCGGGTCTTTAGATATTTTTTTAAAAATCGGATTACTAATCTATGTGCTTTATTGAAAAGGGCGCTTCTTTGCGGTTAAAAAAGCGCTGGCCAGATCTTATTTTTGCTGTATTGAGGCCCAAGATATAGAAAATGAAATGTACGGAAAATCAGTTTTTTCGAAATTTTTCGATTAGAACTCAACAAAAACTAATAATTAATTGGGGTCCATAACCATGGGGGAGTCTTTTTATGATTCTGACGCCCAGAAAATATTTGCAATTTTTTCGTCCTTGTCGTCGTTGTCGTTTGTCTATGCCAATCACTAGTGTGGAGAAATGCCAGTGATGTCAGCTATTACAGACGAGATAAAACATAGACGTGCGTCGGTGTGTGTATATTTTTTGAGTAAATCCGTGAACGTGTGTTAAATAAAAGTACTTCATAATAAGTTCACCTGTCATCCGTGAACGTGTGTTAAATAAAAGTACTTCATAATAAGTTCACCTGCCATCCGTGAAAGTGTATATTAAATAAATGTTTGTAATAATCTGCAATAAGAGAATTGAAAAAAAAAATATTTATAACGTCCCATTAATTATTTGCTAACAATGAAGAATAACCTATTAATTAACCGATTTTTGAAACCTTCTACTACATATACGTATAGTCATTTTTTAAAATATCAGATTTCTATACTTTCGAATATCTATGTTTATATATTTATATATTTATATATAATATTATATTCCTATATTTCAAAATTGCGGATTTCTATAAAATCTTAACTGCTTTATCGATTTCGTCCACATTCAATATCAATCATTGCCATATTCTAAGTAATTTTTAATACAACATTTTCGATCCGCTGCTTGAACCGTTCCCGATTTATAAAATTAAACAAAAATTACGACGTTGTAACGTTTTACAACATTTTGAGTATATTGACATGAAAATTTTGAAAACAGACATGATGACAAATGTTCCTCTATTAGGATGCAACAATGATTTTTCCTTAAGATATCTGATCCGAAGTTAAACTTTTATCAGCAAGTAATATATTTTCACTTTTCATGCATTTTTTTTGTCAAACTGCAAATTATCCATTTTTTTTTAATACAACAATATCCCATCGCAGATCTTTCAACTGACTTTGAATTAAAATTTGAGCAGATTAGAGTTTTGTACATAGTTAATATTACAAAGGTAAGTGAAATGACGTGTGTCTAAAAAACATTATGGGGATAAACTCATTTAATCCTATTATAACTTTGATTGCTTTGTACAAAAACACTACTTAATTTAATTGTCAAAAAAGTTTGATTTCATATATTATATCAAACGGTCGCTTCTGTATCTATTAAAGTTCAATTGCAGCTCCTTAAGAGCATATGAAATCGGTAATCAACACTGTAGTCAACTTTTTTCGCGGTTTTTAGCGTATAGTATTAAAATAAAAGTTTCATCCAATAATAAGATGCTATCAGCATTGGATGAAACTTTTTTCTTTACCGTACACGCCAAAGCCTGTGAGAAAGGTTGATTACAGTTATTGTTATCCCTGTGTGCCCGAGTCGACTGTTTCACATGGTCTTAAGACGATCGCTCCACTGAAATCGCCAATGGCACTATCTCACTCACACTCGTTGTAGGTCACTCGGTGTATCACATCGTCTGAAGATGATGTGCTCGGTCGGTAACAAAAACTGTAAACTGTTGTTCTCGGCCACGATAGATCTCTGTGAAGTCTGCAGTCAGTAATTCTTGCCTTTTTTTTAAGTATATCCAAAGTTTTATACAAAATTTTTAATCAGTTACTTGAACCGTTCTCGAATTACAGCATTAAAAAAAAAAAATTACAAAAATTTCATAACTTCCTAAAATTCGAACCGCTTTTCCGATTTCTGCCAAATTCAATGCCAAACGACACTACATATACCTGCATTTTAGAAGCACTATTTATCAAAATATAGTAAATTTTACACATGTTAGAGCGACCACGCCCTTTTTTTGAAACATTCAAAAAGCTATAAAATCTAAATAATGTAATGATTTATCTAATTTAAATTTGAAGTTCTGTCCCGCCGTTCATAACTATAGATCGTTCGCAGGTCGTGGTCACTCAAGATTAGTAGTACCTGTATTACGGGTCGGGACTACGGTCGTGCATACAGGTCTAGACACTTGCGTGGTGGGGGTAAATTCTTAAACTATTGCCACTAGTGGTGCGGCGATCGGGCAAGATGGCGTGGGACAGAGACGGAAAAAAACACAACATAACCATAATGCAAAACGTTCCATCTTGCTTTGTAAAATGTAAATATATAAATAATCGTTTAAAAATGTCATTCTTTATATTCGATGAAAATTATACAGTGCACGGCTATATAACAACACAATTTGACCATTATTCTTCACAGAATATTTTATTGCTTTGTCAATTTTGCAAGTTTGACAACGAATTGTTTTTTTATTTTCCAGTTTTCTCGGTGATCGTTTTGTCTCATCCTCAATCTAATGTAATATACTACCACATAAGATATAATCTCAGAAACATACTGAAGTGCCGTGGACGGGTAATTATTAAATAAACGACACATAAATCTTGTAGTCGAAAATCGTCGATAACTATATATTTCCAGTCTTTTTAATAACGGTGAGTTTCGAGAGCACATTTGCTTTGCCCGCTGGCTGGAGACGGAAGAGAGAGCCACGAGCCAACGCAGGCTTAAAGTCAAACACATTATAGAGTGCGCTTAAAGCGCGCGGTTGCAATGCCCTCTACATCCGGCCTCAACATTCTTATGTTAGCATATTATTTTCAAGCGAAATGAGCAGCAAAAAAGAACAACACAACTACATTACGAAAGATACAATGGGAAACAATGAATAATACAAATAGTAAGCAAAGCGTTGTTAGTATATTATGTATCTACACTGGTTTAGTATGCAGCAGGTAAGTAAGATAAGTTTTATTCGTGATAAAAAAAACCTGTAACGTAGTAGACTATAGAATATTGGATAGGGGAACGATTATAATCGTAGTGAGGATCGTAATGGATAACGTCGTCCGCCGCCCAATCGCTCTCTTGTAATATCGCGTTCAGTTTCATCCGGAACTCTTCCAGATGCCTGATACTTTCAGTCTTACTCTTGTATCCGTAAACAGACTTCAGATCGCTGATTGAAATCAAAGATGTCGGCGATGAATTTTCTGAAACCATGTAGTTTTCATAGTTTGCAGATTTCACGACACTATACACAGACAATAATTTGTAAAGTTGCAAAAACGTCGGGCCACTCGGGTGATCGTTGCATCCCGCGGATTGCCGTATCATGCTGAAGAATTTCTGAAACGAGTAGGCATATTCAACACGTTAAGCATTTACTGCGTACAATTACGTGTGACACGTTTTTGCTTAAACATTTGACGACTAGAGATGTGTTAGGGTATTAAAAAATGTTAAGCCTTACATTGTCCTAACTGACTTTTCTAGTCAACAGGTACTGAAAGTTAAATTTGTCGATGAGGTAGCCGCACATTTCCATTGTTGACGTTAGGGATATTCGGATACCACTTGACGTTGCAGTAGTGAAAAATTCGTTCGACATAATATTGTTTGTTTTCTTTGCCGATTCCCACTCGTTCAGTCAGTGTAGTGCATCTTCTAACACCTGGTTTGAACCTCTGGTATCAGTGCTACGGTTGCGTAAATCGTAAATCAAAATCAGAATAAAGCTAGTTGTTTCACCTTGAAATCGCTGGAACTTGGAACGAGCACTTGATTCGGGGGTTTTCGATTTAAAGTATCAAAGTTGTCGTTGATTCGTTTGCAAAAAGCAATAGTTTCTTCACACCCCTTCAGCCTCTCGCGGTTGTAAGATAAATAGAATGCAAGTCCTTGAGCGACCGAATTGCTGAAAATCTACAATCCAGATATTTTGGATATACATTATACAATTTTCGTAATATATTGATATAATCGGGAGAATTCACCTCGGTTGCTAGGTAAACATGCATTTTTTATGTGCTGCTTCGTACGACGTGACACGTTGTAATTTTTAGGCATGCTCTGAGATCCCCAGGGAACTTTGTCAAGATCGTGCAAACCTACGAAATACTGCAAGCGTATATAATTCTGCGTTCGTTTCAGCTAAAACAAATAGAATAAATATATGCTCCAAGTTAACATTTCCATGCTTATGTTTAAAAAGTAGCGACGGGCATAAATATTTGTATACTCCAGTGGTGTAACTTACCCGAAGATGTTTTTAGCCGTGCAAACGATTGCGTATATTTTTTATGAAATGCGACACTTTGGAAAATACAAAAATTTTACGGTCGTCGTCCAAAGGGTGCGTAAACCAGATTTTTGTGCTTTTCATAATGGCGCTGACGCCTCATAGTAACCACAACCTTCGAGTTTGTCGCAGCACTTCCTAAATACACAATACCTTTTACATTTAACTTCGCTAACTATTTGTTTTTCTCAGGGCCGAAGACCGAGGTCAAATTAAAAACTCCGATTGGTTACATATATGTATACGCGAGCAGCTGAAACATTAGCACGAGACCATGTGTTGCCTGACCGTTCAGATCTCTAGACTGGAATCCGTTTTCGCCGAGGTCCGTCAAACCAATATAAGTAAGGTTTTTGAACAAACAGCCACAGATTTTCGGCGATTTATCCCGTCCAATAACAAACTCCGTGACACACCTGAGGCCTCTTTGTTGCGAAATGTTTTTTTAATAAATCCCCAAACTGCTTGTCGAAGCCGCACTTCAGATCAATTAGTGAAAAGTATTTCCGTATTGTCCTGTATACGGTAGCGGCAAGACATTGCTTTTGCGCGGAAACTCATAGAATACCGTCGATCGCATGTTCATCAATATGTACAACACCATCCACAGATTTGGCATTGCGGCAGAACACTGTTGGTAGGTTGCAACGCCCTCCTTTGCTTCCTGAATCGCTGTTACAGATTGAAAGTAACAGATTATAGTAGAATTGTGCAATATGTGTGACGACAAATCTTCATCATTATCTTATTTTTATTCAAATGTATTAACATCAATCTTTCTCAATAACGCTCCATTTGATATAAATAACAGCAATGTGGCTATAACAGATTTAACTTACGTTGGCTAATTGTGACTGTTGAGACAGCCGAGTACAATTTGTTGTTCACCCTCGGCAGTGTCAAATCAATCTCTGTTAGCTTACTTACATCTATCGGCAAATAAATTTGGGAATCCTCCACGTGAGGTGACTGTTCACTTGAGGTATCTGAGATACATTTTTTTAAAAATGCACCAAAAGGTTTTTAGGACATTTTATAGAGATGTGCTACCACATACATACGTTCAACTTCAATTAACTCCTCAATTAATGGAGTAACGCAATCAGCCAACAAATCAATTCCGCCAACAGGATTAGGTTCTGCACATTCCATCGGGGAAACTGAAACTTGATTGTTTGACAAACTCGATTTCGTCACTTCAAGATTTGCTTCAATTGATGCCGTAAGGATAGACTTGACAGCAGACCTTCGTCGTGCGTCCTCGTCGAATATTGTTGGTACAGCATACCAACAATAGTTTATTGATGCTTGTAGCGACCAATATATATAATACCTTCCTACTTACTTCCTACCTTCCAATAATAGTACCCATAATTGAGCCTTTGCTCGATTGTGGGTACTTGTAGGAAGTCTGCAATCAAAACAAGCTAATTTACACTGTATGCATATAAAATTTGTACAATGAACTTACCCTTGCAATGACCTGCCCATTTCAGTCGTGTTTTATCCAGTCGCGAAGTACATTGTTCTTCTCAAAATGTTTATTACAGACAAGATCCATGGGCCGCAATTTCACGTTGCCAGACATCGCATTTTCCCATTTTTTGAGAAATTCTGTGTCTTTTGGCACGAGAAAAAACAGAATGTCTCGAAGGTTCACTTTTGCAGCCCGGTCTACAGTTCGGTACAACACATGACCTCCCCATTTTCACAGTATCTTAACATCACTTCGATGATTCAGCCTATTCGAAAGATGTAATAAAAATTATGATTTGGAGGTTATGTTTGCTGTGTTCACCGATAACAGCGCCGAGTAGTGGCAACGTTTGGAAATAATAATACTTGGCGTAAGGATTTACCCCTACCACCTGAAATCCGATCAATGCCTACAACTGTATGTACGACCATGGTCGGGACCATGCTGGGTACTTAAAATGAATTTGTCGTTCTTTTCTCTTTCGTTAGTCTTACAGAGCAGACATGCTTCAGTTTCGCTTCGCATTCTTATTATTTTTCATATCGGATGGATATAACTTTAGCGTGCAATGCTCGGTTATATTTTTTAAAAGACTTAACTGTTATTTTTATTTTAAATGTTTAATTATTTTATCTTATTTATCATCACATAAGATAAAAGAATTTTTTTATTATTGCGTGACGAATTTATATGTAAAAGGGGAACAAACAAACTTATTAATTTAAAAACGCATTAGCAGGATATTGTTGTATGGATAGTATATGAGACGATCGAGATATAAGGTAGAGATTTCCTTACATGTCTATGTATTTTCTACATGATTGAGAAATATATTGTAACGGAATCGGTATTTATAACATGCTTATTTATGGAATTGCACGTGAAAGCGGCATTGGAATTGATCCGCCCGCATCATATGAGACAACTGACAACGAACTGAATGACACTTGACAACGATCGTAGATTGACAAACAGTCTTGACAGAGACCTCGAAGTTAACGGACGCGATACACGAGATCTATTCACAAATAAAGTTCCGCCCTGTTATTCTTTTATAAATCGTGGTCTGTCTTATTTGCTCGGTCGTAACAATATATATATACTAGGGTTCCGTATGGCTCGGGCGCTTAGCGCCCTCGCGCCAGACCATCTTCTGAACTCTATATGGTCCCCTCCAGGCCAAGATCTTTCTAGGTCAGCCCTATGAGGGGTCTCTAACCAGAGACTTAGAAAAAACCTGGCCTGAAGGGGACCTCATAGGACGGTCATCCATCCAAGTACTGACCCCAGTTCTGAGAGTCAATACTTCGATGGGTGACCATCTGACTCGATTCTGGAAGGTGACTAAGCCAAGATTTTTCCATCGAAGCATGTTCGAGCCTGGAGGAGGGTCTCGATTCTTGACACGGTGTCGGCGACGGGGAGATTTTTATATAATATAGATATATATATATGATAATTTTCATTGATGAAGGCTATAACCCGTAATTATAATTAAATTTCGAAATAAATAATCATGTTATAATAATGAAACATACATACAAATAATGATGACAAAAGATGAGAATGAATACGGGTTTTCTTCTTTATAAAAACTTATGTGCGTATATTTTGCAAGGAACACTCAGAAAAACGTTTAGTACGGTAAAAAAAATGTATGCGAATTAACTAAATTCTGCAGTTACGGCACTGGAAAAAAATATCATTGATTCAAGAACAGTGATCATTGCGCGCTGTCAATGACATAAGACATCAGCGCAACTTTATTTTCATTCTAACAATTATATATAAAATTAAACCAATGTCTAAAAAATTTCTAAGAAAACGTGTTAATGTTTCAATTCCATGTATAATTGTTAGAATGTATATAAAGTTGTACTGATAACTTATGTCATTGGCAGCCCGCAATGGTTATTGTTCTTGAATCAATGACTTTTTTTTTCAGTGGGGCGGCGAACGAAATATACACCTCAATTGACTGTAAGATTTAGTTTAATTCTAAAGAAATATTTGTTCCCGTGAAATGTAGTTTTCTTCCTTTTTCCTTTTCTTCCTTTCCTTTTCCTTTTCTTCCCCAAAGTATGATTATCAGTAGCGAATTGAATGTGTTCTTTAACTGAACGAAAAAAAAATTGTTTGGAACAAATATTTACTTAAATAAAGCAAAAGAAAAACGTTTGGTCCAACTCAATCTATAGTTGGGTTCAGGTACTGTTATTTACGTTATTTGTTACTAATTAATATATGGTTACATCGTACTCCGTACGATCAATTGGCCAGTACAATCGATAGTTATCAATAGAACCCCGGAAATAACGCATTCTGACCTAGTACCTTACCACTACGCTACTATCGATTTTTGGTATGTGCAATGACGAAACGGATTCATAAATTACATACCGTCATGAATTTAGACCAAAGTTTCATGATTTGATATGAAAATGTCAAAAAAACTTAAAAGTTATTTATAGTGTCCATAATATTCATGAGTGATGACAGAATTAATCTCTTGCCATCGGACAAGACGCGAGTAATATCATTTTCAAGATGAGCAATTTTCGAATAACACTAAAACTTGGTTTATGCGAGTACCGTCTTAAATCGAAATTATGATTTCACTATCGAAGTGACATTTAATAGGATTTTAAAAATACTCCGTGTTTTAATGTGCATCGAGGGTGAAATAAATGCGAGTTCAATTCTACTGAATATTTGATTACGAATATTGTGTCAAAGATGTATATAATACTACGGACATACTCATTATTCCATTATTTCAAATATTTACAACATCCATCGTCCACGAAGTTACTAAATATTCCGTTCATATCTACGAGCATGTAATGGCTTGGACCGATCGATTTATTCTCATCGATCGAATAACGGAACAATTTGAACGGAATAATTTCGTTTCAATTGACTTCATGAATTATTGATATAAATATTATTTGCTTTAGGTTTAATAATGCAAATAGTTGTATAATATTGTTCTTCGTCCAGAATAATCAAAAAAATTACAAGTTCAAATTAAATACTAATGAGTTGAGCAAACTTCAATTTAGTTGATTCAAAATAATCTGTAATTAATTATGAGTTACTATGTCAACGTAATTATTTAGTTGTTTCAAATAAACTGCATTGATCACTTGTAACAAAATGCATTTGATGGAAATGAAAGTAGGTTAAACGAAACCAAATTAACTCAACCAAATATATGTGGTTGGATTCACTAGACTTTTTTCTGAGTGAACGATCTCTTTAAGCTTCAATATAATTTTTAAAATATATCTATAATCGAAATACCTTTCTCTCAAATTTGATCTGTTAATAATAAAGTTGAGATGAACATAAATTCAATTTTTTAATATTACCTCCATACATTTTGTTAAAAATCACAACAGTCAAAGCGCAGCAACTATTTGACTTGTAAGCCATATTACGGCTCAATTGCTTGAACGGTTCTTCGGTTAATTCGGTTAGTTCTTCGGTAAATGAATTTTCGAAGCTCCGTACATCACAAATACAACCACGTTTCTCGACGTTTTGGATCATTCTGAGTGACCTGACATGACAATTTCTAATTACAAAAAATAAAAACAAAGCTTCCACTGTGAGGAAGCAAAAGTTCATTGTCCAATGAGTGTAATGTTATTCTCGCAAATTGACGAGTGAAGTATATTGACTGTGAAATGAATTGTTTTAGTCACTGAATTATATTCCTGGGATTCTATATGAAATGGGTGTGACATGGTAATAGCAGTTACATCAGTAACCGTTTCGTTTTATAATAACACATTACTTTTTTAGTCTTCCAGCTGGGCTCCCAACTGCTGTAGCGGCATGTACTAGTATATTTAATGTATATCGCACTTTTTTCCAAAACTTATATTTAAAATTTTTGGCCCACTTTCATAAGAGAGCCGGTAATCCACGTATTCCTAAAGATTCTCAGTAATGCACAAGATGAGCCCTTCCATCGTGAATGTAGCTTTTTATAATAGAGGTAAATAATTGATAAAATATCATAGACTTATACGGTGGTTTAAAGTCGTGTTCATAAATATATTAGAGCTTCATCAATTACAAAAAGAAAAGAAAACTGTACACGCCTGAAGGTCTTATCTTACGTACTACTGACAATTTTTTTAATACAAAATTTCATCTTCTTCTGTACAATTAAGAATTGCTGACTCTTTACAAACTTTGCAAAAAATAGTAAAATGTCCCCGAAACACACAATGTGTATAAAATTGAGATTAATACATTTATATGAGTGAAATGCTACATGTGCAAATAGTTATGAAATAAAGTTGAAACATTGGTAACATGTTTTGCCAAGTATATTTTGTTATGTATTTATGTAATATGTATATAGCGACAGTCTATTATAAACTCAAAGAAAAAGTTCTTCTGTTTGGAGGTAAAAAATATAAATTCGGAAACAAAAAAAAATGGAAGAACGTAATTTTACTGCAAAAGAAAATTAGATCTTAATACTTGGCAAGTTATATATTGTAGCATGAACATTCAGTAATGAAATAATTGACTACATCACAAACTTGCCAAGTACTAAGGTCTAATTTTCTTTTGCGATAAAATTACTTTTTTCCATTTTTTTTTTCATTTTTATAAAAAAAAGAGTTTGTCAAAGATACTTATTAATTGATGAATTGATGAATTATTTAAATGAGGAAGAGATTTGCAAGGTTCTACATTGCAGTCTTGTTTATGTACATATGAAACAAACAAACCGCTGCTTTTCGAGCCCACTTTTGGGAGGCTGACTCACGCTCTGGTATTTTTCGGCACATAAAAAAGATACGTATCGCTTATTTTTTATGTAGTATAACATATTCCAATATTATTAAAAAGGAAGAGGGACACCTGGGATACCCTCCTTCTAAGTCGTTTTTATGGAAAAAATGTAATGTTTTCAAAGCGAATGTTAAAAGAAACGACTATACTTAAAATGTCTGTTTAGTTCTTTCTGTAGTCAATGCAAGGACCACCGAAGGAACAACCGAGTAGTTATTTAAAGGACAGTTGTTTTGAGAAATCCTCGTTTTTGCTTCCTCAAGAAGCTTTGTTTTCGTGAAAAAAAATTTGTTTCGAGATTTTTGTGTAAACGTGTTCAAAATGTTCCAAAACGTCGAGAAATCACATTTAGAAAAAATGTCCGGATGTATGTATGTGTGTGTGCGTGTGCGTGCGTGCGTGCGTGACAACCATTTAACATTTATAACTTGAGAACGTCTTGAGATATTAAGCTGAAATTAATCACACTTGCTGAAGGGTCAATTATTCTCGCTCGATCAAATTTTTGGCAAAATCCATGCAGTTCTCTTGTTTCCACAAGATTTTGAATTTTTCAAAACATGTCTGTAAGCGCTCTAGTTCCCACATTTTTTGAGATATTGGGCTAAACATTGATACGAAGTTGGACTATCATAGAACGAGGATTGGTATTGAATTTGGGCAAAATCCATGCAATTCTCTTGTTTTCACAACATTTTGAATTTTTTCTAAAATGTTTGTGCGCGCTCTAGCTCGCACAATTTTTCAGATGTCGGGGTAAAATTTGGTACAAAGTTGAACCAATGGTTGGTATTGAATTTGCGCAAAATCGGTTCAGCCGTTCAGATTTTATGCGATTTTCAATTTTTTCAAAAATGTCTCTGTACTAAAATTGTGAGAGCTAAAGAAGCTCTCACAATACAATTTGGACAATTTGGCTCTTGTGTTGTGCCAAATTGTCCAGTTCTGATAAAAGTAATCGCAAAACAAAGCTTCTTGAGGAAGCCAAAAGTGACATGGACGTACTTTCCATCAAGCAGAGCTGATGAGGAAGCGATGTGCAAATATAATTTGCAGCGTTTTTCTATAGAAACTGCTAAGTAGTTTTTACGGTGAATCGATATGGTTTTTGGAATTGGTAAGGCATACTTCTGGAGTGTTAAAATGATCATCATCACCGAGAAACTCTAACACCATATATGTCTGCTTTCTAAAAATTACTGGAATTTGGTCTCACGAGCCCTTGCTCAAACATCACTGCGTCGAAATTTGATTAAACGGCCAAATTTATTACTAGTTTGTAATGATTTCGAAGAACAGTACTCAGAGCTGTACTGTAACAAGCAATTAGTCAACAGGTTTCGCGCGAAGGCAGTGTAACATTGTGACGTCACATTACTGTGCGCCAATATTGAAATTTTTATAGTAATTAATAATAATTTGCAGGCTTACGTATAACATTTTTTTTTAAACACTAAAAACAAAAACAACTCGGCAGCTCGCTTAATATACGCGGTTAATTCTATTTAAATAATAATAACTACTACATATACACGCACTGCATAAAGTATCAACCTCTTATTTTATTTTAATTAGATGTAACACTTGATCGGAATAGGCTCGTTCGCACTACATATCGTTGAGCAAGAAAGTCGCTCAGGCAATATAATCCCGTGATTTGGCCATGCCCCCTTTTGCACGCCAGTCGACGATAAACAAGCCGAAGAAATAGAAGGAACAAAAACACAAGATAATTGGAGGAGGAGAAGCTGCGAAGACGCGTATTCCTATGTAAACTCCCTTTCAGTATAACTATGGGGCATTCTATACCAATTCGATCTGCGTTGGATCCTCGACCTCTTGGATTTCGCCCACAACTTTTTGTATGACTGTCCCAACTCTAAAAGGAGCTCGAAATTATTTCCGATTTTTCTTTTTGCTTCCTCATACAGGAAGCCTTGTTTTCGTGAAAAATGTTTTTTTTTGAGATTTTCATGTCAGCAGGTTCAAAATGGTCCAAAACGTCGAGAAAAGTGATTTGTATGAAATGTCTGTATGTGTGCGTGTATGTGCAAATTGCCTTCTCAGCACGATAACTGTTGTAATTTTCGATGTATCTGCTCCAAATTTGGCACGCAAGTGGGCTATCATACAACAACGTTTGGGATTGCAGTGGACGCGGTTGATAAATTCAAATTTAACGTAAACACTTCTACTTTTCTAAATTCTGGAATGACCGGCTGCAATTTACCACGTGATTTCACAATTATTGAGTATCGAAAATTAATTTATTTTAAGGAACGGTGGCTATCTTGATAAATTTCGATTTTATTCCAAAAAAAGCAAAACATTGCTGTCGCGGAAAAAAAATGTCGACTTTTTTAGTCAGATTTCAATTAAATTTGCCACATATGTGGATTGTCCTAGAACTAGGTCTGGGTATAAATTTTACCGAAATCGGTTGAGCGGTTCAAATTTTATAACGTTTTTTAACTTTTGAAAAATGTCTTTCGAGCATTCACTCGCGCAAATTGCGAGATATCGGGCTTAAATTTGTTTTACTTTTAGGCTATGATAAAACAAGGTTTTAATTCAAATTTGGCCCAAATCGGTCGAGTAGTTCGAATTTTATAACATTTTTTATTTTTTTTAAATCTCGTTTGCGCACTAGCTTGCACAAATTAGAAGATACCGACTTCAAATTTATTTCACGTATTGAGCAGCGTGAAGCAAGGTTTGAGAACAAATTTGAAGAAAATCGGTTGAGAGGTTTAAATTTCATGACGATTTTAAAATTTCAAAAAGCTTGTGAATGCGATTTTTATAGTTGACAAATTTTTTCACGCACAAACAAGCCTGGCAAGTAGCACCTTGCAAATTGCTTCCTCATTATTTTACATTTTTTAAAAATGAGGAAGCAACAAAATATTTTCATTTTTAAAAATTCTCACTAATTCAAATTTGAAAAAGTAGAACCTTGCAAATTACTTCCTCATTATTTTACATTTTTTTTTTAATCTTTACATGTATGCAAAGCAGAACTTTGCAAATTGTTTTCTCTACAAAGCTTCCTCTATGAGGAAGCCAAAGTAGATAAACGTACTTCTTCATAGTGGAAGTTTCGTAGAGAAAACAATTTGCAAAGTTCTACTTTGCATACATGTAAACATTTTTTAAAAATGTAAAATAATGAGGAAGCAATTTGCAAGGTTCTACTTTTTCAACTTTGAATTAGTAACAATTTTTCAAAATGAAAATATTTATAACCCGAATTTAAAAATCTGACAAAATTCTCAAAAATCCCGTATCAGACATAACAATTTTTAAGATGTAGAGTAACTAGATGTAGAGTAGGATAGCTTTTGCTTCAATTTTTTTCAAAGTTTTTGTCGAAAGAAAAAAATCAAAAAATCATTTTTTAAATATGAAAAAGCTTTTTAAGATATGAAAAGACATATAAAGATATTAAAAATGAAAATAATTCATTGTCAGCTGTAGCTAGAACATTTTCATATATATTATCACAGGTTTTTAGAGAATTTTTTCCGTTTTTGTTTTCATCGTTTCTTTATACAGACAAAAAATCAACGTTAAGTAAAACCGCCAATTAAAAATTTCATATTATTTTCATTAATTCCATGCCCGATATTAGATAGATATTATTTTTTTAAATATGCAGGATTTCGGGGTGAGTTTAAATTGTCCAAATGGTCGGAAAATGTGATTTTGTAGCCTGGATGGATGTGTGGCTGTGTGGTCATGGATGAATATATTATTTATGAGAATTTGGTTATAGTTTTCGGATGATAGCTTCATATTTACCTGAGTTAAAGCGAGCGCAGACTCAATTTCGATGAAAATTGTAGTGAACAAAGGTGAACACAGGACGTCGCAATTTACCAATTGTCAAATCGCCAGTACAAGCCGCTTATGAGGTTTAGTGATTTTATTTATGCCACCTACACAGACTCACAACTATACGGGCATGAGCTAAAAAATCACATTTTGCGGCCATTTGGACAATTTAAACTGATCCTAAAATCTCGCATGTATTTTTTTTATTGCTTTTTGCAAAAGCATAACTTTCTTATGAGAAATCAGAACTAATATCGGGCATAGAATTAGTGAAAATAATATGAAATTCTTTAATTGGCGATTTTCGTTCATTTTATTTGAAGTTGATTTTCTGTTAGTATGAAAAAACAACTAATAAAATCGGAAAAATTCTCAAAAAACCCTGGGCTACATATGAAAGTGTCCTAGGCACAGCTGATCGTGAATTATTTTAAGTTTTTATATCTTTACAACTCTTTATGCCACTCGTAAAATAAAGTTGTATACGAAATTCGTGCGAAACTTTTTCTGAACTCGTGTGATTGCAACCCTCGTCAGAAAAAGTTTGATTGCACACATATTGTAATATGCTATTTCATACTTTTAAAAGCTCTTTCATATTTAAAACATGTTTTTTGATTTTTTTTCGAGAAAAACTCCGAAAAAAAGTAGAAGCACAGGTCAGACCACTCTGGGTCTGGACTTAACATTTTTTTATATCTGATAGGGATTTTTTGAGAACTTTTCTGATTTTTAAATTCGGGCTAACTACTTTAATTTTCAAAAATTGTAACTAATTCAAATTTAAAAAAAATCGGAAATCAATTTCGAGCTCTTCCTAAAGTTGGGACAATAATAGAAAGAAATCGTGGGCGAAGTCCGTGAGATCGAGGGTCGAGATGCAGGTCGAATCGATATGCATGGAATACCCCCTATATAAACTTTGTTGGAAGGAATGAAGAAGAATAAATTAATAATGATACTCGTATTTGTATGTATATGTGAGTACCAAGGAGCTTAAGTGACTATCCTCCTTCCCTCCAGACAATGTGTCGTTGCCGGCTGCTGCTCGCGTTTTGCTTTCGCACCGACTGTTTGACGGCTGCGAAGTATACGCCGTCTGAGGTGCGGATTCACGCTTAACGCGCATGTAGTAAGGGCTTTATAGGGATGTAGTAGTACAACGAGACGAAAGAGACGACAAGAGCGAAGTCACCATATACGTATTAGAGGCAGTATTTTAGTGGTACTTTTAATTTCGCCGTGATCGTAAACATTTCGACGCGCAGCGGAGACGTGAGAGAGTTAACGCGCTCCGCAAGGGGACGAAAAGAGACGGAACGGAAGAGCACGAGTGTATTTGCATATTTTAATGAGGCAGTTCGCGCACTGCGCGCCACCATCAGCGTGCCTCGAAGAGAGTAGGAAACGCATTACACCGGCGGGCAAAAGATTCAGAAGCAAATGTAGAGACAAAATCGACTGGTTATATCGCCGGAATGTGTAGTATATTGCGCGACCTAATAGGTATAATCATGAGTAGCTGTAGAAGCTTCGCAAAGACCTCGACGGATTAAAAAAAATTAATATGTTGCAACATGTTGAAATTATATGATGTTGTTGTGACGACCGCCGAGGTGAGAATGTTGTGCGTTATAGCACAAAGATGAAAACTTCGAATTTGCATAACAGTTAATGGTGATCCGTTAACCTTTCATAAACCGGAACGCCCGAAAAGCTATCGAAACGGTTCTATAATGTTGCTATCGACGGGGACAATGCGTTCACACGCTAGTCGGGAGGTATGGAGTGTGACTTATAAAGGGTTAAATAAAAGTTTTTAAGTAAACGTTATAAAATGCACATGAAGCGATGTAAAATTTTCAATTTTGTACAGCTATACTATAGAGTACTATATGTATAATGCTACGAGAAGAGGTATAAGATTATTCACTTGTCGTAACTTTTAGATCAACTGAACTTCTGAAACCCTTTCGAATTTTTTATTACCGGAAATTTTATTCGTCAGCTGGTATATTAAATCTGAGATACAAGTGAAGTAAAATTACAAAACTTTTAAATTATCAAAAAACGTAGTACTACTTGTGGTGAAAATATATATTTTTTATATAATTTGAAAATAAATTAAGATTTTTAACCAGACGTACATAAAAATGAAAATAGCAAAATTGAAAAAAAAAGAAAAAAAAAATTATGGATAGTATAAACTATTTTATGATTTTAGATTTTAATAGAATAAAAACATCTTATCTTAGAAACTATGCCTAAGATAGATAAAGAATAATATAATGAAAAATAAAAGTACACATGCGGGAATACGAAAAATAATTTGTGACATATTCAAACTTTTGCAAATTATAAAATATAAGAACCCTTTAGTCTCGATTCTAAAAATGTATAAACATGAAAAAATAGTATAAATTAAAGAATAACGATGTAACGGGCCACAAGTTTTACGAAATAATTATAAAGTGTACTAAAATATAACATTCAAACGACATATAAACATACATACTCTCGCTCAGTAAAAATTAGCAGAATTAGAATAATAATTTTAATAATATAAATAATTGTCATCGCCCTTATAAAATAACATTGCTCAAAATAAAATATGCGTGAAGTCAAAGTGAAGTCAAAGTATAATTAAGTACAGATTTTACTCATCTTTTAAAAATAATACTTGATACATCCTTCGTTAAAAAATCCTCTTTCAGGCCTGGATATCAGAGATCCCAAGAAATTCAAAGATGAGACGTCCAAATATACAATCACACAAAATCTTATATATATTTTGGAAAGTTGTTCGTGCGTTTGTCCCACTCACACAGAGATACCTCACAGAGACCCCTCACAGACATCTCACATAAAGACCACTCACAGAGACCCCTCACGGACATCTCACGGACATCTCACACAGACACTCACACAGGCACTCAAAGGCACTTACACAGATACTCACAGACACTCAAAGACACTTACACAGACACTCACAGACACTCACAGACACTCACAGACACTCACAGACACTCACAGACACTCACAGACACTCACAGACACTCACAGACACTCACAGACACTCACAGACACTCACAGACACTCTCACAGATACTTACAGACATTTACTCACTCACTCACGCGCCTCGGGGTCTAATAACAGGACCAACATTTAAAAATTAGGCCCTGTGTCTAATAGTGGGACTTACAAAAATTAGGGCCAAAGAGGCCTATTACGGGATCTACCAAAATCAGGGCCGAAGGTGATCTCATAGGAGGACTTAGAAAAATCAGGGCTTGGGGAAGGAGCGGATTTACCGAAGGATTTATAAAAAAAAATCATAGCCCAATTCTCATAGGGGGACTTATAAAAATTAGGGTTGTACGGGTCTCATCGGAAGATTCAGGAATATCAGGGCCTGGAGCGGTTACGGATGATTTGCAAAAAAATCGTGAGGGCGCGAAGCGTCCGAACTACAATAACCTGCTAGTCTTTATATATTTTCACGAGCAAGATCACATTCTTGTATATTAATCAAATTGGATCTAATATGTATACAGGCGAGCAACTGAACGAAGAGTAATCCGCAATATTTCGACTAATCCTCTCATGAGCAATCGGACATTCTCGCATAGGCTCGTAACTTATCCGAAATAGATGCTATATTATGAATACGCGCCAAGTAAATTTATATATTAGATTTCTAATCTCTATATTTTTAAATTTTAGAATATTCGATCCTCTTATGTTGTTGTTCACTTTACTGAGAGTACTGCCGAGAGGAGACTAGACAAAAACATCAGACATCTGGGTTTGAATTTGTGCAATCATGTAATTAACATATTCAAAGCACAGTTACTCGTGTGTTGCATTGTAAAAAAGTTACACGCGTAACAATTAGTTTAAAACATTAAATATATTGAATTAATGCATTTGCTTAAATTACATAAGTTCCTTCTACGGAACATATGCGATTTGTTCAAGAAGATTTGTTTCATTCTGGTAAATGTCATTAATGAAGTGAAACTTCTTTTAGGACGCTTTGCGAGTTCACAGTATATAATAAGTCAAAAATGTTACGCGTAACAGGGACTTTTATCCGATATATTGCGGCTTACGCCCATTTAATTGGTACACTGTGGCCCGATTTCGTTGATACGTCCCCAGTCAGAAATTTAATCTGCTGTAATCCGGCTCATATCAGTATTTGCCTGAACTGATATCCGGGTCTGAACGCTGTTACGCATCTGCCCCGGATCCAGGATGTAAGTCACATATGGCGCAGATCCGAAGCCGGATCATAACCTGATCAGGCTCTGGCAAGGTCCGGTTCGGGGCCGGAAGCGGTCGTGCATTTACAAAAGCCACTAAAATAATTTAAAAAAAAATGGCCCTCAATGATTTACCGGATATAATTTTCATTCTAACTATTATAAACATTACTAGATATAAGTGTTGTGCCGAGAATTTGTGATAAATTCTCTCAATGTTTATGATTACACAACGGTCACTCGATTTATGCTGGTTTGTCAAAATAGCACCGTCGACTGACCTGATTTGATTGCGGCCAGTCGTAAGCGCAACAATAAAAAAGCAATTCATCAATTTTCGACTATTTGTATTGCTACCTGATGAGGGATCGCAATACCAAGAGTCAGTCTTAATTCGAACATCAAAGTCGTTCTTGGATCAGACTTGCCCATAAGTAACGGAATGTACTGTAATAAACTTCAATTGTTAATCGTTTAAATAAATCTTCTTAAACTTTATCACATTCACTCGTGTCGAACTCCTTATTGGCAACTAATCCCGATAAATAAAATATATATTATCGTCCGACCTCAGGGTCGGGCATAACATACGTTACAAATTTATGTCTAAAAAAATTGTTATCTTAGGAAAAGATTTCAAATTCGTACTTACAGTACGAAACGGGTGAATGGAAAGGTTGCTATGATTATATTGGTTTATATGATTACGACTTACGTTGCTTATGAAAAATATACGGTTATTCTTTTATGGAAATTACATTGCGTTACCTGTATCGATCGTTTAACAAATTTGACGCATACATCGGTCATGTTTATGTATGTATTTACATGTATTGTAAAGAGTACTTTTCATGTATGCATAATTGTTAAATTGAAATTAACAGGTTAATTAACAATTCTTGGTTAACAGTCATTAGTAATGAAATTAGATCTGGCCCAGATCTGGCTAACATTAGCCGGGCCTGATCCGGCATATTTTACTGATACCTAAGCCGGCCGAGATCTTGCTTATATGCAGTTAGTCGGGTCCGGCAAGACGTATCGAAATTCGATCTGGGCCAGATCTGACTAATGTTAGTCGGGCCTGATCCGGCATACCTTACTGATACCCAATCCGGCTCTGATCTGGTTGATATGCAGTTAGCCGAAACCGGCAAGACATATTGAAATTAGATCTGGGCCAGATCTAGCTAATATCAGCCATATCTGATCCGGCAAGACGTATTAAAACCAGATCCGGTCCATATATTGTAGATATCAGGCGGGCCAGATCCGGCATACCGTACTTATATGAGACCCGGCCCGGTTCAGCTTTACATCAGGCACAGGTATGTCAGGATCTGACATACCTTATTAATACTTGATACAGCTCCGATGAAACATCAGGCTGCCGGATTTGATTTCCTCTCAGGGTATTGTGGCGTACCTTTTCATGGATGCGTTTTGTGCCATACGACTTTCTCATCGATACGTGGCGTGTCTACCCCATTTTTATTGATTCGTGTTATTGCCTATGTCCTTCTGATCAATAGATACTATGGCTTATAATAGCGAAGAAAAGAGCGTAAACCACAATGTACCAAGGAAAAGTCATAGCGAGTTGCCAATAAAAAGGTACGGATTACCGTTGAAACATTTAAATCATATTAAGGTAGTGGAGATTCTTGATCTAAGGGATAATACTTGTTCCGTTCATGTCCTGCTTTTTTGCTGTAAAATGATCGGTAACATTTACCGCACAAAACTTAACCGTAAGAAATTTTTATTCATATTCATAAAGAATCGAATGAAAGTAAAGAAGTTTCGATTTAATTGGGCGTAAAGGTTACACGCGCCAACTGTGTAGAGAAAAATAGAGCATTGAAATAATTGTATATATGTATATTTCAATTACAAGTATTTAAAAAACATAATATGATATTCAGGTTCGATATCAGTTACAAGCTGAATTTATCCTGAAGCAATATCTTAATAAACTGGTTAATTTTAGAGAACCGAAATTATCAATACGCGTGGGAAGATATCGATATTCAATTAAATTAATATTCTCATCGAACTTTGCGTGTATAAGATTTATAAGCAACGTAATTAATTCAACAAACACTTTATCGATGGCTTTTAAAAAATTCACAGGTGCGGTCGATGTTAGCGCTTTAAAAGACCGTATAGATTTATTGATATACAATACGATGAAAGGTTCAAGTATAATTTTAATATATATAGTTTCGCTCGCTCATCAATCATGAGAGCACAAGCGAGATCTTCCGTACGAATGAATACCAATGCTTTATCGTCTATTCGCTTTTAATTCGTCGTATTTGCAGGTACCCGAGAACGTCTGGCGAACCAAAGGCGATAATTATAATTAGTACCGGCGAGATTAGTAATTAACACTTCAGGATGCTAGCGTTTGGAATTAGTATACGAACAGTGCGTATAATGTGCAACATGCAGCTCTCTACGTTTCGATATGGCACTAGGTTTCCTATGGAGATTCTCTACAAATCGTATATGGGACATTTCAGTCAAATACGACCCACTTGAATCCGAATCTCTTCAGATTCTCGTTGACATTGCTTATGTGTTTGTTGTACTTCACATAAGTGAATGCTCAATTGGTCTTCGATTCCTTAGCAACACAATTTTTGTGTTAGGAGAAAGGGGGCCAAAACAGGCCACTGCGCTTTATAATTAAAAAAATTAGAACCTTGTTTCCTCATTATTTAGTATCTTTGACAAAGCCTTTTTTTAGAAATCTACCTCTGTGAGGAAGTATCTTGATAAATTTTGGTTTCCTCATACAGGAAACTTTGTAAAAAAAGAAGCTTTTATTCTGAATTCATTGAAGTGCATCTCTTGAGATACGCTCTCTTGAGAGTACGCCTAGTACTTGGTGTACTAGGTTTTGCGAATTTATCGTAGTGAAACGCATATACCCCTATTTAGCAGTCAAGTGTTAGACAATCTATTTCAATGTTAGCGTTTACAATTATGAAAATTTTATTAAACATTTTTTGTTTTCTATTTTATTGGCTGAAAATTGTATTAAAAGTATTGCTTCTTTCATCCTTTTATCGTTTGCCGTAAAAGTCAGTTTGCAGGACCTGCATTTTATTCTCCGTACAATTGTAACTTCGTCAGGTATATGCAACTGCCAGGGTACATTTATTCTTAAACATAAAATGTATGCCCCGCGGCATTGAATACATAAACATTTCCAGCATACCTGTGGCCAACATAAGTATGCCTGACTGACATTAATTGTGCATAATTTTCTGAGCCCGGTTCTGTTTTCTCTATACCCTGACTTTAAGCCACTCAACTTTATAACGAAACGTGACTTCTCTCTGCTTCTCAGTTTTTTCGTCTCGCATACAAATAAGACGGAAGGAGAGGGGCGGTATACTACGATCCGCCAACTTCGCATGTCAGAATCGTTCCGCCTCTCATCGATTCTTCCCTCTAGCTTCCAATCGATCGACAGTCGTCTCTACTAATTTAAACGAAATATTTCAATGTCGCCGTCGGTCTTGTAATCGTAATACAACCGAATAAGTGGATACTATATAACCCGCTCTTCTCTTCTCTCCAGCATTCCAGGGTCGTTCCACGCTCGGAGGGACATTTTTATCGTCAGAAAAGTTTTATCGTCAACATGTATACCCGAAGGTACACAGTATCAGAGGAACTTCAGCTCAACCAATTGCAGTTTGTCGTTGGCACTCGCCCGTCCGAGCAAATTACCGGAAGTACGGGTGTTTTTTAAGTTTCGGCTAATAGGAAAAAATGATTGTAGAATGCGAGGTGGGGTTGAATGGGAATTTTTTTTCGGTGCCTCGCAACACACCGGCACACGGATTGAACAAGGCAGGGCACGAAGCAGGGAAGGACGGGCGGGCCCGGGACGGGTAGTTCGTGCAGCCGTGGCGCATTTCCAGCCATTATTTTTATTCCGGTGCGCTTTACCGGTATAGTGTATAGGTAGCTTGCACGCCTAGGCGGGAATTGGGGAGAACAGAGGAGCAGGGGATGACGCAAGCCCAGCGCTTTCGTCGCTTCGTGGCCTCGTTGATGGTGGTGCACTCACCGGCGCTCACAGATTTACACACTTTTTTCGGCCCCGGCAACTGTCTGTCATTAGGCGCAGCAGCAGCAGCAGCAGGAACCATGCACCTCGCGTGATGCTAGTAACGCGGGATACGCGGGGTCTCGCTGTTGGCCGAATACGGGAGCCGAATAATAGTAGAATGTGCGAAGGGTGTGCGAGCGGAGGGCAAAGGCAGCTAGAGTGAGCCAGGCCGCCGGTGGGGGGGGGGGGGGGGGTAGAGAGAGAGGAGGGGCCGGAAAATGCATTTAACAAGGACAGATAGTGATTTAATTTTAAAAAATTGACGAAACGGCTTGCGTTCTCTTTCCCCCCTTTTTCTCTCTTACTCACTCGACCCGAAACTCGTGGGTTCCGATGAGGTTGCCAGTTGGAGTGAGAAGAAGCGACTAGCGTATACGAGGGATGGTCGAGAGGAAGAGGGAGATCGAACGAGTAGAGCGGCAGGCTGCAATGGCTCGCCATCGGGCATTGATGAACTTTCGACAATGTCAAATCGTGGAGAGGACGTGGTGGCCGCGTTTTTTAACTCATTTGTCTGCATTTCGGGTACGACTGGCAGCACCGGTAGAGAGTACGGTGGCTTTGGTACTATAGGTATGCCGGGACATACGGTGCAGGTCGTGTTAGAGAGGTCGTTTGCTCCCCTCACTTTTCGCTTCTCCTATGCTGCCATTGCCATTGCTGGTACTGGCGGTGGTCTCTCTCCACTACTCCTATGTCGTGTGCGTACTTCAGGGAGCGGTCGTTCGTATAACGTTGCCATACCACCACGGCGATCCTCCATTCGCAATATTGCCATCATGATCTAAACGATTTACATCGGCTACATTCACTGACAGGAGTCGTTGCATCACACTCTCTCACTTCGACGACGTGCACAACAGAATAGTCGTAGAGCTTTAGCAGAATACTCGACGCGGTCGTATGCCACGATGTGTAAAGACCTTTCGGAAGATCCAAAAATTGGTTGGTTGGGTCAACTCTCATTATACTTTTTTTTAGGTCTTCATTATTGTCTAAAATTAACGTATTAGTGTCAATGTGTCATTCTTTTAACACGCAAATCAGAGCAGTTTACTGATCTTTATTTGAACTGAACTTTACTGAATACCTTACTGAACTTTACTGAAGCTTTACAAAATTCGGAAAATAAATAATTGTTTTACAATGGATACATAGATGGAGATGAAATAAAAGTTTTTTTCAAAATGATTACTCTTATTCTACAAGTAATGCTTCTCAACACCTTTTTTTTAGCCAAGTCTATAACTATTGAGCAATGCCTAGTGGCAAAAGTGTTCAAAGTAAATACATATATGATAAGGGTTTTTCAAGAACTGATATGATTTGAATTAAAACTAATGATATAAAAAAATGATATAAACGCTTTTATTTGCATCATTTCTCAATATTAAGTTCAGATTCGTAGTCAACGACCTAAAAACTTCAGAGTAAAGAGTTTCATCTAGGTAAACTCATTTTTTGCATTTTGGCCCACTATCTTCCAGCCGCCATATTCTATGTATGAATTATGCACTAACACTAGAACACTGTTACACTGTTTTACTATGTGCATATACAATGTAGTTTTTCTTACTGCACCATGTTGGTTCCGAACCTTTAATCTAAGAATGCAGAAAAAGAGACGTGCGCGGATTCACTGGGGGCGATAGATATTTGCATTAAGATGAAGCTGTGTACGATATTTATTACATAGTAAAAAGAAACGTGTGTGAAAGTTACACCGATACTAAGAAGATGGAAAGTGGAGAATTGCTAGTGGCGAACAATCTCGACACGAAGATCTCGTCACTTACGGAAAGGATTGAAAAGAGAGGGCGCGCTCAATCGCATAGTGATGAAGGAAGATACGTTTAAAGATAAAGTAAATTGGTTTAATTTACAAACTGAAACAAAAGCGGTTGTATAGCTACAACATATTAGGACAAATTCAATATCTTCGTTAAACGTTCCTCTAGTTACGAATAACTGTTGGCTCGGAAGGGCTATCGGATTTAAGGAATCGGGACCATCGGAAGATATTTTTGTTTTTCGTTTTGTTACCGGTCACGAGTTTATTTGTAGATTGTTGTATCATTTCATTTGCGCGTGTATTTTCTACATTTTAATTTTAATAATTTGTTGCTAACCCCTTGAACTAATTTAGTTGTACCGCAACGAAATTCCGTTCCCTTGTTCTTACTCTGTAATTCAACTCCTGGGCCACACAGCTCTTTCGTCTAAAGATATTCATATTGAACAGATATATAACCATTTCGCGCACTGTTCGCTTATTAATTACCACAATACGCAAGCAAATGCGCGCATTGAGTTGCTGACTCCGTACCACTCGTCATTCTAGTGCGGATCCACGAGCGACAGATATCTTTGTCTGATTACCGAAAGACTACCTTACTCTGAGGATGATTGAAATTACCATCTGTATGAGTTCACTAAGTCGAGTGCCGAGTTGAGGGAAGCTGAAAAACATAATGAAAGTATAACGCATCACGTCGCAAGAGTTTAAACAACACATTTTAAGCACAGGTACATTCATACAGTGATATGCCCATTTATTCTGAGAGGAATTGAACGCAAATTATATAATTGATACTTTTTAATTAAAAACAATTAATTTGTTTAGTTCTAAATATACTATTTTCCCATACTCAGAAGGTAAATTATTAATTGGTTATATATGTGCGGAACTTTTACTGCGTGTGATAGAAATACAATGTATGCAAATGGCAACAGTGGACGCCCCATACAAAACCTGACATCGTGTGAACGTCTAAATACAGTCCATAGTTCGCTCTTAACCACGATGGGCGAAATCAGAACATACATAATAAAGACAATTTACGTCCATCACGAGATGTTACTCGAGGATATAAAAGACGAACATCATTTGAACGTATATCAGAAACCATAAGTTGAACGTTCTTGCAAGGTTGTTTATTATATTAACATTTTACATGTCAGCTTAAACTTTCGTATTGTACGTAAAAGCAAAGTCCACTGGATGTCCAATGGTAGCTACAAAGTGGATGTGTTCCATCACCAATAAGTGTTCGGTCACTGGACGTTCACAGCAGGCCTATTAATATCTGCAATGGCGGGACCATTAATAAACCTCCAGTGGTCGTACTTAACCCTAGTCACTTACACCTATAGAAACTTCCACATTACTTATACGGGATTACCCTGACTCCAGCCAACTTTGAAAAGTTGTGATACTAATTCTGTTGAAAGTTTCATCGTGAAAAAAATTCTGGAAGTACCTTAGCATCTCAAGGTTGGGTCCAAATTGACTATTTAAGACAAAATTAAATTCTACCTTTGTAAGAAATTCTCAACGCGATGAAGGTAGAAAAAGTCAGTTGTTTTACTGAACATTTTTTTTTACAATTTTTCATATTGTTGGCTAAAATTTTATTTCGATACTCTTGACATACCGTACTTAAAGAAAAAAAAATACAACAATCCATGACCTTCCAAAAAGTATAATTATTTTGAAGATTGTAAGTGAGGGGTTTCTAGATTCACGAAATACACTCACTCTAAAAACCAAGCGTGTTGTAAGTGTGTTTGTTTCCTATCTTTTACATTGTGACGTGTTTTTACACACTTTCAAGCGTGTTGGTATTTACATGGTAAATGATATCTAAAAGGAACGCTTGTAAATGTGTAAAAACTCGTCACAATGTAAAAGATAGGAAACAACTCACTTGCAACACGTTGGGATTTAAGAGTGCGAATGGCATCACAAGTTCAGATTTTGTAGCGAACTGAAGGACGAATACACTTGTATTTATACACGACTGCAGATTAATAAACTTGACAACCTGTCTTTAGCAGCTTGGTACTTTGCAAGGGTTTCACTCTTTTCAAGGTGGTTTTAATTGCTTCGTTAGAAGTTTGTTAAAAGAACAATTGGTTAAGTCGGATTTAAAAAAAGAAATTAAATAGCTTATTTCGGAACACATCGATTATATATTATATACTACGTTGGCCCAAATTTCAGCGTTATTTTTTTAATTTTAGTCTCACCCAATAAAATAGACGTTTTCGATGCAAAAACAATTCTCTCAAAAAATGAAGTTTGTGAAAAATTATTCAGATATCGTTCAACAATTTTGAAAATTATCAAAACGATATTTTTCTTCAATTTTTGTAATCCCTCACCCCTCATATTATCTTGTTATCTCATTCCTAGTTTATGGTTGAAATTTTGAAAAAAAAATTATCATTAAAAGGTCGCTCAACGATAAAAAACATTTTGAAGTAAATTAATTAAATTTTTCTTATTGTTTTTTTTTTCTCAACACCTTGATCGAAATGACTGAGTGAATTTTTACGCCGTCATTTCGATCAAAAGACGTCCAAGTTTCGAATGTTGAATATAGTTAACATTCAAATACATAGCGCGACACTGAAAAAATAAATTCTATGAAACATTTTGGAATCTGACCTTGTTATAACGATCTCGCGTCCACAACAGTTGAATTCGACAATTGTAGTATACCAACATACGGTTGAACCCAACAACAAGAGCCAGCGACATCACGTGGAGTCGGAATATAAATTAGAACTGCAAGCCTACACTGGTAGAGGAAAACTATTCCGCCAAAAAACGACATAGTGTATTAAGCACTTAGCATTAACATTTTCATAACATTTCCTAACTCTGAACTACGCGTCGGGTAATGAGAGAAAATCAGGGGTTAGCGTTGAGAAAAGAAAATTGAGAGAAATTAAATTAATTTATTTCAAAATGTTTTTTGTCGATTTTTATTCAAAACTACTACCATGAACTAGGAATGAGATAACAAGATGATATGAGGGGTGAGAGATTACAAAAATTGAAGAAAAAAAATTATTTTTATAATTTTCAAAATTGTTGATCGACCTCTAAATTATTTTTCACAAGCTCCATTTTTCGCGAGAATTTATTTTTCATCGAAAAAATCTATTTTATTGGGTGAGACTAAAAATTAAAAAATAACGCTAGAATTTGGGCCATTATATACTTAAAAAAAAATAAATTAAATAACTAGACATTTTTCAACACCGTCTATTTTTTTTTTTTTGATCGGGAAAGTCTTTACGATATTCCAAGACTATCTGAAGAATAAACTGCTTCTGATCTTCGTTGCGTGTAAGAATATTGGTATATACTTCCATTAAATAATTAGTTCGCTCAGCCGTATTATTTACGACTTAAACATTTTTAGGAACATTTAAATACTCGCTGCAATTTTCATCTTCAGACGAAAAAGACGGATCGAGTTTCCAAAAATTCCGACTAATTTCGAATCTATTGAAGAAATTTAGCGACTGTGGAGACATGAAGTAATGCATCTCTTTGTCAACTATGGTATTAAAATCTTTGAGATTTATCTGTATGCGTTTGGAGTAATTTTCTTCGAATTCTTTACGTGTGTTTAACTCGAGCATAGTTTTTCGTTTCCCGCACGGTGACATTTCGTGATAAAAAAATGAAATCGCAACAGTTTGCAGATTGAAATACCACAAGTGCTTTATGAGTTATTGGATTGTAACTCTAAAAACGTCAGGGTCAATTGACTTGCAATTATCAAGTTTTGTTCAAAAGCTGCAAGTCATGGTTGGGTGCTTGAAGTGCAAGTGAAGCTATAAACCACTCTTACGTATATCACAACAATAAAAATACACACCCCAACAGTCGCTTTCTGTTCTTTTGTAGTTAACTTAAAACTGTCACGAAACAAATATATTTTTAAGCAATATAGGGGAGACCGGGGTAATAGCGAACACCAAAGCATACGTTCAGATTTAACTAATAAAAACGTGTACTTAAACGGCCTTAAGGAAAATCATAGCTTAAAACTATTATTGTACGGCATTACCCCACCGTGGGGGTAATGTTCTGCACATTGCGGAAAATTAAGAATGCTTAAATAAACATATATTTTTATTTATAGGCATCTGCAATGTAAATTATAAATGACCACTTCGCTAATATTAAACTTTTCCTACACATCCTCAAAACCGGACACATCAACAAACTGTTTTAGCGAGAAAACGCAGTTCCATTTATCCAAATCACTTTCTCGATGCTATGGCATATAATCAAATATAATTAAACAACTTTCAAATGGTGACATAACTGAGATTGAGTATAAACATTACATTAACCTTGAGTAACGCGTTCAACCGGTGTTTTCCGACACTCGTGACACATGTTCGCGATTGCCCGCATACGCTGTTCGGTATCACCGCGAATTGCCCTGACAGTATATCTACTTGATAATGGTAATCTGGAAGCAATTTTTTTTTTAATCGATATCAAAGTTAAAGATCCAACGAATAAAATAATGGCGATAACGTTGATATATGACTTTTTAGACAACGAATATCAAGTCATTTTACAAATATTATAACAACTATAAAATAAGAAAAATAACAAATTGTTACACACACGCGTGACTGCCCTTTCACTAGTTTTTACCTGAAACACTGTAGACTAATCAACATAAGTCGTAATTTATAGACCACTGTGGGATTAGTACCTAAGAAAAACCAGAAGTCTGTTCATGGTACGCGCTAGGTCTACTACCCAAGTAAATCTCTATTATAGAATGGTATCTTCACAACGAAGACTTGGAACGCATACTTACATAAAGAGTCGTTCCAACATCTGAGTTGATTCTTTATTTCAAATTCCTTTTAAAAATAGTTCACTTCCCAACAAAGATTTGGGAACGCATTCTTGTATAAAGAATCATCCCAACATCTGAGTTCAATTATTTCTTTCTACATCATTTCTATTATATTAACTGAAAAGCCTTCTTTCCAAGTCTTTGCAAACAATTCGCATGCATTTGAAATATTCATTTATTTCTCTTTTGTAAATAAGAAAATTAAAGTCTCTCTTCACGGTCCGCGTTGTGACTGGTTTCCCTGGATAAAATAACATAAAAATTATTATGTCTCCGATAATCCTAGGGTCTCACCTCGGGTGAAATAAACGACAATTTAAATCAGCTAATAGTGTTTTCAAGGCATCGAACCCGAAACCAATCCTACCTCCGACGAATGGCACGTTGTCGCGCTGAGCACTTATCGATATCCGGCTCCACCATCCCCGGGGAAGAAGAAAAGGAAGCTCAACGCCGGGGCTCCTGAATAGAAAATATCATCTAGCACGGGAATCTGATTACCTCCTACCACGTCTACCTCTTATAGCCACTTTCAGAGTGCAACAAAATATTAGCTATTTGTCGGGGTCTTTAAGCAACGGAAAACATAGTTCGAGATAAGCAGCAGGCGAGGATACAAGGGGGGCTTAGGAGCGACCCCCCCCCAATTTCAGTACAAAAAATTACTTATTAGTACTTTTCTGTGATACAAAAAAAAACATTTTTAGCAAAAGAAAAAAAGATTATTTTACGTCGTATGCCGCAGAGAACTTCTTGCCAACGGAAAATAGGAGAGGAAATATTGGATAAAACAGAAGTTTGCAAAGTCGAAGCTTGCACATTGCTTCCTCATTTTGTTGGCCTGCCACAAACTCTCCTCTGTGATAAAGTATGTTGTTTAGTTTTGGCTTCTTCATAGAGGAATTTTTGTGGATTGTGGATCAAAAAGAAATGATGAAGCATGGTTCAACTTTGCAATTGTTTTGAAAAAAATTATCAAAATGCAAATTTCTGTAAAATCTTAACTGCTTTATCGATTTTGCCCACATTCAGTGTCAAATATTGATTATGCAAAGATTTATGCAAAATTTTACATCAGTTATTTCGCTTTTGCACGCACGCACGCACGCACGAACGCACATCCGGACACATTTTCTAAACCACTTTTCTCGACTCTTTAGACCATTCTGAGTATCCTGACATGTGAATCTCGAAAAACAAAAATTTTACGAAAACAAAGCTTCCTCCATGAGGAAGCAAAAGGAGTCCTTTCGTTAGATTGTCTTGATAAATCAAAGTAATTAAAGGCTTCCATCTTCCCTCTCGTTCTGCCCCATGTATGCAGAGCAGCACCGGTGTGCTATCGCTGCTCACTCTCCTAGTCTGCCGTGTTTATTCTCAGTGTGTTGTCGACACGTTCCTCAGATCGACGGTAGTATAGGACACAACTCGACGCAACGGTAAGAACTCGAAATCGGAACTGCACCCCTCAGTATTAGTAACTCGTCAATATTTTCAAATGTGAAGATAAATTTATTCTGTGTCTATAGGGATTGATTTTCTGAAATGGTACGTGTCTAGATAATTTAAGAACATCCTTACTAAACATCGTTTCCGTTCGATCTTACTCAAAATTATGTGGTTTAAAGAAAAAAATACGCTTCATTTGATGGCATTTTTAAAGATTTTTTCACGGTCTAGTTTTTTGCAACGTGATTTCAAAGTTATGTATTTTAATATGGGAAGGTGCGGGAATTAAAGTAAAAAACTTACCGACTAAAGAGAGTCACTTTAGTACAGATTGTGTCCAAATTTGAAAAAGATTTACGGTTTAATTTTCAACTATCGTCAAGAAATGGAAAGTTCTGTCTCTTTCTAGTACACTTGCGTCATATAACCTGTCTGTGTCGCACAGTGACTACCGCGTTCAGCGGAACCGTTCTCCCGTGCCCCCTCGCGATTCTGGTAAGGATATCCTTATGTATTCCGAATCTTCACTATTTCGTAGTTCACGTAAAGGACCTAACGACCGCGTAATGTTTTGTATGTAGATAAGTTCAAGGGGGTATAAGCGTTTTATGCCTTCGCCAATCGACGCATTTTTCCATCCCACACGAAAAAACAGTAAAGCAGAAATAAGTTCCTCCTCCTCAGCCTTTGGAATGTCGACCATAGAAAGTCCCGCACGATCGGAAAATTTAGTGAAGACACCTGAGCAGGAAAACGAAACGTATCCCAAGGAAGAGCAGAATCGTCCTCTATCGGCAGTACGCTAGCATTTAATTCTAATGAACAGCTCTTTCCAAGCGATATCGAGAAGTATGTCAATCGAGATATCGGCGATTACTTGAAATATCAATTACTGCAGCATCCTTGGAAGATCACCAAAATATGTCACGTTGCCTTTTTCCGAACATACAAAGGACGCAAAGCTAATTCGGCAATATCATGGATTAAACTATTTGCAGGCATTTCAATGAGAGGTGTTCTCACCTTCTCTTAAAGGATTGTATTGCAAGTTCTGTTACTTGTTCGTTAACAATAATACAGGCGATTACCAAAAAAATGTCCCTCTTCGAAAACTTGTCATGAAACCGCTCAAAAGCTTTGCAAAGTTACTCGAAAAAACTAGAGATTTGGATACTCACGAAAATAATCGTAACCACAAAGAAGCTGTTGACACAGGAAAGGCATTTTTGCGAACGTATGATAAGCCTCAACATTATATTCTCAATGTCCTTAATGAACGACGTTAGTAGAAATTCGCGAGAATCGACAAAGGTTTATACCTATTCTACGGCCGTCAGAATACTCCGTTTCGGTGTCACAGAGATGATGGTCCGCTTCTCGATTCTAGCGGTGACAATGAGGGAAACTTTCGGGAATTATTGTGATTCAGAATTCCAGCCGGCGACAAACAGCGCAAAAATTATTTGAAAATAAGTATATATTAATAATAAGCAAGACCGTTCAAAACGACTTAATTGAATGTTGTGGTTGTGAAATCATAGATGTTATTGTAAAGAGAATGAAACCAGTTCGAGGGTTACAGTATTATTTTCGATGAAATAACCGACCTGTCTCACAAGTCGCATATTATATATAGTCCAGTTCTGCGATACGTATACGAGAATGCTGTGAGAGAGTATTTTCATGCAGTTTGTTGATGTGTTCGAAGAATTAGAATCACAGAGTACGAAGTCAGCTGACGAAAAAGATGACGAGTCTTCACAGGAAAAGGTATTAAGTCGAAATGCTCTCGGTCAAATTGTTTCGAATAGGCTGGAGAAACTCGGACTAGATCTAAAGAAATACGTCGGAATCGGCATTAACGGTTGTAGTGTGATGCGTTCTCTCTCGTGTGACGAGTTCTCGTGTACAGCGCATTCGAAACGTAGTTGGCGTCATAAAAGAAGTAATAGCGTTCTTTTCGATGTCAGCCAAAAGAAGTTCAGTGTTGGAAGAAATACTGGGTAATCAACTCACTGGCTTATGCGAAATAAGGTGGATTGAAACACATAAAGACGAGATAAAATTTGCAAAATATTTGGAAAGAATTGTAGAGACGTTATACGTTATATCGACATGGAAATATCAGAGTAACTTCGGAAAAGCAAACTCACTCGTCACCGCGCTATGTGATAGCCATTTTCTAATTGCTATACTGAGGAGATTTTGAAATTCACGCAATACGATAGTAGCGACGCCGAAATTTCAGACATTGACCGTCACGTCATGAAACCATGGTGGGAGTGTGAAGTGTCATACGCTTCACACTGATTTCTATAAGAAAACATAGTCATCAGGTTTCAGACGATCGCCGAGTTAAGTCTTATTTAATTTTAGGGCGTCTCGCAACTATGTGATGATATTTATATATTCGGATAGAGGAGATCACGCTGATCAAAAAAGTATATAGGCAAATTTTTGTACGACCAAAATTGACCGAGTTATCAGCACTTAGTGTTAGCCAATCACAGACGAGGAATAGCGGTTGAGAATTATACAAGGTACGATGATAAGTTTGTAACGACCGCAAAGCGTCAGCCAAGATAAAAGTAGAGAAACCGCGCAAATGCCATCGCTGCACAGACGAGAAACAAGTGACTGCAAGGTGGGCTGCGAGCGACTCGATACGTACCGTGAAGATCAGACACGACAGCTCGAATGGGTTTCCTGGTTTTTTCCGCTTTCATTATTTGCGATATGAAATGATGTTCTAAAATCAAATCTTATTTTATTTTGAAAATCCAAAAACTTAGATATTTATGGCGAAAAAAATGTTTATCGATAATCACAAACGTATTTATTTTTTAAACTGAACTTTGAACATATGGAAATATTGACACCCGAAACAGGTGAAAATGAAAAATGTAGTTTTGCTTTTTAAAGTTTTTGGTTTTTGACTTTTACTTTCTGCCTTATCCAGTCGTTGCATATTGCTGGGAATTTACTGTTTTTTACAGTGTTGTTGTAAGATAATTTTTCCCATTTTTCAAAAACAAAAAAAAATCGTTCTTTTTTTTACTTTTTATTTTTATCAATAAGTTGGACGCTATTATGTTCTCAGATATTTTTAATAAAGTAAAAAATCTTGAGCAAAGACAGCATACTATTGGATAGTTTCATATTCTATTGATATTCTTAATTTCTCTAATGAAGCTGAGTGGAAGCTGAGAGAAATGTGATAGTAAAATCCTTGAGATATCGACATCTTGAGAGGAAGATGAGGGGAAGGGTGAGATGAAGATAAGATGAAGGTGACGGGAAGGTGAGAGGGAGATAAGAGGCGACGGTGAGATGAAGGTGAGAGGAAGGTGAGAGAAAAGTGAGAGGAACGGGAGAGAAAGATGAGTGGAAGGTGAGAGGAAGTTGCGAGAATGGTAGGAGAAAGGTGAGAGAAAGGTGAGAGGAAGGTGATAAGAAGATGGCGATTATATCATACACATGATTTCATTCCAGCTTTTTTCGCAATAATAGCCACTCTCATAAGCTCTGCGTGCGTTCTTCTATATTCATCTGTTTTTTTGAGTTGTGTGATATTTGGTCCCTGCGTTTGGTAGGACGACACGCGCATGACTGAGTAGCATAGTTCCCGTTAAATATTTATGGAGGCAAAGAAATAATTTACGAGTCTTCGATCGGGATCATGAAAAAGTTCCCAAAAATCGAGAAACATGGGCAGCAAGGTTACATTCATCTCATCAGTCGTTTCTTTACCGAATTTTGAAGATTAATGTAGTCGTCGCGGCACAATTTCGGCAAACATGAGATTCAGAGAGGGTTTCGAACAGTTCTCGATGGGATAAAAATTTGAAAAAAATCAAGTATATGGAAGTTGTTAAAAAGATTTATTTCGCATAATAGTCTCTGCGAGACTCTCGGTGGGGCTTTGGAGAATTTATTCCAGTAGAGAAAGAAAAAATCTCGCCGAGAGTCAAGCTCCGGGACCCATGCTTGACTCTCGGCAATACTTTTTTTTCCTACGCGGGTTATTGGCAAAGAGATTAAGATTAGAGATGATTATCAATTCATTAGTAGACACAAGTGATCGTATAATTCAATAATTATCATAGTTTATTGAACAAAAAGAGCTAATACACGTTATTGCATTTTTCCTTCAACACAGTCGAGTTAACACGCTCGTCCAAACTTCTAACGTCTACATCTTTCTATTACTGCAGTGATGAAAAATCAATTCTAACCATTTAATTGCGCCTCCCGGTCGTCTTTTCCTCATTTATATTGCGCTGATCAAGGGAAAAAACAAAAATGTGATATCGTTAAATCTTGGATCATCAGCTTGTAAAAATCGTAACGGAAAGAAGGAGACGTCGAACGGAGTTCCGTAAAAAACGTACTCCAGAGAAAAGTCAGTTTCGTCGAATAAAAGTGGTTTCCTATCTCGATCAGCGGCGAAATTTAAGCAATTCCCTGATGAATCAACAGAAATATGCCAAACCAAGTATGTGAAATGTTGGTCTCCGATTCGACTATAGTGAGGGATCGGTAGGAACGAGGTTAGGGAAGGATAAGAGCATGTTTTACTTTTTTTCATTAAAAAAAAAATGTTGACTAAATAATAATAATTATAATAATAGTTAAAATAATAATAATTGTAATAATAAGGAAATCGTCGATCAGAGAGAGAGAGACTGGTCCACAACGACCATTTGCCACTATCCGGTTATTCTGATATCATAATTCGAGAGCTTGACGGAAGCCCGCAAAAAACATATCCTAGAGAAAAGTCTGCTCCATTGAATGATAGTAGTTTCGGGTCTCTAGCTTGTTTATTTGCGAAGTTTAAACAATGCGTTGATAAAAAGCAGAGGTACGATAAACCAAGTATGGGAAATATTGGTCTCCGACTCGACTGTAGTGAGGGTTCGGTAGCCGTATCGTCCCTTTCGTGATCTCACCTTGCTCTCTACCTGCTCTCACCTTGCTCTTTTCCTGTTCTCACATTCCTCTCACCCTGATCTCACCATGCTTTCAGACGTTTTACTTAGGTGTCATTTTACTTAGATCACGATGTGTAGAATTGCTACATCGATGTAGCACGACGACCAAGGCTCTGCGATTTCGTTGAGCTCAAATACTACGTCGACGTGCCGAGGATCTCGGATGACGGCTCCGTAATTTTCGAGGTCTGGGGATGACAAGAATTGTTGTCGTCCTGAGCGTAATCCTCCGTGTCGTCCCTGTCGGTTATTTTGATATCATAATTCGACATTTATGGCTTGACGGAGTAGCGTATTCAAGACAAAACCGATTCCTCACTATAGTCGAGTCGGAGGCCAATATTTCCGATACTTGGTTTATCGTACCTCTGCTTTTTATCAACGCATTGTTTAAATTTCGTGAATAAACAAGCTAGAAATCTGAAACCACTTTCATGCGATAGAACAGACTTTTCTCTAGGATACATTTTTTGCGGGCCTCCGTCAACCATTCCCTTCTTTTCTAATCATGATTTTTACGTTTTGTCTTGAATACGATACTCCGTCAAGCCATAAATGTCGAATTATGATATTAAAATAACCCAAAGGGACGACACGAAGGATTACGCTCAGGACGACAACAATCCTAGCGCTTTTAAACACCCACAGGGATATCGTAATTGATTTCTAAAAAGTCATACATGATTCGGAATAATGAATAAAATATTATATTATCAAAAATATCTGAGCAATAAGCAAATTTAGAGCCCCCCCCCCCCCAACACGACTCAGTACCCGCCACTCATAAGCAGCATATATTTAGTTATTCAGGTGTTTGGCATTAACCGCTGTTCGCCATTATCCCGTTCACCCCTACAGCTTTTGACATCCAACAATCATGGTGATAGCGATCCGCTCCGGAGAAACGAAACATAAAGAAACGGAGTATCACCAAGAAGTATTTGAGTTAATTATAATAATTCCTCATAATCTTCCCTCAACAGACTATTCCTCGATGTTTTCTCCCCAAAATGTTTAATACTTTCGACATAATCGATTAATATTTTTGTTTTACATCTGCATCTTCAATCCCACTTTTCTACGAATTATTATCTTTCTTAGTACATGATTTTTGAAACCTCTTAAAAATATGAATATTTGAACCGCTCGATACAGGCATTTTTTTGCTCGAAAACACTTCTTAGAATATTTTTGAATATATGCATGGTGTGGACAAGGTAAGAAAAGAAGTATCCCCTCTTAAAAAAACATGGCCTAAATATCTCGAAATGTATCGAAATCGTGAAGCCAGTTTATACGCCTGTTGAATGGTCGGTACGTCGCATAGCCAACTTCCCACGTCTGTTATGGACGGCGCTGCAGAGTCATATGGATCGCGTGCGCAGCACGTTAGATATATGGCGGTCAACTTGAATTGCAAATATTTGGTCGTCTACAATAGCTTTCTTTTTGTATAACAAATGTATTTACAATATAATAACATGCGGCTCTTAAATAAGTTTCCAATCTACTGTTACGTCCAAACGAACTCACTGAGAGTTCGCACTTTCGGAAACGTAACGACGATCTCTCTTTCGAGTCAAGGCGTTGGCCCTTTACTCGGAGACGGAGATCTCCCCTATACTGCCATTGGTAGGATGTGTAGTCGATAGGGAATTGGTGACTCAGTGTCACAACGCAAGAATTACATGCACAAATAATTGAAGACTATCTTTTACTCACACTTTGTACTTTAATTCGATGAATGCTCGTTGGTACAGTCACTGATTACAAAAGTCTTACTAGACTAACTTATTTGTTTAAGTCTCAGCAGGGCAAAGGGCTATCGGAGAAACTTTCGATGCAGAGCCTTGCTCGCTCTGGTGAAGACGCAGTGTAGCAGCGTGACAATGTTCGGAGAGTAACACTCTGATTGCAGAAAATTCTCGCCCTTATATACTAAATCCGCGGTATAATTACGTGGTGGGGAAGGAAGGTACTTGGATAGGATACGTCTCCAAGAAGTATACTGTAAACATTTTTTGAGATGGTACATACATGCATGAAAACCCTTACGATAGTACAGGGGATTAAAAAGAGTATTAAAAGAGAGTGTTAGATGATGCCTACGTGACACTTTGTCGAGGCAAGTTTACATTAAATGTCAGACTGAATAGATATTGTACATATGGTTATATAATTTTACTCAAGTCGACAGAGTCTTATCGACGGTGTGGTGCTTAAAAGAAGGGCTTCAGATATGTTCGGGCACGCTTCTAACGCTTCACAGTGGTATCACATGTCGGACTAAGATAATTTATTACTTATGCTAGAAGTATGGGTATACGCCTCCTTAAGGGTTAGGCGACTGGAGCAGGCGATGTGTGAGGGTGCTAGTTACAGTTAGTTAGTGGGACACGTGCACCGTTCGGGTCCGCGCGACTTAAGTAAACATCCCTCGATATACATTTGACGCGCAGTAGGGGAATAACAGAATTCTTAGAGTACGCGTGTTACATGGGTTTGAGTATAACGTACAGGAGCAATATTACTTTAGCAATATTTTATATTCATTTTAGTTTAGCTAGAGGTAGGTTACGTGCGGAGGTAACACTTCAAGCAAAATAATCAATATAGAGGGCGCACGTTGTTATTGCTGGTCTCATTTTTAAATCCGTTCTAGTATGACTCCCGTGCCCTTAATGTGATCGAGAATAGAAGTTGTCGTATCACAGCCTTGACTGTATAATAGTGATCCCAATTTTCAAGTACCCCATGTGTAGCGTTTGCTTGGGTTGGCCCAATTACATCCTGTAATTCTGGCACTCCCAAATGTTTTTCGACATTCCCATTCGATATGACAACAGTATGTCTTTTATCTCACGTTTCAATATATTGGGGAGCATTTTTCCATCCCAGTGCAGTACAACTGCATGCAGTTTTATTTCTTTAAAGACTCATTTAAAATTAATTGCTTTTACTGCACGCAATTTTCCTTTGTAGTGTTGCATTGACTGTCTACCAAGAACCAAAAAATTGAAATCATATTGTCAAGATTGAGCCACTGCAGCGTTTACATAGATGGCATCTCTGTCGCCTTATCTTTATTTATTTAAAACTGGAACCAAGTTTTCGTTAAATATGTTCACGTTCATACGTGATATTTTGAGCTCCGACAGTCCGGCTTCGGACACATTGATCATGAAAACCGATGAATCCGTGACATCTTCTACGGAAACGTCAGAATAAGTGCCAATGCTCCTTTGACTCAACGTGTTTACGGAGTTTTCATCACATGCCAATGCCATTTTCATCAGATGCCAATTCTTACTATTCTACTATTAAATATAAATAAAAGATATTGTGTACAATTCAATTTCGTTCAGTAATAAAAAAGAGAGAAATGTTATAAATAAATATAAACACTTGTCAAGTTTTTTTTCATTTCGCTTTTTCTCAATCTATGCAGACTAATCACTTGTTCACGTAGTTGGAGTTCCTTGTCAGTCTCGTACCTTGTTTCGTTGTCTACGATGTAACCAACTCTCTGTCTTTTCTTAGGTTCAGTAATAATTCTTTTCCCTTCTCAGCAGATATTTCCATCGCATTTCGATGCGCGATATTGGATAAGTTATTAAGCGTACGGGAGAAAGCTTTATCTTTCTCTTTATTAAAGGACTTACCGGCACTTTTTTGTCATTTTCGCTACTTGTCATATAAATCTTTTCTCCAAAAGACAATAACTTCTTTTTCTTTCGGCCAAGGGCCGAAAACCGCAAACTTTCCATCAATGACCCGACGCATGCGCAATCGGATTTCATTACTCCCTACGGAATAAAACGGTCCATTACTATCCGATGGGAGTAATGAAAACCGTATTACGCATGCGTACTCGTCACAGGTTAAAAAATGAGTTATTTTTTCTGTCCTTATTGCTCCCACGAAATGTGATTATTTTTTAGCGTAATTGGAAGATAGTATTCGACATGGGAGGGACTGCATCTTCACTTCGTGTGAATTTCTCGATGGAATTTCACACTCGGTCAAAAGTAGCACTTTCCTCCCTTGTAGCATAATATACTATTATTGCCAGTGTGGCACTTTCTAGCAGCATTAACTGTAATTCGCGAAGATTGAAAAAGAGCATTTTTAAAACTTGTCGCTTTTTTCCATAATATGTTTCCGTAAATTTGTGTGTCAATGTCACCAATCAAAAAAATGTTCAGTGGTGTCGTAAGTATCGAAGACATTGTCCATTTCTCAGTGATTTACGAACTCACCAAAAATAAATAACTACGAAACGATCGAAGGTAAAATGATCACCTGCGGATTTTGAGATTATCTCATCCAAACTAACCGAATTCGTATATTTATCAGAACGAAAAAAAAGGAAAGAACTTCGCGTAGCATTGAGCCATCAGGAAAACAGCAAAAAAAAAAGTGAAAAAACTTTGTCAGAACACTTCTTTCAATCACGAAAATAGACTCGGGTACGCAAACTCGGAACAGAAAGCGTCGCTCCTAGCCTGACTTTACTAACGGACCAATAATCACGTGGCGCATATAAGTGTTGTTATTAATCGAACACAACTCTGCCGGTCTTTAATCGACCATGCATCTCAAAGGGTTACAATATTGACAGACGATGTATGACCTTACAAATTCCGGCATCTGCAAATGTGAACTTCGACATATTATAACCTCTCAGCTATTGCCTGAATCAAAATTTTATAGGGACTTTTTTGTTCGTTTTTGAATTGCCGAAATGTGGATTTAAAAATCGGTGCATGGTTTACATAAAAAAGCTATTTAAAAAATATGACACACCGTACTTTTTGACCGTGGCTCTAACAAAAAATTGTATACAACCTTTTTTGTTCCTCTCGTTATTTCCAAAATGTTTAAGTGTTTGAGTTTCATGTCCAAAATATCGATCGAAAAATATTATTTCTGCTAATTTAAATCTTTCCACAGTAAAATTCCGTAGAGTTTTTTAAATCGTAATTCAAATGATTTCAACTTCAGCCCTTTCCGACAGCCAATTAGAAAACGAATAAAGCGGCATCAATACACTTCGATAGAAATTGCGAGATTTTTGGAAGAAATTTCTTTTACGGTCTGAAGCAGTGGTTGTTTGACGTCACAATGATAGTCGTGAATCGGCTGTTCGCATCGAGCTTGGGATCTGATGCGCCCGACGTCAGCATAAATACCTCGAAGTCAGCAGGTGAACCCGAAGCAGTCACGAGGACTAACGGAGACCCGTTAAGAAATGATTAATTAGCAAACGAACTCACCGACGGTTCGCGTACATATACAATTAGAAATTGTATATACTTGGAAATCCTTGCGATGTGCGGCCGTGCAGAATTTTGGCGTCGTTGAAGTTCGATTTCTCTAATCCGTGATCTAAATATGAATGATGAAAGAAACAAGTACAAAATCAAGTAAAACAAATCAAAATATTTGCCGTATTCGTGGAAAATCCCTCGAAATTGAACGATATCCAGTCTATAATACTTACGACATTCCTCGACAGGCCATTGTGTCAAAACCAGAATACTTAGGCTCTCACTGCTTCGGGACGAAACCACTTTTGCAGCGAAACCGTTAGTTTCTCCGCAAATGTCAAGCATACTAGTTGAAACTACGAAGGCGGAGATAGAGAAAGAGAGAGTAAATGAGGAGACGGTGATACGTAGAAAAAAGAACGACAATAAAACTCGGAAACTATAGAAAACGCCGAAGCGAGAAAGAATGGAAAGACGCTGATGAGTGAAATATTACTCGCGGCGAAATCGCGTCCCAGGTTCGTCACTAGCCCGTGCTCTTTCTCACTTCCACCTCATAGCGGGTCGCAAACCGACCATCCCGTAGATTTTTAGAGCTTAGATTCTTCGTAGATTATAAGTTTATTATTCATAGATAAGTAAAAATTGAATTTGCCGTTTATATTTGAAAAATACATCCAGAAATGGGATTTGTCTTTGACAAAATGGTTGATGCACTCGTTCATTCAATGGATAAAATCGAGGATTTACATTTTGACCTTGTCATATCGGGATGTCTATCGCGAATCGTTGCATACACGCGACTACGCAAGCACCAAGTTTCAGCACTTCGGACGAACATGAAATTTCTGTGAAAAAGGAAATAAAAGTCTTTCGTAGACATAGTGACCGAAAAAGTTCGAAGCAAGTTTTTGAATGAGACATTAACACTGACTCCGGTGGATAATCCTCGGGATTCAGATTTCTGTAAAACAGCACTCGTGGAGAAAAAGGGTACAAAATTAATCAACAGTACAAAGTCGTGCAAAAAGTGTATAGTACGTCGAATCGGCGTCTTTAAACTCCAGAGATGAAGGTGCCAAGGTGATACCGGATCGTCTTCACCGACAAATTCGTAAGAAGTCCTAAGAAGTCGTAAGAAGCCATCAACGATAAAAATATCATGCTTTAACGTTTAAGGGCTTTAAACACAGCAAAAACCGTGAAACCCCGACCATGTTCAGGGTCTATGTGTTTTGCCGACAACCGAAATGTCGATGTTCTTTTAAATTCGTCGGTAGTAAAGAAAGTGAGCGTACATTGGTGTAGGTATACGAAATGAACAACGTACCACATACGGTAGCTGTCATTACCAATTGCGTGGCAGAGAGCAGGAAAAAACTAAAAGACGCCTACGGCATCTATGCGAAGATCGAGAAAAACTGGACGAAAACAGAAGGTAATTTCATTTTCATGCGAGCTCTAGCCGTCCAACAGCAAACGGGATACGAGGAATTGGCGAAAATCCATCTAGATCACTATGATATGCTCTGTAACGCGGTAAAATTTTCGGCTCCTCGCAGCGCGATGACTCTCGGCAGATCCACAGGGTTTCGATAGGAATTTAATCATAATTCTAATTCTTTTTGTTTTATTTATTTTTATCATGTACACTGAACGACGGGGGTCCCGAGACGAGGGAGAATCGTCGATATTCGAAGCGTTTTTGGAAGTCGTGAGATTCGGAAGGTCACGAGGTGGATTTCTTACACTAACACAGACATCAACTCCTGACGTTATTCTACTGCGGAATAGAATATTCGCCCTGTGAAGAACAACATCGCTGTATCGTTCCCGCATTGTTACAAATCATCGGTCGATGCTACACTTCATCCTATTGACCTGGGCTGCAAAATTTCGATCTGGATTTCGCGCGCCAGAAGCGCCAACTTATTTGCGTGCGATAGCAGGTATTTGTAAGAAGTCACAGCTGGCCGCCTGATTTCTCGCCATCTAATTTTTGGAAAGGGTAGGGATTAGATGGCTCGTGTCTCCAAGCGATACCGATCTCGGGGCTGTTTCATTGGATACGTCCCCGCGCAGAAAAAAGTAGTCCGGGATGGTGTTCCGGATGAAGTCCCGGAAAAAGTTCGGGAAGGAGTCCATCCGGTGGATTCCGGGCAGTCCCGGCGGGAGTCCCAGATGGGTTGTCAGATGGACTTCGGCATTTGAGACTACTCGAAGTCCATTTCGGACTCCATCCCGGACTTTTTGCCGGACTCCATCCGGGACTCTTTCCCGCGGACTCCATCCGGGATTTTATCTCTGGCTGTACAGAAATCTCAACATTCAAAATTTCTTTTAAAAATTATAACAATTACATCTTGAGAAGAAACTTCGAAAAACCTTAATATCCAGTAGGCGCATTAATTCTATAGGCTTCCAAAAATTTTAACGCTAAAATAATTCTTCAACATGCTAAAGGTTATAATAAGGAAGCACAGCGTTTTTTCACGCAAGTAATTTATCACTGCACAGATTTGTAGATCTAACCACTAAGATATTTATCAGTCTTTTTATTACCACGCGCTAATAATTTTTATTGGCAATTCTAGTTACACTTGAACATATCAGCCAACTGTCAAAGTCTACTGAGCTTCCGTGAAGGCAGTTGAAGATCGACAAAGTTCGCTCGTCAATTGTAAAAGTGACTCTGACAGTTCGCGGATTATGTCCTGAGTCAGTCAGCCGAGTCGTTTTCTCTGTATCTTTTTTATTTTGCGAATAATTTTTCTCAAAAAATAATTGTAGTGATAGCGTGCATTTGTTCTTTTTATTATCTTCACCGTTAGAAGCCCAATTACATGTTAATTCTATAACTCGAGAACCGTTCAATCAACTGATCTACATTTTTGTATAAAACTTGAATAAAGTGTGTCGTCGTTTGATACTGAATTTGGTGAGTATTCAACAAAGAGTTTATAATTCTGAGATTTTTTTTTACATAGCTTTTTCTATGAGGAAGCCAAAATAAATCAACGTACTTCCTGGTAGAAGTAGCTTTATAATAATTAAAAAATAATGAGTAAGCAATGTGCAAAGTTTTGAAATTGCCTGCAACCTCAAGAAATGTAAACTAGAAAAAAAATTCTGTATGTATGCGTTTGGTAATTTATTTAGTTATTTACCACTGTCCCGGATAGAGTCCGGGAAAGAGTACCGTATTTTGAACGTCAGGGATAATGTCCAGGATTAAGTCCCGGATGGAATCCAAGATGGAGTCCGGGAAAAAGACCGGGATGAAGTCCGAAATGGACTTTGAGTAGTCTCAAATGCCGAAGTCCATCTGACAATCCATCCGGGACTCCCGCCGGGACTGCCCAGACTCCATCCGGGACTTCATTCGGGACTCCATCCCGGACTACTTTTTTCTGCGCGGGGATCTCGCTGAGAGGAGCGTGGGCGAGAGAGTGTGTGGCGTTCCCGTAGGACCGGCGTGCGTAAAATTTAACGACGGGACTGAACGTATCGTTAATGAGTTATAGGGAATCTTAACGCGCGTTAATTTTATATTTTATGATTTTCTTTCCTTTTCTTTTGCGTTGGTGAATATTGTAGAATAATTAGATCGTGCGCGAATATAATTGTTGGGTATTTATTTATTAATTGAACAGTCTCGTCCGTTCGTATATTATTGTGTGTGTGATTTTTATTTTTATATATTTTTTTTTTGTAATTGTGTGGCGAGAATCGTCGCGTTCGGTAACTCGCATCGGCAGATCGAAGCCGAAGTTTTGTGAATTCTACGGGAAATTTAATCTGGTCTTTTTTTTTGCTCTTGAATATCAATAAATTAATTTGTGATCCCGTATTTAAGAGTCAATTAATAATTATCCATTTGAGTAAACTGCACGAGTTCCCTTGGTCAGAATCCCGCTACTCTACAATCATTAACGGCTGCGGCTAGCCCGGCAAAAGCAGCTTGGTCCACAGAAGGTCGAGAATTCTTCCCGGCGTGAAAGCGCCTGGCGCCCTTATAAAATAAAAGGGAAGAATTCACCGGACTTTAGCTTGTGGTGTTCGGGGTATAAGAAATTTATACTACAGCTCGATATCGTTAAAAGAATCCTCGAATACGACTCTCATCAGCATCCCTTTATACAGCGCTTCATAAGCCCATTTACACTCTACCTCGGATGCATAGATCAATTGAAATAAAAAATATAAAACAACATTTTGATTCTATATCTTGACGCAATAGCTGGGTCATTCGAAAACTATATCCCGCGTCAAAAAGGATATATCTGTATTCTGCTGTTGCCCAGAAATCCAACAAAATATTCCCCATCGTTCAGATGGTGATTAACGATTCGATTATTCACTTCTTTTTTGGATGCGTTGGAAGTATCCGGGATAAAACAACTTCCTTTCCATGGTATTGTAGTCGACTGGTCATGGGCCTCGATTAACGCGATACTTTCATTTTGAAATAACCCGAATGTTACGGAATATGTGGTCGCAGCACATCGCAAGCTCACTGATAGAATGGTGATGAAACATTATCCGATCCATTTGTGCTATGGCGATTTGATGAAAATCTTAGCATTGTTTCTTCAAAAAAGTCAGATCACTGGTAATGCAGCCCTTTTTCCCCGCACCTTTTTATTCAGGACAGTGTCGATCCACCACATCGGTTTCTCCACTAAGTCTATCCTGCAAACGATGCTTGTTGCACATTTTTATCCTCATACGAGTTTTACAAGACATTTCGGCTCCACACATTTGGATTCTACACATTTATTCCTATACAATCCGTTCAAACACACTCAGTTTACCGCGCGAACCGATGCGCCACAATCTCAAAACAACACATCCGTTCCTGCACAAAGCTGATTGTACACGCTGTTATTCCTTCACATATTTATTCTTCACGCGCTCTTTACACGACATTGCGGTACTACACAGTTCGATCCTATACATTAATTTCCACACAAACATTATTAACCACGCGGAGGCTACTGCACAATTTGATTATACAAATGGCTAAACGAGACTTTTAGTTCCCCAACAGGCATTAATCCCACATGTCCCGCTCTACACGCATACATTGCTGCACACTTTCTTTCCTGCACATTTCGCGTGGCCACACGGCAGTTCCTGCGCATTTTAATCCATCACAACTTATTCGACACATTTCGATACTACACACTTGTATGTTGCACCTCTAAGTACCAAAAATATGAAGGTAACAAATAGGAAAAATTGTTAATTGTTAATTTGTTTTGTTAATGCTAATTGAAATTGAAAAAAGTTGCAAAGAAGAACTTTGCACACTCCTTCCTGATATCGAATTTGTTACAATTATAAAAGTTGTCACGAAGAACTTTTAGCATTTCTATTTTTCATAACGCTTTCTCTATGAGAAAGTTCAAATTGATAAATAATCTTCCTCATAGAGGTAGCTTTGTGAAATATGGAAATGCTAAAATTACTTCTTTACTAGAAATTCTCTAGAAATTCTATATGAGGAAGCAATGTGCAAAGTTCTACTTTCCAACTTTTCAAAAATGTTGGTGATAATAATGCGTGGAATTTAACAAGGAGGAGCCCACTCCTTCTTCTGGAACCGAGAAGCTCGAAGCAATGATATTATCTTCACATCATGTGGTCTCAATATCTATTACGCTTCAGATCACTATCATCGCGATAAGAGTTATTCAGTCATTCATCACGACTTCTAAGGTCGTCATGTCCTGTGAAGTCTGAACTTACATCTAGATTTCGTGAATTCATTCGGAAAGCGCGACGGCTACATGGGGCCTTACAGTTCTCCTGCCGAGGTATTTGAATCCCCGAATCGAATAACGATCGCCCCAATCTAAGCCCTCGCTACCGTACTCACCCCACACTAGTCGGACGTAAATACCCGAGGAAAAATTGCAGTCAGGTAGCCTGATGCCTGCAGTGGCCAGATAAGGGATAACTGATCAGGCGGGCTGGATGTCTTCCAGTTCGGGACCAGATCGGGCATTAGGATGGCTTCTCCGTTCCAACTAGCCTGAAATAACCCATATCCATGCTATGGGCCAGGTCAGGCAGCGTACGACCATATCAAGTCTGAGCGGTTGACTATACCAAGTTAGCCTTACATCAGTATCATCAGGTCCACATAAAAAGTAATAGAGAATCCCGAATCAGACTAACCAGATTTCACACGCATCCCGGCCAATCCCAATATTATCAAGTCTTGTTGGTCAACCCCATCTTTAAATAGTTAACATCAATCCCGGATTCAGTATTGATAGGACATTTTAAAACTGAATTAGGTACTACTATGTTTCTTTTGACGTTATAGAAACTATGTTTTTAGATATATCGCCTACTAAGCGTAGTATCGACCGTCGAAGTTGTAAGAAGTAATCATATGAATATAAAATCATCTAAAATATCACAAATAACTTTTATTATCAATATTTATAATTAAGAGTTCATCGTTAAATTTTAGCAAACATTTTTAACAATCATGGCCAAGTAATTTAAATCTTGAAAACTAGAGACCAGGGATAATAAACTAATAAATAATTCGAATAAGTAGAACTCCGTATATTAATAACCGAAAATATCGATCAGACTGAAGTCAGGAAAAAATATGAAGTTTCACATGAATAAACGGATATAACTTTCTTCGTTAGAAAACTTAAATTGCCCTGCTTCGATTTGCTTCGTTTTCGAATTACCAAAAAATTGATGTCGTTTTTTTCCGAAATGAAAGATGTATGATCAACAATCAGTAATAAATTGGACATCTTAATCAGGTTTTACGCTAAAACGTAGTCATGGCGCGATTAGGGTCTAAATACGTGGGGCTAATCCGAAAACCTGATCAGGGCCGGGTGTTTGAGCTAATCGAGCCGGATCAGGAAGTTAGGCATTCCCGAAATGGCTCCGAACCCAACAGGACTGTAATTTCTACTCATGGAGTATTCCACTATCATCCTTGATATATATCCTGAAAATTAACATGATGTTAAATATATTTTTTTAGTTCAGTCCTATATAATGATCCCTTCGTATCATATCCACCAAGACGCGTGAGATTGCACTTTGGTCAGTTGTCTCACGGTAACGAACCGAGCGCCGCACAGTTTCCATACCGGCCACGCCTGGTCTTATCACAGCGTAGGAATATGCTCGCCCTGAGGGTCCGTGAGCGAACTCGAGGCACCAGTTCTAACTGTTCCACCAGACCATATAAACTTACGTGCATTCCCCCAGGCACTACTAATAAAGAAATAATATTCGATAATTCGACTTTCATCAATCACCACACATCCAGCCTGCTGGGCTGCATTCAGCCGCAACTGCCAGGCAATAGCGGTCAGGCACAGAATTATGTTCAGAGGTAATCTTGGAATCAGACTCACTGGCGTGTGGCCTTAAATGTAGTATTATATGTGATGGCACAGCAAAACTGACCTGAAGCGACTGTCACTATTACTGGCACCACACAACAACTTCGCGTTACTCGTGTTGGTGTACGAATCTCTCACATTGATTCTTACATGCGACTCCCTGTATCCCCGTCGCGCTTTCATTTTCACTTGAGCCCGCGTGTTACGTTGCGTTGTCGTCAACCCTCATATTGATGACATAACCACCTTCGTGAGATCCTGTGAGCGTTGGTGGCAACATCTGCACATCAACGATAACCGATTCTACAAACAAATTTCTACAATCGAACAGATTTTTAATTTTGCGATTACAGTCAAAAAAAGGTTTATTTAGAACAACGACGGCGTTGCTTATAGATGCGTCAGAAGATTAATAGGTTAGACTAATCAAGATACTGTTAGACTAACCAAAACTGGTCTAACAATAAGTTGGCTGGTCTTACCAATAACTTGATTGGTTTACCAATTAATCGATTGACACTATATAACCAACCGCTCGGTTGTCCTAACCAAGCATTATTCTCTGTGTAGAAAAACAAGGTGGCGGAAGTAACAGTTCCTCTGAAATCAGCATTACTGGCGGAGTAGCTGTTCAATTTCCAGTGATGTCGTTGTGGCTGCAAATTAAAAAATGAACGGAATAAAACATATCCCTGATGTGTGTGACAGAAGTCTAGCATTACTGTACCAAATAAAACAATATCGTAATATTGTGAATTTTATTCTTTTAGATCGAGGAATAAATAATTGGTCAATTACTGCTGACGTGGGCTGTGAATGAGATGGGAACACACCAGATTAGAATTGTTATGAACGATGTATCAGTCATAAGCTTTGTGAAGTACTGTAAGAACTATGCTTAAATCAGCTTATGTCCAACAATTTCTTTGTTAAACAAAAATTGTTATTCTTAATTTATAAAAGCGAAACAAATTGTTCGAGACGATTTACTTAAAAATATATCATTGTTCCTAGAACTTTCATGACAGTATATATCATGATGGGTTTAAATATGAACGCTCAAGATGTTTCCAGTTTTCACACGTGGATTTACAATCAATTAATTTAAATAATTTGAACGACATATCATCCATCGATCATATTTATGTGTCGGTACAACGTATAAGCCAAATCCTTGTATTAGTCTTAATTTACTTTACAAGTAAATTAACTTGACTTTACAAGGTGCAAATCTAGATTTTAAATATGTTATAGATATGCTTCAAGCCGACCGATATGTAAAATTTGAATGAGACCATCTGTATAGTTTTCAAGATATAAAATCGTAAAGAGTAAATCGTAAAGTTGAGACTTTTTACACGAATTCCCATTACTGAATTCAGGAATGAGTGTCACATGTACACACAGTTAGATGCCCAAAATCCAAAATAGAAGTTCCAAAAACCGAAATTTGTATATTTTGAACGTTTCTGAATACGAGAAAATTAAAAAAGCATGATGTTACCTCAGATTGAGGACGAAATATCGGTTTAAAGTTATCATTAAACTCGCGAACACAGACAGGTTTATGGTGTATCTAGGCATCCGCTGCTCGAGGTATAACTCTCAACATTGCCTTCACGGACGTCAATTTACTTACACACTCATCCTTGACTTCTAAAAATGATCTCCACATTTAAGGATTGCAAATTCTTACTATTAATTTATTTAGTTAACTAAAAGTTAAGAAGTTCTTTTCCTACCTGATTATAATCTTTATGCCACGCCGTGCGCGAAGTGCACGCTTCGCTTCCCTTAGCGTCCGAGAAGTCGCACTTCTCACACTCGTGAAACAAAGTTGTATCCTAAACACGTGCGAGAAACTTTTACCCAACTCGTGTGATTGCAACACTTCAGCTCGTGCTGAAGTGTTGCAATCATGCTTCCGACGCGCTAATCAAATTAAATTCTCAATATTATTTTTTATTAGTTTTAGGCACCTCAATATTTTGTTGAACCTTCATATTTACGTTTGTAAGATTTGTAGCTTTTCAATAACACACGATTTATCGTGTATTACGTTATTAAATTATAGTTGCATATTTCGTTACTACGATGGTGATCGATCCACCTTAACAATAGATGCAATGTCTGCAGCCTGATCCAAATAACGTACATTACAGTTCTCACGAGTCTTATATTCAACATTATTCATGACAAATCATAGCAGGGCAACTTAACAACCATCGATGTTTAAAACAAAAAAAAAATAAAGACAGAGACTACTGTGCGCGAGTGTACGATTCGATTGACAAATCGGAGGAAACCCAACATTAAATGAAGGGAAGAACGAGGTAATGACGAACACCTAAGCATACGTTGAGATTTAACTACTTAAAAAACACGCACTTAAACGGCTTTCAATGGAGAATCATAGCTTACTGCTTTTTCGTGACCCAGACACGAAATTTGTTGGGATATGAGCTTCGAATTGTTCTTTTAAGCAGTTGAAAAAAAGTACTACTGTACACCATAGCCCTCACCGTGAGGGTAATGACGAACAGGCGGGTGATTGCGAACAACACTCATAATTCCTGAAAAAATGTTCTACACAATTCGTTAAATTAAGAATGCTTAAATAATGATGTACTTTTATTTATAGGCATCTGCAACGTAATTTATAAATGACTACTTTGCTAATATTAAATTGTGCCTATACAATCTCAAAACCGGCCACATGAAGGAACTGATTTAGCGAGAAAACGCAGTTCCATTTATCCAATTCACTTTTTCGACGTTATAGAACATAATCGAACAACTTCAACGGGTGACAAAACTAAGATCAAATATAAACATTATACTAACCTTGAGTAATGTGCTCAACTTGCGTTTACCAACACTCGTGACAAATGTTCGCGATTGTCCCCATATGCTGTGTGGCATTACTCTGAATTACCCTGACCACATCATTCCTAATTAATAATGGTAATCTTGAAGAGAAATTCATTTTTTTAAACAAATATGAAAGTGAAGGGTCCAACGAATAAAACGATGCCGATAACGTTGACATATAACTTTTAAGATTAAAATAAATCCTTATTCCCGAGACATTGAATCTTACATTATGAATCGACTAAATATATCAAGTAATTTTTCAAATTTTGTGACAATTATCAAATGAAAAAAGTAACAAATATCAGCTATTCGTCATGGTCTTTAAATAACGAAATACATAGTTTTTCGAGATAAGCAGCATATATTTAGTTATTGAGGTGTTCGGCATTACCCGCTGTTAGCTATTATTCCGTATTTTACAGATAAGTTCGAGTGTTATTTTTAAATGGTTTCTTTTTTAAGGCTTCAGGTATCTTCGGGATGGATCATCGTGGGAGATTCTTGTCGTGTTGACTCATCTTGTCGACGAACAAAGTTAAGTTCTGGTGTAGTAAGTTGAGGTTTAAGTTAGTATAATTATTTCTAAATATCTTATTTTATTAATTATGGCATTTTTTATTGCAGATATCGGTATAGGTGGTTCCGCGGAAGAGATAGTTGGAGATTTTTTCTACACAACGAGGTCTTCGGAAGGTACAATTTTTGTCTCTGAACTAAGTATTGGTTTGTTTATTTATTTATTTAATATTGTCGCTTATCTAATAGACGTGACGAGATTAGCCTCCTCCTCACCACACACCCTCGGATTCCGTCCTCGATCTTAACAACCCGGTAATATTCTGCATCTTATGAGTATATGAGTGTGAGTTTCCAGCACGAGCCGAAGACGTGTGTGTCAATCACATGAATTATGGACAAGACCTTTCATCGAATATTGCAAAAAATTTCGCTTCAAACCTTGTGTAATAAAATATAAAAACTTTGCAAATTGTTTTCTCTACAACGCTTCCACTATGAGGAAGTACGTTTATCTACGTTGGCTTCCTCATAGAGGAAGCTTTGTAGAGAAAACAATTTGCAAAGTTCTATTTTGCATATATGTAAAATTTTTTATAAAATGTTAAACAATGAGGAAGCAATTTGCAAGGTTCTACTTTGCAGGCTTGTTTGTACATAAACAAATTTGTCCACTATAAAAATCGCATTCACAAGCTTTTTGAAATTTTAAAATCGTCATGAAATTTAAACCTCTCAACCGATTTTCTTCAAATTTGTACTCAAACCTTGCTTCATGGTGCTCAATACGTGAAATAAATTTGAAGCTGGTATCTTTTAATTTGTGCAAGCTAGTGCGAAAACGAGATTTTTCAAAAAATAAAAAATGTTATAAAACTCGAACTACTCGACCGATTTGTACCAAATATGAATTAAAACCTTGTTTTATCATAGTCTGGAAGTAAAACAAATTTAAGCCTGATATCTCGCAATTTGCGCGAGTGAATGCTCGAACGACATTTTTCAAAAGTTAAAAAACGTTTTAAAATTTGAACCGCTCGACCGATTTGTGTAAAATTTATAACCAGACTAGTCCTAGGGCAGTCTACATGTCTGCCAAATTTGATTGAAATCTGCCTAAAAAAGTCGACATTTTTTTTTTTCGCAACAGCAATGTTTTGCTTTATTTGGAATGAAATCGAAATTTATCAACATAGCGACCGTTCCTTAAAATAAATTTACCTTCGATACTCAATAATTGTGAAATCACGTGGTAAATTGCAGTTGGTCATCCCAGAATTTAGAAAAGTAGAAGTGTTTACGGACTTTAAAAAAAAAATTAAAATTGCAGTAAAATTTGAACCGCTCTATCGATTCTCACCAAACTTGGCACCAATCATGGTTCACTGTAAGTTTATTTGTGCTCAAAATTTCAGTCCGATATCTCTTAATTTGCGGAAGTTATATATATATATATCTGAAAACGATTTTTTCTAAATTTTCAAAATGCTGTAAAATTGGAATTTTTCAACCGATTCGCGTCAACTACAATCCCAAACGTAGTTTTATGATAGCCCACATGCGTGTCAAATTTGAAGCAGATACATTGAAAATTACGACAGTTTTCGTGCTAACGTCCGCACATACAGACATTTTGTACAAATTACTTTTCTCGACGTTTTGGACCATTCTGAGTACGATGAAATGAAAATCTCGAAAAACAATTTTTTCACGAAAACAAAGCTTCCTCTATGAAGAAGCAAAAACGATCATTGGTTATAGAAGATAATCATTAAAACATTTGTCAAATACAGCAAAGATCTACTTAATGAATTGACATGATTTCTTAAATCTTAGTGTCCCAAATAAATTTTAATGACCACTTTTTCTGATATCATTTCAAGAAAAAAAAAGGTTGAATTTTCTTATTTCAAAATAATGTAATTTTCGTATAGTGCGTCAGCGAAAATACATGATAAAATTGAACACATTGTTGGTCCCGTTTTTTCCCTATTGCTCTTTGACGATCAACTTAACTTTTACAGCGTACCAAGCTTTTAAGTTTCAACTCGACACCACTATGTTGACAAAATATACCGGACCAACACTCCTATCGACCTCAAACTCGTATGTGGCTCGTACTAAAAGTTCGTTGCTCCGATAAACTGTACAATGTGTAGTATCGCATAACGAAGTTATTTAGCTTATTGCCGAAACACTATTATATTTTCCGCTGTCGGGTTATTCTGAAACCCTTGTCTCACACCCTGCAATACCCTTTCTGTATACGCAGACACATCGCTATTTATCTGTCAGCTCTTAACAGTCACCATTTGTCTACAATTTTTCGCAGTTCCAAAGTGCCATGTCAACTAGTTAGTCGAGCTCGCATAAAGCTTGTTGGTTCTGAGTATATAAGTGCTCTGTAATGTGTACTGTTTACGGACACTAATATCGAATTTGGAAAACGTTGGTTATAGAAAGCCATTGTGACTAGGTGGGATCTATTAATATAATTGATTAATCAGCTACAGTTGATATTTGTAAAGATTTACATTAGTAAAGTTTTAATCGTGTGACTAACATCTCAGAACTCCAGATGTACTTCTGAAATTTTCATCATGAATGGAATTGTCGCATATGATAAAAATAAATGTAAAGTATATACGGTCGCTGCTCCTATTACTATGGATGTATACTAGGGCGGTTAAAAAAAACGGTGATATTCAGATATCGATTTGCTAGTCAGGAGGTGACGGAAATGAGTTAGAAATATATCGAATCACGTGGGGAAAACTTGATTTATTGGTTGCGTAAGACCCATTGTAATATTTGAATATCACTTACGTTTCGTAATATATTATAGATATTAGATATGCTCAAAGTAATGAGTTAGCTTCATCTGCTCACTGCACTAAGTGAAAACATTTTCTTGAGCAGTTTTAGAATGGGTGGGTTTTTTTAATAGATGAGATAAATTGGTTAGTCATATTCGCCGCTCGCTCGATTCAAAATCTGAAATTTAACACTCTTTTCTTAATTTCCAGGAGCACCGTCATATTTTTTGGTAATGCTTTTGGTAAATTCTGTCAATTACCAAAATAACCATAATAGTTTCGTCGACACTTTTGACCATTTCACTTTTTTCAGAAAAAACCATAATGCTTTTTAAGAACACTTTTCGTCATGTTAAGAAATTTCCAATAGGATCATGACGCATCTTAAGGATATTTTCGACAGCAAAACCCTGTTAAAGATGTTTTCACAACAAAAATGAATATCGCGCGTACACAGGAAATTGTGGTCACATGTTATTACGGTAGTTCTAAAGAATAATAAATAAGAGAAATAGAAGACCAAATAGCAGCAGGCGCGGGCCCGCCGTATTCCCGATCCTTATAGGTGATACGGTCTCAACATCTTTGCTGGAGTGTATAGTAGTATAGTATATATACATATATATATATATATGTATATGCGAACGAAGCGATCGCAACGAGGGATGGGTGAAGGGTAGCGTCCGAGGATGATTAAACCCCCCCGAGACGGTAATTTTTCATGTACGATCATAAATAACCGGGGCGAGCTCTGCCTCCGCATTCGTGCACGGGCACCACCAAATGCCGTTGATGCTACTAGCTCGACGGCAGCACCGACGCTCCTGGTCCCGGTGCGTTCGAGTTACGAGAAGAATTCAGCCAGTATTATAATTAGCTATGTTAATTATGCATTAATTTATTATACCGGTGCGCGACGTTTTAATTATAATCTTGGCCAGTGCCGGCGGCTGTGGAAGCCGCAACCGTGGTCTCGCGCGGGGCCAGCTTGAAAAGTAGTTTGGTAGTTTCGAGCTACTTTACCTTTTTCGACTTGTTTTATCTACCTCTTTCTTGTGCGTCCCTTTCGCTTCCACACTCACACTCTTTTACTTGTGGCTCCTTCCAACTAATATCTAGCAAGCTCGTGTATCCACGAGATCGACCAGGCTTGAGCAGAAAATAATATAATCTTCACGGAATGGACGTGAATAATGTGATTAGATGCTTTGCCGTAACAAATCACATATACTCTTTTAAAAAAACCACATTTCGCATCTGCAACAAGGACCGACAAATAGTTCATTTTTAACATGTTACGAGTGCGCATGCGTAATATGGTTGTCATTATTCCCGCCAGGCAGTAATGGACCCTTTTACGCCAAAGGGGGTAACGAAACCGGAATGCGCATGCGTCGAGCCATCGTTAAAAAATGAGCATTTTTCAGCCCGCGTTGAGGGCACGAAATGAGGTTATTTTAGCGGAGTCGGAAGAAAAATATCTTTCCGTCGTCGCCGCCACCATCGTGTAGGATACATAGGGCATTCCATGCCAAGTAGAACCATTCAGGCCCTGATTCTTCCAAGTCTCCAAATACACCTGCCCACAGGCCTCAATTTCTTAATTCACGCAATGGCCCCTCCTGTAGTCCCAGCTAATTGTATGTCCCGCAATATCTCCTCTTCCAGGCCCAGATTATTCTAAGTCTAGCCATACCCCGCTTCACTAGGCACGGATATGTGTAAAGACGATAATATTTATTGATGTCACCGTACAAAATGCCCCCTCCCAAGAATACAGAGTCTAATAGTTCTAGATACTATGTTCTAAATCACCCAAGACGTCTAGATATTGTGTACCATATAAGAAGGTTTTGAATCGCTGTGGCGGCGATCGGCAGAGACAGACGGTACATATATCTTGTCGACGCCACCACCGCCGTCGAAGTGTAGAACAATCCAGCTAGGGTCAAATAACACATCAAGCCCGTATTTCTCTAACAAGGAAAGTACCCGATACAAATTTTCGTCACGTCATCTGAAAGTACATTCGAAAATATGCAACTTTTGTATGAAAGACTTTCATTTTGTATTTCGCTTAGTTTCCGCGCTGATCGGTCTGATAGGAAAGTCGTTTTGCACTTATATAAGGTTATTTACCCACCTAAAACCTAAAAGGGGCCGCTAATTTTGTATGTATGTTTAATGCCTCGAAGCACACTACTTACCTACAAACTGTCATTAAACTCGGAGGGGACCACCTCGGGTACTTTCCTGTAAGTCCCCTATAAGACCATTGTAGAGCCTGATGTTTCTAACACTCCATGACAAGCCCCTTCTAGGGCTTCATCTTTGTAACTCCCCGACGAGACTCCCTCTCTATAAAGAATAGTCCAAATTGACAAAGTTTGCAAAACTTCGATAGGAAAATTTACAATTATCGCGAGACAGGAGATTGGAGGGCGAGGCGTGCGTGGGAGTGCAGACACCGTACTATTATTTACATGAACAAACGATGTCGCTACACTGTAAAAAATACAGTGTCAATTTTAACACCAAAGGAATGCACCTATTGGGACTACACAGTAGTGTTAACATTAACACGTTGATTTATATTATTTCGATGTTGTTCATTTACACCTACACAACCACGATACTGACGGACTTACAAATCATAGATCTATGGGGCATTCTATATCAAGTGGCCTAAGAGATAATAGGGTTCATTATGCCCTCTGCCAGCTATATTACTCCAGGAACAGTAATAGTCACAAAATGTGGTAATTTTCACAAAGTCGGAAAAAGATGTGTATGCAATACGGGAGGGAGCAGATTTTCACCTCATGTGATTCTAGCCCTCGCTTCGCCCTAGTAACAAACGTTCGCACTCGGTGAAAGTCTCACACTTCCATCCCTTGCTGCATAGTATACTATTACTTCGTGACGTTGCTGCCTCTTGAGAAGCAAAGATGTATGACTAGTTCCTTTCAAAAATGGATATGTTTCTAGAGTAGGGGAGAATATTCAATAATATTTTTTTCTGTGTGTTCTTCTTTGCGTTCCTTGTGTAACATCTCACTGTAGTCACAATTTATCGTAGTTCCTTTTTTTTCAAACAATCGGTTTTGTCTAAAAGAAGGAATGATGGGTCATACTTTGGACTTTCTAGAATATATGAGTATGGAAAGAAACTGCTTTTTGGGGGAGAAACCATAACAACTGTATTTATTTAAGATTTTTAGATACCGATACGAGTCTCTTCGTGTCAGTTCTGACATATGACATAAACATAAATGAAGGTTTTAATGTGTGAACTTGGTTTCGGTCGCAGTCTGTCTTATGGCAGCGCAAATAACACAATAATAATGGACTAATTAACTCACGCTTCTTCTAAACTTTTTATGGAAGGATTAGCTAAGAATATGATATTTTGAAAAATAAATAGTCTTCTAGTGTGCGTTTCAAAAAAGGAAATAACGTTTATTTATTTATAATACAAAAACGCGCGGGGCCTAATTACGAGTACGATGAGCAACGGCCCATCAAACATATAGGGTATTCTACCGCTAGCGGGACAGGTTTTGGCCGAGGGTCCCGAATTTTTTCGTTATTCACGATTATCATTTCCTTGTATATAAGGAGCATATAAGAAGACCTGACCATAGTTATAGAACCCAAATCATTTTTTGTTTCTGTTGAGCCGTAGTCGAAAAATGTCAAAAAACAAAAGACCCGGAGCAAAAATAAAATCTGACCAGTGCTTTTTAACCGGGAAGAAGCACTCTTCTTCATAAAATACATAAAATAGTAATCCGATTTGTAAAAAAAATCCCCGGTCCAAAAACTTAACAAAAAACCGTTTTTATTTTTTTTCTGTTCTTAGGGTCTTCTTTTTATTAGCAAAATAATTACTGAATATAGTTCAACATGATATAAAAATTCGGTAAATTTTTCAGCTTGTCTTCTTTTCTTTATTCACTGCCAATTAAAATAATTTTAAGAATGTATACATTTATACAATTACGAATGTATAAATCCCCCTGACCCTACGGGCAAGAAAAAATTCTAACGATTTTTTTTTTAATTTTTTGGGCTGTAGATATTTTTTTATAAATCGGATTACTATTCTATGCAATTTATTGAAAAGGTCGTTTTTTGCCGGTTAAAACGAGCTGGTCAGATTGTATTTTTGCTTTATTGACACCCTTTATTATTGTTATAATAAACAATTGACACCCTGTATTATTATTATAGCTTTATTGTCGAGGGACTATATTGAGTCCCTCGGCCAACACCTGTCCCGCTGCCTCTCTAGAGTAGAATACCCCATGTACAAATCTGTGAATTGTCATCATCCTGAGGGCACTGAAGTTACTAATAATCATAATTATAACTTATTTAAGTAGGAACTAACGAGAAGAGCCACCTAAAAAGTTGCACAGAACCCTCAAAAATTGGAACTAATTCGCCAAAGTGACTTCCTGGTCTCAGACACCGTGGGAGCCAACTTTATATGCGTAATTTAGGTGATAAAACGGTACAATGAAGATTCCATTGTTCCGCGTAGGTCTTACAGCGTCCCGTAACTGGATTAATGCTGAGAGCTTCGTTGTGTCGAAGTCCGTGTTAACAAGATTAAATAGAAACACGAGATCTGCAACTTTCTGACGAGAATCCAACGATTGTAACCCAAGGGTGCCCATTATCGGCGTGTAGTTGTGATCAGTAAAATGCATAGGACTACCTAAACGGTAGGCAGCAAAGCGGTAAAATTTGTGTTGCACTCGTTCGATTAGCTCAGAATGAATTCTCCGGTGAGGCGACCAAATAACCGGTGCGTATTCAAATTTTGACCTAACTAACGCGACGTACAACGTCTTAAGAATTTAAGGCGGGTTATCAAAAGTTACCGCCACTCTCTTTATATAGCTTATCATTCGATGTGCTGCAGATATAGAGTGAGTGAAATTTGCAGCGGTATTAAACACAATTTATTATCGAGGAAGGGTTACGAATTGTGGAATATAAGATCGAGTGTTGTATTATTATTATTCTTCCCAGCAAAATGCATTATGTGGCTTGGAAATATTAAGAAATAGATCATTGTCGTTACACCATTTAGCAATATTATTAGGGTCAGATTGGAGACAAGAATCCTCATCAAGAGAATTTGCAGTTTTAACTTTAATGTCATCTGCATATAACAGAATTCGAGACCGGTGAATAACCAGGACCCGTTTATGAAGACGTTAAAAAGCCTAAGCCTAAGCCTAAGACCCTTGCGGAACACCGTTGCAGTGACGATCTCGCGAAAAAGTTAACTATCGAGGGTTGAAAGCACAATTATCTTCACAATAAACTAGATTTTAATAAAATTATATTTAAAACCGGCTATTCCAAAATGTCGCGAGAACAAATTCGGCAGTTAATGACGACAGGACTGTGGCAATTTATTGGGAAAAATATACACGGTTGACGAGAACCGAAGTGCGCACTGATCGTTTGTTCCGATAAAAATTGAAAAAAAAACCAGAAGAAAAATAGAATTATTGTCATCACAGTAACAGTAGAGAACGGTGAGATGCACCCGCCGACGGGATACCGGCAGATCGTTTCTCATTGGAGCAGTAACAAACGTTCGAAAGTTTCCAATTACAGTAAAATGTGTCGAGGTATAGACTTTAACGCGCGGACTCCGACCTAAATTGGATTGCATTGTACGTAAGTATTCGCCAAATGAAAATTGATTTTGACGGGTTCCCATTAATACATACAGCAGTAGCGTAGCTGTATCAGGCAACAACAACGATGGGTAGTGGGAGAACGTACTGTGACGCGATCTTTTAATGAATGCAAGAATGCGCGCCACCACCCCACAACCCGGCCAATGTGCTACAGTATTTGTCGTATTAGAGGAGTCAGGATAGACACAACGCGTTAAAAGCACTTTACTGTTTCGCTAATACCATTAATGAAATAATACAGTGAGTCAGTATTTAAATGTGCACCTCAACAATATCCGCAGGGACTATTCTTTCATCAATCTCGGCATGGCAGGCATCAGAATATATCAAAGACATATATAGCAATTAATTTAATTCTGTTTTTCCAAATTAAACATTAATTCGCGTAAAGTGTACTCGGAAAATTCATGACGTATCGCTATCATACGATTGTTATGTATCAAAGTTATATTTGATGTGAATATATTTCCACGTACAATGTGTATATGGGGCATTCCATATAGATACGACCTGGGTCGGACCCCCAACCTCTCGGATAACATCTCCGATTTTTTATCTCATTGCCCAAACTCTAAGCGGCAACCAGAATTTCTATTAGATTTTTTTTTAAATTATGTACTTAAGTGTATTTAATACCAACATATTGTTAGCCAGAACTTAAAACTCTGAAAAAAGTCTCAACAATTCTATATCAGATATCAATATTTTTAAGCTTGGACCCAATGTCGGCTGGATCACGCTTCTATTTTATTCAATTTTTTTTTTTTGAAAAAGAAAATAAAAAAAATGTTGTATGCGTAAGTCAGTCCACTGCGAACTGTTACTTGGGCATTTCTTTAGGAGTTTTGAGAATATTTTCAGATTTTCTTCAAAGCGTCTTTTTTTTACTTGGAAAATCAAGGTTAAGTCATGATGTACCTACCTGTCAAAGTGTGAAGTTTTTGTTGGAAAACAATATTAGATTGCTTGTTATCGATCTTAATAGCTCAAATACGGTATAAAAATATTGTCTCCTGAGCGAAGATGGCCATAATTGTATTTTGTAAGTTAAAATATGATAAGGATCGAATTCAATTGTTAGGCGTCGATGCCCGAGCATTGACTTTTGAAGATTCATAGAAAATTAACAATTAGATTTATATTATTGTCAGATTTCTCTAAATAATTGAAAAATATTTACCTTCGTTTTTAGAACTCCGTTCATCGTGTTGTTATTTAGATATACTTCTTCTACATACTTATTCATACTGACACCATAAAAAGTCAAAAATGTCTAGGGTGATCATGATTTCATCATTTGATTTTTGTCAATTAAAAAAGAAAGCACTTTCGAAAAATTAGTGATAATCTTCCAAAGTCCTGACTTATATATAGAAATGACCAAGCAACAGTCCGCAGTGGATTGCCTTAATCGTAACATTTTTTCTAATTTTCTTTTTGAAAAAAAAAAATCGAAAATATATGAGAGTGAGGTCCATTTTGCGTCCAAGCTTAAAAATATTGGTATCTGACATAAGATTAAAAAAAAAATCATAAGTATAGCAAATGTTAAAGAAAAATCTGACAAAACTTCTGGTTGCCACTTAGGGTTAATGGGATAAAAAATCGGGGATGTAATCCGAGAGGTCGACGTTCAGAGCCAACTCGACTTTGTATGGAATGCCTCATATATATTATCTACCTTCCATTGATTTTACATTCGACTAATAGTGCTGGCTTAATTTGAATATCAACACTCTGCTATAACTCTCCAGGTGAGCTGCTGAACGGTAATTTCAACATCATCGCCAACATAATACAGCAGCTCCCAACTGCTACATACTGCATCGCGTTCCCTGCGCAATTTGCTTATTACATGCTAATTCATCAGTACACAGATTATCGACTACTGGCTATAAAATGTTACCTAATGGAGAATATTTCCGTGCAAGTGAACGAAATTATTACCATCGCTTCAAAATACCAGTACAATAACAATTTACGACTTCAACTTAGCGAGTTGTGCTTGTGTGTCTGTGTGAGTGCCACAGTACAAGCCCTATAGTTGAGGCATTCCCTGTCGATGTAAAGCCACTTTTTTCTGACCCCCTCCAATATTTCTCACAATTAGGCAAATTTTATTGATACTTGGAAGTACTTTTCTACGAAATTTTTCAGGTCTCTTTTCGAAAAAAAATGAGGAATTGTTGCTTGTTAAACTACATATCTTGAATAAGAAAAAAGATAATAAGAAATGTAAATTCTTCATGATCTTTTGAATACACTTTTAACCTAAAATGCAAGATAAAAAAAAATTGCGAAATGATAAAGTTAATGATTTTTTTTCTCCCAATGCGATATCTTTGATTTTACTTCAAATTTTTAAGAACTTACAAGGGTATGTGCAGAATTTAAAGAACACCAACAGAGTGTTGGTGTTCGGGTTATAAACAAGCCGAAGTGAGCCGGTGATTCCTTCTATTTTTGGGCCTTTCTTCACTAAAAAAAAATTGGAGAGAATTAGAGAAAATAGTAACTTTACGATGGGCAGCAGCTGGAAAATTTTTGTATGCAATGTTTTTTTCTAATATTTCCAATGTTTATATATTTTATTTCATAATGAAAGTTAAATAAGCATCAATAAAAAGGCCTAATTTGAGATTATTTCAACAAAATTTCGACATTTATTTGAAAAAAACTGAGAAAATTCTGAAATATTATGTGTCGCATGTAAACATTTTCTTGCTTTTGTCTTTTACCCCAGAGTAGCGGTAAGGAATTAAATAGACGCCAAATTGACATAGAATGCCTCATATGTCATATGTACAATTCGAACGATAAGTAAACCAATCGCGCTTATGTGCATAGATACAAAGAACAAGTTCCGAGAGGATTTCGGACCGTGAGACCAGCTCGAGTCAATAGCGATTTGAGTAGCTGCTGGGACACAATGCTAATGCGCAATTTGCAATTCTTTTTGTACTTCTAGTCTCTCTCTCTCTCTTGCTCTCGTTTTACTGGCTCTGATCCTGAGGCTGCAGAACGAAGTTGTGGAGTTCTCCCAGAGAGACGGGACAGGCGAATGCTCCCGTTAGATTTCTTCTTACTAACTAACACCCGTACGACGCCTCTTGATTACAAATTGCTTATTATGCCTCGGTGGCTAGCACGATCCGATATTTGGGGCCCCACCACTCGACTGTAATTTTCGATGCATAATTTATAGTCGATTTAATGAGCCGCGAAAAAGGAACGACGATGACGACGACGACGACGACGACGGGACTCAGGGTCCGAGGGAATTATTTTTAATTATCTGCCGCAGCGAAAAGTTGGTCTCTCCGCGGAATCTCCACTCGTCGGTATACTTTGCCCCGCGTGTCCCGTCCTATCATCGCTTCTCAACGTCCGCGCTCCAGTGTACACTCTCTCATTACCGGGGGGATGCTTCTAGACATCGTTACCCAACACACCAGCAGCCAGCCCCCAATCATCTTGTCATTCCGACATATCCTTAAGATTCATGACTACCGGCCACTTTGTTAGATCGATTTTATGTACATGGGAATAACTAAGCAAAGATTTACTGTAACTGATATAAAGTTGTAGTATGGTAAACGAAAAGTTGTTTTCGTTTGTCCTTGAACGTTATGGACTACTCGGATAGCCCGGACTATCCGGATCTGACACTTCAAATCCGAATATTGGTTTCATACGAGCCTATATGGATAACCAAGCTGCCCGAATACCCGGATATACCTGGACTTTTCACGTTACTCGCTTTCATTTTCTCCGCTTAGCTTCTGCAGAATATCGTTAAATATAAAATGAGACGCCATAGACATGAATTACATGAGTGCTTAATTTTGAATTACGCGCAAAGTAAAAAAAGTTTAAAACTGATTCACAATAGTAAAGTCAACATTTTCAGTCAAATCCTTTTTTTACTGACTTAAAAATAATGTATTAACAATGTCAACAACAACCACGCCAACCGGATTAAACCATAAAAGATACAGAAGGAAGGAAGGAAAGAAGCTGATAAATGACAATATTAGTACTAAATCGAAAAGCCATTTAAAAAATCGCAAATACCAGCAAAATAATAGTAGTTTCCGTTATAAGGACGAAAAAAAATTTTTCTGACGAGTGTGAGTTTGCAGTACGAGCCGAAGGCGAGTGTTGCAATCATACGAGTCAAAAAAACGTTTTTCGTTCAAGGAACGAACAAAATTTTAATTCACAACGTGTACAAATGGGGTTTGACGTACGCGAAGCGTACGTAAAAACGCGCTTTACGGACGCACTGAATTAAAGATGATTTTAATGCAAAAGGCACTTCTATTTTAGCTGGCACACTAAGTAACAGTTTAAATTAAACACTTCAATAATTATTCTACATAGCATTGTACGATTAAAGTATTTGACGATTTTTCTTTATTCCCTTTCGCTCATCCTTTCTTTATAACGCGTAGCGCTATCCTTGTCCCCTTCACGTGGTACATGGCTATACCGCAGTCATATACTCTTTCCACTCACAGGCGCAGTGTAAATAAGCGATAACCCGAATTTATTTAAGATAAAGTAATAATGCAACCATATAGTTTCAACTCAGATTTACAACAAAAAAATTTTACCGTAAAAATATTTGCGGTTCCACAACGACATATCTGACGACAAAATCTCCGCGCGACAAAATATTCGCGGCCAAACGTCTTCAACGTTATTAATTGCGCACCCCTGGACGCCTCCGTATCCTTCGTATCGCCTCCAATTCCTCTGATTTACAGATGTTAATGGAAATGGCCGTGGAAAACAGGCCGTTGAAAAAAACGACAGAATACAGTGTGACAAAAAGCGACCGAAACAAACAGATATAAAAATATTGTGAATAAGTACTTCATGCATACAACTGAGTCGCTTTATGAAATATCCACAGGTGGATGTACAAAACAAATCTATCATTTTCTTCCTTAACTCCCGACTGCCCCTCTGGGGCAAAAAAAGACGGGAGTTATGCGTTTCATGGCGATCAGCTGATGTTAGCGATTTCTTTGTAACCTATATGTTCTCAATAACGGTAAAAAATTACTTAAACAAATTTTGTGCGTCGATTCTATGACTAGCGCCCAATGTCTTTTTCCATAAATTGCGGGGATCGATTGTTGATTTGCATAGATAAATTGATTTTTCAAATTGCGCCTATTTGAATGTATCGAAGAGTATCGCAAGGCACGACATTATAACTATTATTACTACTTCTTTTTGATAAAACGTTAAAAAAAAACTACTTAAAAAAAAAAAGTACAGTTCTATAATTGAAGAATGCAGAAGTATGAAGAATAATATTTTTCTGACAATTTTAATGTAAAAAAGCAATGTTCATGACAATCTATGAAAAAGAAATATCTTTATTTTTCGACTGTTTTTGTACTGCTCAACCCTCAATACTTTCCAATGGGAGTTAAGAAAATGCCTTTCCTGTCATCACGTAGGTAAGTTAAAAAAAAATAGCGCTTAAGACTAAAATATTCAGTGTACGTGCTTTGCGTGCAATTGTTAATATCGACGAAAAATCATAACTCGTATGCTTCGTTCAAGCCACAAACATTTCTAAAATATCTAAAAAATTCTCAATAATGTGTATGATATGGATGAAAATTTCTACGTTAAGATAATATTTGTCTGTTGAGAGTTCTATAAAAAATGGTTAAAACGGTGCAAATTTACGGATTTTCGTATAAAAATGACTTGGGGGTTATCTAAAATCTGAAAACGTTGAGGGAGTACATAGTGTTTAGTCATGACCAATATGTTCTTTCGTTACGGCCAAGGAATTCAAAAGAAATGTTTTTTTTTACCACTCTAACAAAACATATTTAGTCAGTTTCAGATTCATCACTCAACCAGCATTTAGTCAAAAAGGAAAATTCATGAAGGAAGATACAAATTTTGGATTCGTAACGGACTCAACCAAACAGCCAACATCACAAAACAAAACTACATCACTTCATGGAAACCAATAAACAATCAATGGACCACATATCCACTGAACAGCCCTTTCAAAAACATCAATCATGACAAATATACCAACCCACCAAATTCAATATTTATACGCTAAGTCAACATGAAAGCTCCGATAATCACAAATATTTTTCATTTTTTAATACGAACCCTTTAATATTATATACAATCATACGTACAACCTTCAAGATGATATAAAATCAAAATTGTATACGATTCGGAGCGTCATTCTGAAGCTACAGGAGGGTAAAACCCCTACACACACATTACAATTAAGTCAACAAAATCATTACCGATACATTCTTCTACTGTATATAATCACCAAAATTATAGTTAAAAAAAAAATAGATCTGTGAACAAGTAATATACGATGCGGAACATCGTTTAGAAAGAGGGGGGAGTGTAACGGCCCCTCCTTATCACTGCTACGTAAATCCGGGAGGTTACTCAGCTCAGTAATATCACGGTGTGTGTAACAGCCGTCGCGCAGCATCAGGGCGCGCTACGGCCGACCTTATCTCAGGCCTAGGAATACGTCGGGATTCGAGGGCGCACGAGCGCTCGAAACAAAGAAGGCTCCCGAAGGGTCCTCAGTTCTAACTCAACCGCAATATTGCAAAGTCTGCCGGCTACAACTAATAAATGTTATAAACCTAACAAAGACTCTCATCATTACATCATTACAGTAGTACTTCACGAGTTAAAAAAAGTGTAGTAAATCGTTATTTATTTATGCGAAATTTATTTTCACGAAAACACATCTTCCTCTGTGAGAAGGTAAAATAATGAGAAAGCTCTATGCAAGTTTCCACTTTGCAGCCTTGTTTATCTACAAAAAAATTAAAAGTATTTTTGCCAAAAAGTGTATCTCCCATAATTGAATGCGCAATATATACAAACGATCGGGATGAAAGTAGGACGCGACAACGTGATAAAATAAGTCGACGATTATTCTCACGGGTACACGTAAAGCCGATCTCGTTTATCTCAAACGATAAACAGCGACACGTAGGCGTTTGGCAGGCGGGCGAGCGTGCGAGCGAGAAATGCAGGACTGGGACGCATCGACGAGGCAGAAGCCGCGGTCCGCGGTGGCGGATCCTCACGTCGCGAATCCCGTCGCATGGCCCGCGGCGGCTTCCATCATTTTTTGTCGACGTTACACTTCTATTTTCATTCCGCCTCACGTAGTATCGGGCGTGGGTGCGACTCGAACAAAAAATTGCGTACCCGAACACGATTGATGGGCGGGTCTGCGTACTGCTGGAGACTTTACGTCGGCTGCTATTGCTGCCGCTGCGCTTCGGCTCGACGACAACCTACCAAACGAACACGAATGCACACTTTCAAATGTGTGACTGTTGCATTCGTTACAGAGGTATGACGAATTCTGGAACACGTTACGCATATATCTATAATGCAATCGATGTATGTGTGCCTGATCCACAATTTAGGCGCTTCCGAATTTCAGGATAATACTTTTTTTATCACGGAAATTATTGATAGTCAGCCGATTTTAACCAGGGCTTGGTACCATTCTAATGGAAAAGCTTTTCAAATAAATTGTTAAGACAGAGATGTCTACTTTGGGTCACCGAAATTTAGCCATGTATAAAAAGGAATAGGATCTACGAAATTGGTTCGCATAATGCTCATATATAAGCTCCGTTTATAACGCCTTAATTGGTTAAGAATGGACTGTTTTTAAAATATCTTATTAATTATGTAAAAAACAATCTTGAGAAAAAAATGAGTCCCTAAGATGGTCCACCTGGTTTCTAACTTTTATCACTGGAAAAAATTACTGTATATCTGTGAAAGTAATCAATTAAATCGTCCTTCATGCAGTTATGACAACGAATCATTTTTTGGGGTGATATTGATATACACAGTTGGAATTAAAAACAGGTGGCAACTCATAATTTTGAGGAAGTTTGATTAACTTAATTTCTTGCAGTTGCTACAATAAAATGGTTTCATCACGGATTTTTCACTCGCCTGCGCATGGCAAAGTACCATTCATTACATGATTGGTATCGTATGGTCGCTTTCACCTTTAAAGGTGCTCTTGTGCCACATTCCAATGAGCCATCAACTGGATTTTTTTTCTATATATCTTCGAATGTTCCATGTTCAGCATTACATATAAGAAGACGACGCTAATGATAGTAAAATATAGGTGACATTAGCGCAGAGTAGTCAGCGCTGTTCTACCGTACCGGAGCAATCTGGGTTCGATCCTCGGTAATCACCATGTGGGGCATTCCACCTGGTTCCGACCTGGGCCTGACCCTTGACCCTTCCGATTGAATCCGCAATTTTTTATATGATTGAAATAACTCTAAAAAGCACTATTTTTTTGTACTTTTTTAATTATCTACGATTTTTTAAAACAAATTATCGAGACTCATTTTTAAAATCTGTAAAACCTTTTATGGAAAATAACATTTTTTAATAACGGCACCGAAGCGGACCGGCAGATCCTTCTATTTTTTCGGCCTTTTAACAACAACAACAAAAATGGGAAAGAATTAGAAGAAATAGTGACTTTACGACGGGCAGCAGCTAGAAAATGTTTGGATGCAACACATGATTGTTAGAATATTTTTCAGATTTTCCAATGTATATATATTTTATTTCGTTAAATAACCATTAATAAAAAGGTCTAATCTGAGGTTATTTAAACAAAATCTCAACATTCATTTGAAAAAGTCTGAAAAAATGCTCAAAAATCTTGGGTTGCATGCAAATATTTTGTAGCTGCTGCCCATCGTAAAGTTACCTTTTCTCATTTTTTCCATCCCTCTCGTTGTTGAAAAAAGGTCAAAAAAAGATACAATCGCCGGCCCACTTTGGCTCGGTGACCAAAAAATAATATTTTCGAAACAATACTTTTCGGAATTTTTTAAAATTTTGAAAATGTGCCGTTCGATAATTTGTTTTAAGAAATCGTAGATAATTAAAAATATGTAAAAAGGAAGTTAGACAAAAAGATCAGTACTTTTTGAGTTGTGTCAATCAGATAAAAAATCAAATAACCAATAATCAGACCCATGTCGAAACGCCGTATATTTTCTATCTTCGATATTTTGCTGGCAGATCGTCAATACCAATCAACGTACGTTAACAACATCTCCGCTCGATCATTACATTCAACTGCGGAAACCCACCCGAAATATAAATGAAGTTTAACTTTTCGGAACATTTACAACATTCACAAGTTAAAAGAAAAATATAGCAAGTTATTTAACACACTATAAGATGGAGAAGATGATTTTAGCAGCCACTATTAAAATTTGCAACTTTCATAACTGAGTAAAAGTAAGGGAAAAATAAACTTACAAATATCCGCAGTCAAAACTTTTTCGAAAACTCCGGGATTTACCTGTTTTACGTAGAAATTCTCCTATACCGACGCTTATGGTTAATACGTTTGATGCTTTGCCCATACTGGTCGTTAGGCGTTACTCTGTGACAAGTTCAACCGTCAGGGGGAACATCCGAGTAGATAGTAAAAAATAGGTGATTCTTAAGAATTATTATCTCAAAAACTATTTGTTCGATTTTATCCAGGTTTATTTTATTTGAAAATATAGATTGAAATTGAGATATACTGAATGTAGAGAAAAATTGAGGTATACTGACAAATTTACGTATACATATATATCGACTGAGAGCACTGCTGTCATGACCAGTGTCAGAAATGTCCTTCGGTCGCACGGTCTGCAGTCCTCAAAATTACTTACAGTCGGTTGATCTGAAATCAAAATTTCAAAAAGGTTCTCAAAATGTAATGTATGATGCCCTTCGCTACGTACAATTTTTTGAGAAATAAATATTTTCACGAAATGGCGGCCGATTGAACTTTATATTCATTTTTCAACATTAATTTCCGACCTTTCTGGCTTGATAAAAAAAATAATTAAGTAAAAAAAATCCTACGTTCCGAAGTAGAAAACCTGTCCGAACATATTGTGTCAAATTTTGGAAGCAATCGGTTGAGCCGGTTTCCGAATATTTTGGGGGCCATCTTTGAATAGTATGTTTCGAGATAATCGCGTTTGAAGCTTGGCAAAAAAATGACGTGCTTTTGGGAACTTGATCGCTCGTCAGTTTCTCGGCAGATCGCCTATAACTTTTACAGTTTTCGAATATCAAGATAACATTTACATACGATATTCTTCGTATTCCAAACTTGGAGAATTTTTTTGGAAAATTCGATTTTTGTAAAAAATGTATAATATCAAGGATATGAAGCTCATGATGAAGTAGAAATCAGACCTGTCGAGTTTAAATACGTATTCAGTTTTGCTGTATTGCATTGAGGCCGTGCGACTCAAGGTGACGAGTTGATTCTGTGTAAAATTACTTGCGTAGAAACGATGTCCTTCCAGACCCAGTAATCCCTTGTATTATTGTTCCGAGGAATGTGCGTAAAATCAGTGTATCGACTTTGTGTCAATAAGAAGATCCAAATTTTCCTGGTCGCATTTTGTGTTTAGTGTGTTTATCGTGTTTGAATTGTAAAAAAATCTTGTTACTGGAGTGATCGCAACACGAGACTTTCTCATCACGATTATTACTGGCGTCACGTTATAGTTGTAAAGTTATTTGATGTTAAGAACAGAGTGATGCAGAGTTGAAATAAAGAATTTTTGTGCTGTATCAATATTCGTATTTTATTAAGTTATTCTATTTGAATCAATTTACCCTAACCAATAAACCCTAATTATGATTAGGGGTTTTTTAGGTGCTAATTTGGTACCCGGTTGATAATTTTGGTGCTCCTTTAATATAAGCAGAAACGAAATTTGAAAAACCCTCTGCTAGCTTGATATCAAGCTAGCAGAGGTCTAAGAGGATTAACGTTGTCCGTAAAGTTTTTCGGCAGGAATTAAGTGCTTTTAAAGTGCTTTCAGCCAGTATAACGTTCAATCCCGAAATCCTAGTTTGCTTGATGGATATTTTTTACAAGCAAAGCTGTTTTTATTTGTATACATTCAAGGTGAAGTACTAAAAGCAATCGATGGTTTGTTTTCAATTTTAACACCAAAACTACACTTAATACCTAGAAAATATATAGTTATTTTTAGTGCAGTCTCCAGTTTCTTTTTAAAGTTATCGTGCTTTAAAAGTTAGAGTTGAACTCTTTTACAAAGTTGATATGCGATGAAAAAGTAATAACTTTTGATCGAGACTATGGACCGAATCAAAATCTGTTGTGCACCGTTAATGAATAAAATATATTTTGGTATTAAAGTTGAAAACAAAACACCAATGTCTTTTGGTACTTTACCTGAAATATCATAATCAATGTTTTCTTTTTCATGTTTTCGATAAAACGTCAAATACAATATCACATACAATTTCACTGCGATCCACGAGTTTTTACGAAAGTTATTGTATTGATGGGCCTGGGGTTTAGTACTCGGATGGGTGACTGATATTTAAACAAGTTCTCACGAGTTGTAATAAGGCCCTTCCCATTTACATGCTCCGTATGTGATGAGACAGTAAAAAAAATATTAGAGATTAGGTTCTGCCGGCAATGTTCATTCCATTCGCGCAAGGAAATGTCCATTGGAAGGTCGAGTAGGATTATATTTAGCGAATATTTTTCTCGCTTCATGAGTCGATGTCGCTTGGGATTCGACATACTTGTAACTAAATCATCAATATTCGAAGCAGTAGAAATATAAATTATAGCGTGGTAAATATTTTATTGCCCTTTTAGTTGTACCTTTCGGAAAAAAGTTATAGTATTCTTTTTAACATAACGTCGTACCGTGACTTTAATGTAGCATGTGATAGTCGTCCCTTGATGGAGCATAATATGGAGGTGACAAGATAGTATACCAAACCGCAAAGCACGATTGATATTGAGAGTACAATTATGGATGTTTCCCACAAATTAAATTCTATTATGGTATTTGCACGGCGGTCCCGAGGAATTTCATTTCCTATTTACAGAAGAGAATGGATACGTGAATGAATAGCGATCTGCGTTGCATCAAATATTTTATTGACGGGAGTAATATTGTAAAATTTCAATGAATTAATAACGCAGACGCTGTGACCACGAAAATACAATTTTTGCGGGATGTTTTCTCTTAATTAACGTTTACTTTGTCCCGAAATAATCAACTTTCCCATTGAATACATTTTTATGAATTCATTTGAATAAATTCATTCATTAACGCAGTAAACAGTGTTAACGTCCGTCATTTTCCTGATGATGTCACCCAGACATCTTACCCCTTAGCCTCCCCGCCTACTCCGTTAAAAAAGCGTATTTTGTTTTATTTCGTATTATTTTGTAAGTCGTACAAAATTCTCCCCTAAAAAGTTAGTGAACGTAGATAAAATCTAACGGCAGTTTCAGTCAATTTGGTTAAAGCCGCTACCGTGAATTGTGACATTCAGTATCACACTGGATTAAGCCTGCCTGTGTAGAAAATTAGGTAGGTCTCCTACTGGGCCCGTTTTAATTAGCCCCAATTCTATTAGGGGCCTAGTATGGAAATCTAAGCACAAACCTACTAGACCGGTCACGCTCGAAAGTACGGGACCTTTATGAATTTTGCTGTTAGGACCTATAAAGGCTGCTCTATTAAGACCTTACTAAAATAAGACAGAAGTTTAATTTTTAAATATTAATTTGTGCTTATTTAATCGAGTAATCCCGCACTCTTAATTAGATATTCCGTCTTTCTGTATATCACGGTGCACATTAATTGCTGAAAAATATACTTACATTTTTTATTACATTGACGGGAATCGAACCTAGCACCGTCCGGGGATGGTGTCCCTACCACACCACGTGCCCTTTAGCTCTCGCAGCCATTCAGTCGACGTAAGGTGGCGTGTATCCATGGTGGCGTTGATTTAAGATGGAGTGTATCCACAGTGGCGTGGACCTAAGGTGTCGTGGATGTAAGGTGATGTGGACATTAGGTGGCGTGGCCGTTTGGAGGCCTGGACTTAAGATGGTATAACACCGTTATATTTTTTAATTTCAAATTACTTACATGCTCTTATTTTTAATCATTTTACACGTTGGTTCTTCATTTTTTGGCCTGCCATCCACGAAGTTTCTTCTATAAATGGAAAGAAAAATTGGCTAACGCACTTTTTCATAAAAGACGCTTTGTGGATGGTGGGCCAAAAAAATGAGGATGCAAGGATGCAAAAATTATACTAAAGACCGTATTTAAAAAAGATACATTTTTTTAGCATGATCCCCCTTGCACGACAACAAAAATAGTTTTATAATAAATAAAATCTTTGCAATAAAGCCGAGAAAGCGTAATATCCGAATTCCATGAACCCTTCTTTTGGTGCGAGCCCATCAGGGGGAAAAGTACTGGCTATTCGAAGCGTCCCGTACAAATATGAGTCGGACGCCGAACATTGTACAGTATAGCTGGGGGGCAACGTATACATCGAGAGCTGTTTTAATGCCCAATGTGTTTGTCCCAATGCATCAGCCACTTCTGTTCGGCGAGACCCTCTTTCCCTCTGTGTCCCGTTGGTCGTCACACCAGACAGCAGTACGTATTCTCACTTTTTCTCGACGTTTCTCTTTTCATTCACACACTACGTTTATCGCTGGTCGCCCTCACTCATTCATTCCTCCTTCTCTGTTTATACCGTACTGCCGTTTGTCGTTCGCTGTGTCGGGATCCTCCCTCGCCCGTCGGTATGTTCGTCACAGCCCCGTGGAATAGAGACGCATGTCTACCCGTCCCGCAGACGAGAGTAACTGCGAACTCCAGTCGAACGGCGCTTATAGTGTAGCACTGCTCTATCGGTATAGTGGTAGTATGCACCCCCGTGACTTCAGCTTCGTGTGCTTTTTTAATGCTAAATGTAGCTCTTTGTTAGTGAGCGACGTGTGAGTATATATATGCTACTTCTACTGCCGTTGCCGTTACAACTACCGCTACGGTATTAGGGAGGAAAGCGTGCGAATACTTCGCTGTCGGGAGACCTGTACTCGCGGCGACGGTTCTGGAAGCGTGTGAGGGTTTTTTTCAAAAGCTAAACGCGTCTCGCGTACTATCGCCAGTGCTTCGATATCAGACCATTGATCTTGTAGTCTACAAATATAGGTTCGCACAAAGATATTAAGAAAAAATAACCGTGAAAAGAAACAGCCGCGGGAAAAATAGCCGAAGAAAAAAACAAATTTACAGTAACATTTATTTTTCAAAACAAATATGTTACGCCAAGTATTAAAAGTGTAGCCATTCTATAACAAAAAGAATTCCTTGCTAAAAAATCTCTTACAACAAAAATTCCTTGCTGAAAAATCACTTACAAAAATATTAAACCAAATCCAATATATTGGCCAAGTAAAATCTCTCGATAGGTATTTAACAGATGTAGATGTTTCTCTACAATAAAGTTGGTATGCCAGCGTTTTGCTTCTATACATAGTCCATTGAAATAAGTGCGGAACAAAAACCACTCTTATATACACTTCTGAACATTATTTATTTGTCCCGAGAAGCTCGCCGGGATATGTTGGATTCCAGAAAACACAAACAATCGGCTTGGTTGCTGTTATATTACAATATCCTACTCAGCAATGTAACATAATGTTATATAACAACTGCATTGTTGAGTAGGAGATCTTAATATTAGAGTAATCGTTGTGTAATTGTGTTGACTGGGACTATTTTATAAGGTCCCACCTCAGAACCAATTTTTTTTACCTTCGTAGAGTCCCGTTTGATGGGCTTTATTCTTTGTTAATCTTCATCAGTTTATACGTGTATAATATTGTTGTGTTAGTCTAAATACTATTTATCTTCATCTTCTTCCGTATTACCGCTGACCTTCCCACCATTGCAAAATATTTTTGTGATTTTCCACTTTAAGATTCTTGAAATTGCTATTTGACGGTTTTTTCCGTGGGATTTATGTAAATATACTTTTTTTTTACTTCTCATAATTACATACTAAAAATACTATATTTCATTCGATGCGAGAAACGCGGTTTTTCGCACGCGAGCGTCCATCAAAGCTGAATCTTTCTACGAATCTTAGTAATAACTGGAAATCAGTAGTGGTCCCATCCTTATTTCAATGGACTATGTACGGAAGCAAGACGTTGACACGCCAACTTTTTTGTGGAGAAACATCTACATCTGTTAAACATCTACCGAGAGATTTTACTAGGCTAATATATTGGGAAAAAAAAATTAGAACTGATACATTAGGCGACCGCGACGTGTTGCGTGAGATAATTCGAGTAAGCATTTCCTAGCAGACGAAAAAGGGCCAACGTCGAGTAAAATAGAGTAGCGCTAGCGTCTCGCTCATTTCATTTCAAATTTTTCATTTAATACTTGGAGTCGAGTCGCTGCCGCGACTCTTGATGTTGGATGAATTAGATAAAAGAGCCAATTCAGGGCTGTGATTGAAGTTGACATATCAGCATGTGCCCTAAAGAATTGTCAGCATGTACTTCCTCCGCCCCAACTTTATTGTTATGTAAACGAACAAAAACAGTGAATATGGAGGGGAGGAAGGCCTGGGGGTGCAAGGCCCCTCGTCAGGAGGTCGGGGTTCGAAGCACCCCACGACACAACCTTTTTATAAATATAATTTGTAGAAAATTATAATTAAAAAGAAAATTATATATTTGTTTTCAACATCCTCCCGTAAATATTTCACAACGTGATTTAGTTATAAAAATGGAGTTAATAAAACAAAACATCTTTATATTTGTTTGTTCGGTCACTTTTTATTACACTCCATTTAGCCGCATTTTTTTCACCGGCTTTTTTTATCAGCTATTTTTTCCGAATACCAGTGCCGAAGATTCCCGACTTTTGTAAAATGCCATATCAGGAATAACAACTACATAGGTGTATAATATGTTTATAATCTTAACATTAAATCTGATCCGTGAATCAATTTTTTGTGTTTAACGTACGTTAGTATTAGTATCTTTTTTTTTTAGGTCCGCAACAAAAGATTTTACTTGGACCATATATTTTTTGGTTGACCCTATTGACACCTAAAATAATCTCCACTAGCGACACGTAAAAAAAACAAAAAACTTTCGAAATCGTGGAGTCCCGTAAGTTTTAAGGCGCTCGGGAAACGTAACGTTTTACGTGACTCCAGTGCTGGCGCTCGAGCCACGCAATCAAAAGTTTGGACTACTCGAAGACATGAAACATGGAACATTTTGCAATAATTAGAATGTAACGTGGTGACATGCTTTCCGTGAACTTAAAAATTGCGGGAATTAGAAATTTATGTGGATTTAAAAATTGCAGAGAGGACATCAAATTATTATCGACAGAATATCAAAAGGTTGTCAATATTAACAAATCCCGTCTCATGGGCCTTGAAGCACGGAATACGACGCTTGTGTCCAATAGGATTTATATATTATTATTGACAAATATTTTAATATCTTGGTTTTCTAAGGTAACATTTATTCGAATTGAAGGATTTCGTAGGTGGATTAAACCATAGATATTAAATTCCGTTCAGATAAACATTTTTAGAGCCATAATTTACTAGATGGCTTTCTGTATGGTGCGGTTGGTCATGATGAATGTTGTGCTTTTGATTGCCGTTTTATCTCAATTAGCATAATGCTGGCGCTACGCGAACGCTCTTTACAGTTTTTTTACATACAATAACAAAATTGAATCGTACATAGCAAGAGAGTTAAAAAAATTACCAACACCAAATTACCAATTTAATTGTTTACCGGAATCATATAACAGAGCGCAATTCTCAACCGATTCAGAGTTTCCATTTACATTTTACTGTATCTTAGAGTATGAGCACATACACAGTGAACATTATGGTGGTCCTTAAACGGGGTTAAATCGAATTTTAATCGCTTCGCCCCCTAAATCGGCTTCAAATCATTCGAAAGCGCACCCCAATTTTTTTTTCAAAATAAAAAAAATATTAACCTCTGTCTACAGGGGCTGAAGTTCCCTAATAATCCGTTTACAATACATGTGTTTTTGAGCTTCTTTCGGCATAAATTTTATTGACGAACTAATTCAGTACAAAAAAATCTGAAATATACTGGGTACCTTGTTCAAGCATATCGCTATTAGGAAAAAAAAATGTACAATGGGTATAAAATATATACCCTGCTCTTCGAATATGGCTGATAGAGTTCATACAAGTGTCAATTACATTTTTAATTAAAAACAGACGATTATCTGTAAGAAATCATCAAATGGATAGAGCTTGAAGAAGTATATATTCGTCGACAAAGCGTATATAATCGGTACAATAATCAAGTCGCGGATAGAAACTAACGTTGCTGGGATTCGTCGTAGAATGTGTCACGCACATACATACAAAAATACACAATATTCATAGTTACATCCAACCGTAATTTTAGACGATTCCATCATGAAATAAAGATTCGAAAAAAAACATTGTTTATAAATAACAAAGCTCACTCTTCAGGATAACAAAAGGGGAAAACTGGGAATGCTTGCTACTTAAGAATTCGTATACTTGTTGCTTATTCAGTTTTATCTGCATTTAATAAATAATCTATACACAATATTGAATGTATAATAGGACATGAATTCATGTATTGAGTTGAGATACCAAAACGTAGTGAAAATATAGCGTTGATACAATTGCACAAATTAAATCATGGAACGTTGAGAAAAAGAAATACTACGTAAACACCGTAGTCTGAAATCAAGATAAAGGCACTTTTTAACTCCCGACTGTCACCCCGGGGAAAAAAGACGGGAGTTATCCATTTCACGGCGATCAGCTGATTTTAGCGATTTCTTTGAAGCCAATATTCTCGAAAACGGTAAAAATTTACTTAACCAAATTTTGAACGTCGATTCTGTGACTAGCGCCCAATGTCTTTTTTCATAAATTAAGGTGATAAATTGTTGATTCGCATAGATAAATGATTTTATGCCACACATTACGATACGAGTGCGGAAAAACTTTTTCTCACGAGCGTGAGGTTGCAGCACGAGCCAAAAGCAAGCTGAGAAATAGGTTTTGACAACATTTCATTTGACGATACCTATCAAATAAAATTTTGTATGATACTCGACGGAAAACCTATTTCTCAGCTCGTGTGATTGTAACACTCGCCGTCGGCTCGTCCTACAACCTCACACTCGTGAGAAAACGTTTTTCCGCACTCGTATCGTAATGTACTATTTTTTAATCGTTACAAATAGCCTATTTGATTATATTGAAATATCATATTCGCAGCTCACGTTAGGGTGCTTGAGAGTGCTTGTAGAGATTCTCATCTCTGGTGCTTGAATACCGCTCGTGAGTCTCAATCTGCTTTTGTAAGAGGCGCAATTGCTTTTTTTAAAATTTAATCCTTTAAATATTTGTTAACTTTATTTTATTTATACATTAAGTTATTAGTTTATAAGAATATTATAATAAATTAGCAAGTATAATGGTCAAAATATGATACCGATTGAAAGTATAATGATAATCGTTTTTTTAAATGTATTTATTTATCATAACGTATGATAAATAAATTAATTAAAAAAAACGAATATTACTTTGTAAGAATATTATAATAGTAAGAAAGAATAATGGTTAAAATATTATACCGACTGCATGTTTTTTTTAATTTATCATACCATTGTGTTGATTATGGAAGCCTCCACAATACGTTTTCTCTTGCACTTCGAAAGATAGGTGAAGTATAACATTGCATATAGTGCTTCTTCCAGAAGGCAGGAAATGTCCATACTTTCTCAAAGAACTTTGTGAAAAGTGGTAATAATAAAGAAACAAGGTACATAAGTTCGTAGTCAGGTTGGATTCTGCACCTGTATACCCTGCTTAGGAGTTCCGATTGAAACTGATAGAAAACGTTCAAATGAATAAGTTTTCAGTTGAAACATAATAGGCTCCTATAGGTTGCAATCAATTTTTTTTGTCTGTTTAATTAGTTCCAATCGAATTCCTCGCAATACGATACGCACCGAAAAAGAAAGTTTAAAAAGTATCAAATAAAAAAAAATTTAATTTAAAAAACTCCCGACTGCAGAAATTGACTCTCATTAAAAAAATATATATTGAAAAAAATGACTCACATAAGCAAAAACATTGAAAAAATAATGAAATAATCCTTAATACACTTTAATCTCAAGATGAACTCTCTCGAATGCAGTTTTTAATATTATAAATGTTATAAATATAGGCGGGAGGCGTATCATTTTAAACAAAGTCCAAAGAGTTTTTATAATCCCATACTTCCCTTGTGATACGCCTCTTGACTATACTTATAACATTTATAATATTAAAAACAGCATTCGAGGGAGGTCATCCTCAGATTAAAGTGTATTAGGAATTATTTCATTATCTTTTTCAATATTTTTGTTTATGTGAGTGATTTTCTTCAATATATATTTTGATAAATGAGAGTCAATTTTTGCAGTCGGGCGTTTTTATTTGTATCTTATTTCTAGAGATTGCCAGTTATTTGATAGAAATACTAATAAACCAACCTAAAAAAATATTTTAGCCTAAAAAATACCCTGAAAAACGAGTGCCCACGAAAAAAGTAATTTGAGAATTCGTCAGATTCCGATAGTTGATAAATCGCGGAGCATCAAGTGCATCCCCATTCCTCGTGTCTCATCACTGTGTCTCGCTCTCGCTCCCTTCGTCATCGATATCGCCCTAGGGTATTGAAAACGATCTCGGATGCGTCGACAGAGAATATATCCCAACACGTGGATGCGGGTGGCCTTCTCGGAATTGCAAAAGCTCTGAAAAGCGTAGAAAGGCAGACGCCGATGGTACGGTCGTTCGACTGTTGGAGTAAGCGGAATCGGGAGACAAAGTGAAAATTAATATTCAATCGCATTAACGAATCGGTGGCGACGCCATCAGTAACAGGAATCCAGAGTATACCGAATGCACAACGATCCACCAGTCCCAGACTCGGCAGCCGCGGATTCTCGCGTTTTTTCTGACTAGAAATATATATATATATATATATATATATATGTCTGTGTGTGTATATATTATGTATATATATGTATTTATACATATACACACATCCTGTGTACGACAAATATACTATGTCTACAGTCGTACGTATAGAGCGTCATAGCACTATGGTCCCGGCATCGGTCGCTGCTCGGAACGCAACGCCAAATGAAAATACCGAAGGACAATGGAAATACTAATGATTGATTGGATACGAAAAAGAATTATAATTGAAAAAAACCCGAGAGTGCCGTGGGTGAAAAAAAAGGAACACGAACTATTGGGAATAATATATCAATACCCATCGAAGCCACGCATACGAATGCGGGACGCTCTCGCGCCCGATTCGTTGGCAGGGTGGATTGAGGGGTGGTGATCTCTCCTCTCTTTCTCTATTCTATACCGAAGTGGGTTTGCGAGGGGAGCAGGCACTCTCGGTGCGAGTACTGGTACGCGATGTGCTATACCGTGGTAGTGTGTGGTGCTGTTACTATGCTCTGAGCACATAGTAAGTGGGCTCGTCCAGTTCTACCGGGTGAGAGTGAGTAGAGGGCACCGGGGAGTAAGAGAGGAAGAGAGAGCGAGAGAGAGAGAGAGAGAGAGAGAGAGAGAGAGGGCTCTGAAAGAGTAAAAAATATTACACCCTCACGCCGGAGCTTGCTGGGGAGGCGCGCGGATAAACGGGCACTAACCAATACCAATAAACCTCATCCGACAAAAAAGAATCGTATAGCTTCGTCTATATAGGTATAGTGCGTCTATAGATATGGATCTGTGTGTGTATGTGTATGTGTAAACTGGTGTGGGAATGAAAAACGGCGTGGTAGTACTGCTGCATACACGTAGCATAACCAGCACCGGCGCAGGAGAGCAACTACGGTGCAAGCGACAATAGCATTATAACTTTTCTGTGTGTGCATCTGAAACATCTAGCTTAGATAAAAATAATCAATTGGACTCGGCCGTCAGATGATCGAAATTTCTGCACTCACAGAGAAATTGTTCTTGTATCAGCAACCATTGATTTTTTATTAGTTATAGAAACTATGTAGTACCTCGGAAATTATAGTTGAGATTTGTTTAATGTATAGTTTTTACAGCTAGTATCACTGAGAGAAATCTTCTGGGATGCTACTAATCGATATTATTTTGAGCCAACTTCGTAAGGTTGGCTCGATGAAAATTTCGTTAAGCTTCTTCTTCGCGAAGTTGGCTCAACCGCACAGTGAGGTTAGATAAGGCGAAACTCAGAGTGAACTTGTTCCAACCAAATATTAAGTTGAACCAACTAAATATTGCTAGTTTATCAGGGGTTGTCTTTGGGGCCGAATACTTTTCTTTCTCTTCGAGACAAAACATTCCACACAGCGCGACCGCTGTCAGTGGCTGCGGGGGCTCTGAGTTTTTTTTAAAATTCTTTTGATGGAACCCCAATTAGTTTTGGGGAAACTAATAAAGTCTTTCTTTTGACAATTAATTCTTTACTTTATCTATTTAACGATAGTGTATTCAAGCTGCACTGGCGACCATTATATTATCATGGAAATTTTAGCAAATCGTAACTCGGGTCTCAGCCAACGTTGCCGAAGATCCCGACGTTATCGACATTCCCAAATAGAATTATCTCAAACATTTTCGAATCCTTAATTTTATCCACTCTAATTGCTTCACCAATTTGTATTTTATCTATTTAATTTCTTATCCGGCTAATCTCAGGTTAGATGATCGGAACTTCTTGGAATGCAAAATTCAATCAAAGTAATTTCCAAGTGAAAGATATACAAATTTATTCAAGACTTACGTGAATTTCAACACATGATTCACCTTTGACGATTCCTAGTGGGCTTTCTTCACCTTCCTTTGACAATTGACTTAATGACTTACAGTTTATCGTCAGCCTCTGATAATTTACAATTAACGGGTTAAAATATTCTCTTTACTGCGTGAGACTTCTTGAGGGCTGACTTTTAGGTCTCTACACTCGAGAGATCGACGTAAAAATAATTTTCGATGCGGGAATGGTTGCCGGTCGGCCCGCGTGAGTAATACGTGGGGTATCCACGGATCACCAGTCGATTTGACAATCGATTAGACACGCTTGCGTCGTCACATCTCGCTGTTTCGCTCGGTCTCGTACGTTCCGTATATGTGATCACGCCGTCGTCTCTCTCGCAAATCGATAGGACTCGACCATGACTTGTCGATATATATATATCGATAATTGATGGTCGGTACTAACGGCGGCAAAATAAGATTCACAGATAATATTTCCGACGAGTGCTCGAGGAGTTGTGTTGAGCGTTCACGCCGGGGAAAGAGTGGACAAAATAATTATCCTCTCACACGTTAAGAACATCATGAGTTTCGCCGTTTTTAACCACAGCGGGAGGTGGAGCCAAGTATACGTGAAATTAGCTCAATAAAATTTTCTTTAAGTCAACTTCACGTAGTTCACTCAAGTTAATTTCGATTGACACCATCCCAAAGGTTTTCTGTTAGTGTAATACTAATTTTTTTTCAAATGTGATGGAAGATTCCGGAGCTGGAAGAAACTACATATAGCCTTACCTTCGCTTCGAGAAGAATGCAGAGTTTGAACATGACGAAGAAAATTGATTAAAGGGCAATTGGCATATTTTTGTAGCGGAATTTACTTAATGAAACCCAACTTTAAGTAAACTTACGATATCCATTATACAAATAATTAAGGGTCTTGACGAGGAATATAAACAGGTATACACACATTATATGAGCAAAAAAAATCTCGTTGCCGTCAAAGCAGAGAGCTATAATCCTCGGGGCTTGCACGTAACTCAATCGCGCGACGCTTTGCTATCATATACAGTGCCTATAAAAGGCTATATGTTACACAGCCGTAAGATATCGGGTTATAAATAAGAGCATGGCGAATAATCTGAGCAAGTGTCTCCGGAGGTCTTGCTCTTTCGCGTATAACTTGACTGGGCGATCACTACAACCGGTAGCACTGCTATAACCGGCCATAATCCCGATTCGAGTAAACGATATTATTATATAGTTGGCAAAACTGGTTTCTCATAACTACGATCGATAGATAAATAATACAGGACGATCTCTGGACGTAATAAGCTAACCTTTCTTTTTTCTTATGTCGAGTGAAACCGTTCGATTTTTAGCGGACTTTAAATGTTCAGAACATTGTTGTTGAGTTGGTTTGACAGGCTCCGTGCAGCAACGTTACATATGTTACTGACACCGCGACCCTTTAACGTTATTCCTTAACGCCATCGTGGTAAACATTTTTTATTGGAATTATCCCAATGTTTTGTTATTTTTTACACTGAGCGAAAAAAATGGTACTGGCAACCATGCATTTGTAGTGAAATAACACTTTTGCTATTTCTTTCTAGTTGCCTATACAAGTATATGGGGCATTCCATACCAAGTCGACCTGGCTCTGACCCTCGACCTCGCGGATTTGGTTCACGATTTTTTATATGATTCTTTCGACTCAAAATAGCATTGACGATTTTTTTCAGATTTTTAAAACGAAATTTGAGTACGTTATGATCTTTTATTACAACTAAAAAAAACGCCGTAATTTAAAAATCTGAAAAAATTCTCAAAAATCCGGTGTCAGAAATGAAATTTTTTTACCCGAAATCCATAATGTCCAGGGTTTTGCTTCCACCTCGTTTTTAGGTTTTTATGAAGAAAACGTAAAAAAAAAAAAAAATAGATGCAGAGATCGATCTACTGTGAAAAGCGGCTTGAATATTTTTACAGTTAATTAACTATTTCTTAAAAAGTTTTCACATTTTTCAAATCCATTTTTTATTTTTTATTCTGGAATTTCAACAGAACGTCGTGTTTAATCGAATGATTTTTTTTATTTTGTCTATAGTGGACCGTTACTATAGCGCTCGTGAATCGATAACACGTTGCTAACTGATTTTCGACAATGCACAATGTCTATTTCTAACACAGAAATTGGCTATGTCGAAATTTTTCCTATTTTGGTCTCAAAATAAATTTTGCTCCAAAAACTGTCCAAAAGATGATTTATGGAGTCGTTGTAGAAGAAGTAAGGAATGGTATTATGAAAGGCTGTTAAAGGGTTGAAAAATTGAAAATAAATTGAACGAATTAATCTATTTACTAAGCTATTTACTCAGTATATTTGGGTGTCTCTGTAAATTACAATCAAAACATCATGAAGAATAGTTATTCAATTGCAAAGATAGAGATCTAGGTCTTATAAGTCTATTTTTACGTAATAGTTAGAAATAGACATTGTGCATTGTCGAAAATCAGTTAGCAACGTGTCATCGATTCACGAGCGCTATAGAAACGGTCCTCTATAGATAAAATAAAAAACCATTCGATTAAACACGACGTTCTGTTGAAATTCTAGAATAAAAAATAAAAAATGGATTTGAAAAATGTGAAAATTTTGTAAGAAATAGTTAATTAACTGTAAAAATATTCAAGCCGCTTTTCACAGTAGATCGATCTCTGCATCTATTTTTTTTTTTACGTTTTCTTCATAAAAACCTAAAAACGAGGTGGAAGCAAAATCCTGGACATTATGGATTTTGGGTAAAAAATATTCATTTCTGACACCGGATTTTTGAGAATTTTTTCAGATTTTTAAATAACGGAATTTCTTTTAGTTGTAACAAAAAATCATAACGTACTCAAATTTGGTTTTAAAATTCTGAAAAAAAATCCTGAATGCTATTTTGAGTCGGAAGAATCATATAAAAAAATCGTGAACCAAATCCGCGAGGTCGAGGGTCAGAGCCAGGTCGACTTGGTATGGAATGCCCCATATAAATATTCGTAAATATATATTTAACGTAGTAAAAGTAATGGTTACTACAACTATTTATAGCTAACCCCGTTTGTATATTTAAAATAAGAAAGTTTTATAGTTATGATAATAATTACCCATTAGCATTGTGCGACATTGGCCTTCACATTATGTAAAGTACGAAAAATGATTAAAACCCCTGCATGACTTGGGACAAGATATCAATCTTAATTTTCTCGTTGCAGTAATTAATAATTTATAGTTTTATTAAATAAGGTGTTTATTTTGTTTGTAGTGTAGATCTGTAGTTGTCAGAATTATTTCACATTTATGTGTGCAACTTCTTTGAATAATTATGATACTATTAGAATATATGGGTTATAAACACCAAATTTTTTAAAAATTGTTCAAGGCTTTATTTCCCTTTTAGTGACTAATAATCTTAATTTCACATCAGTGATAGGCTGTTACTGTAAAGAAAAATATTTCAAAGATTACAGTATTCCGAGAGAGAGCAACACTGTATTTGCCCTTTTCGGTAATTTTCATCGAAAATATTGTCACAACCAAAAGCCACGTTTTCGATATATATATTGTCCGTATTTTTGTTTACTGTAGGACTCAAGTGGCAAGTCGCCCGTTAGCCACCTAGCAGAGCGTACTTAGCAAATAGTGAAACCAATCAACAGTCTTGACTGACTGCAATATAAAAACATGCCCGCTAGATGGCAAACGGCCAGTGTGTTTCTCCCATGCGACTCGTCACCTGATTGTATATAAAACTGGAAATTTGTAGCGGATCCGACAACAAACCACGGGACTACTATCCGAATGTGTCCTCGCCCATCCGAGCTACCTCTGGTTGTTCCACTTTTTGTGGTAGTGGCTTATGGTTTTGACATTTCTACAAATGACGTAAAAACATTCAATAAAACGAATTTGGATATTTTTTTTCGCAAATGTATGGACACATTCATGTAAACTAATAGCTGATAAAACTGAATGTAAATAATTAATTAAACTAGTGAAAATGGTCAGCGTAACAACAAAAATAATCGTACTCACCATTTTTTACGCGTTGATCTAAGTACCTATACGAAAAAAAACCAAGGTTCAATGTGTTGTTGCACAAGTTATTACAAAAATGCAGATGTAATGAAATGACAAAAATGCTAATTAAAATAAAAAATGATCCAAAGTAGAAGTTTTCACAAAACTTTCTCATATGTGACTTTGTGAAAAATTTAATTTAATGAGGAAGCAATATGCAAAGTTCTACTTTGCATAATTTTTTTTTATCTGTAATGAGTATGGAAATTAATAGTAGCAGTTTGAGAAAATTGGTTATCAATGACAAATACTCTTGTATACAATAAGTATTTGCTCTAAAACTAATACAAAAACTAATCGTGACTATAGAATAAAGATAATTGGAACTGTTTGAAGAAAATAATAACTAATGTTATGCAATATGCATTTGCTGAACATTGTTATCACTACCACAAAATGTATAAAGTGAGCAAATGGAATCGCAGACCATTGTAATTTATCCTGAATTCATAACGCGTAACATGAAAATCCAGCATGCAAACAAAACATAAGGTAAGCGCATTTGTAGGATATATATGAAAAAATTAAGTACAGAAAACTGTATATACTCGCTAATTCGCGGGCATCAGCGTTATCTGCAGTCGCTTTAGCACCTGCAAATTGCCTCTCGCGTTTTGGGCACCGCGTAGGCCATAGACGTACTTAATAAAACATGCACTCGCTCTTCTCTGTTCTCCACAACCACCAACCCTTCGTGCAAACTCGACGGACGTTCTACAGGGTTCACGGTCCCTTCGCCTCCTCTCTTCGTTCTCTCAAGCGGCCGCGCTTCAGCACCTCTTTTCGACCGTCCTCATTCCATTCACTCTAAATTCGTTCAACATCGTCGCGGCACGTCCCTCGTTTACTCTACAGCGGTTTTGCAGCGAGCTGAACAAGAAGCCCGGCACTTTCCGCGTCTTTCTTCAATCTTGACTTCACCACCGTTTCTTCTAACTACTTCGCGGCGGAAACCCCTTGAGTTAATTCTTTTCCGCGTGTATGCATTTCCCAATCCATCGCGAAAACTGCCTTAAAGGTTCCAAGTACACTTTTCGCGCGACAGAGGGATGTAAACGTTTTTCGATTGTGGATGCTCTTTATGCCCCGACACCAGATAAAATGCGGATAATTCGATTTGGCAGATAGATTTTGTACCCGCAGTAAACGGAACAAAAGTGGTTCATTTCGTAACAGGATTGAAAAGACGGTTCTTGTATATCACCTGCATGAACAGCGGTGTTTTTCATAGCTGTTTTGCGGGGCGAAAGTGGCTGGTTTCATGTTGTAAGCAGTGTTGTAACGCAAGCGCATTTCGCGACTCCTTCACTTTCGCCCGTGGTGTTTCGCTTTTTGACCCTACAGACGAAAGTTTGTAACCTCACTTTTCACTGTTTGTCCCGCGAAACTACCGTTCAAAGCACTATATTCATGTACTTGTTGCAAAAAATATCGTGTTCAATACGGGCCGAAAATTGGCGCTTGCGCCTCGTGTGATTGCAGCCATCGCTTTGCTCGGGCGGCAAACCTCACACTCGTCGCAATTGCCAATTTTCGGTCCTTGTTTCACAATATACTACTACGCATGTACCATACATTATTACTGCTCTGCCCTAGAGCCGAAAAATTCTAACCTCACTTGTCACCATTTCTCCCGCAAACACTACCACTCAAAGCGCCTCTATTCCTGCATTCGTTACAAAAAGTACCGTGTGTAACATGGGCCGTGTTGGCAACTGCGACTCGTGTGATTGCGACCCGCGCTCCGCTCGGGCAACAAGCTTCACGCTCGTCGCAAACGGCAACTTTCGGCTCATGTTGCACAATATATTATTTTTAGTATTGTAGATAACTTCAGTTGAACGTAATATATCACGTGTCCAAAGGCTATAGGGATTAAGCGCCAAGTTACGACCTTTAAGTAATAAAAAAAACCCATTAGGGCGTATATAACTCCGTATATAACGGATTGACTCCGATATATAGCGGTTAAAGGTTAAAAGACGTATCTCCTGTGGATACGCCCTGTGGCAATTACCACTTTTTTCGTGCTTAGGTGATTTCATGACAATACGCCTTCTTGAAATTGAGATTTTTTCTTTGAAGAAATCATTAGAATGCATAAGAGCACGATAAGGGTATTATTCGAAAGACGAAACGTCAGCGATTGATTCTTCTTTTAAAAAAATACGTAAAACGGCCATGAGTAAGTGAATCATTCATGAACAAAACTGTAAAAAAAAATTGTTCAATGATGATTACTTGTGCGCATTACAATTGCCATGTATATTTACATTCCATTTTTCGCTATGATTCCGAAAAGGCTTGTTGTTGGCTAAAGAAATCATGTTTATCGATGTCAGGCTAGTCTGTATATTGAAAATATAAACGAGAGACGTTCCTTGCACATCTCAATCTTTCTCTATGAGGAAGCCAAAATTGATCGACATACGTTCTCATAGAGGGGACTTTGAGCAAGGTGAAAAATAATGAGGATGCTATGTGCAAGGTTTTACTTTGCAAACGTTTTTTATTTTTTGGATATATAAAAAATTATTTTATAAAAATATAATTCTTTTTACTTACTACTACACGTTAAGCACGACATTTGGAGAATTTTTTTTTGCTTGACGAAAGTCATATGGAATGCCTCATATATGTCAGGTTGCTGCGATAAGATCTGATTTAATCATTGTTAAGAAATAGAAAGAAAAAAGTGAAAATGTGATGAATATTAATAGCCGAGAAAAATTCTATGTAGTTCTTGTTATAGATTCAATTAGGATATTTAAATACTTTTGATTGCAAAAAGGAAACTTAAAAGGTTCTTTTCGAAACCTTAAATATCCTAAATTTCTGTGTAAATTCCTCACAGAATCTCTGGTACAAATGTTAACAAAAAAAAAAAACTACTCAAATATCCATAAAATGTAATATTACGACATGAATGTAGCGATTGATGATTAAAGCAAAATTGGTGATATGTCATTATTTTGTGTTATTTTCATAAATCTATTACAGACCTTAAAATCCAGTCTTGAAAATGGAATCTGCGCGATGTCCATGAAATCCACAACGTATTGAAAGCCGGATGTCAATTTTCATTATACCCAGAAAACATCCAACTTTTTACCTGAATATCGGCGAATAAAATTCAATTTTATCTTTGGCTTTTGTTTGTAATGTAATTGTCTGTTGATTGCTTTAATGTATTGATTTTCAGCTAGTTATGACGATTATAAATGAGTTGAAAATAAGGTGAGAGCGAAATTATTTTATCACACTCGATTGTTTGAATTTAAGACTGAAGATTGTTACTATCCACACGAAATAGATTAACACTTGTAAAAAATTCGCACTCATCGTTATTAAAATACTAGATTTTTAACAGCGATACAACTTTCCCAATTTTAAGGCAGAAAAACTACACCCACGCCGGAAGGATGTACCCAATGTATCGCGTGTCTAAAAGCTATAGGGACTTATGGGCCAAAATGTCGAATTTAGTGGTAAAAAGACGTATAAGTATATAATAAGGATGAGGTGTGCTTCGGCGAATGACGACCAATGATTATTGTTATTAATTTGTTATTACGTTTCTCATTCATTAACAGTTGTGTATACAAAATATATATATAAATAATATTGTTGTTACAGTGTTTGTTGTCTTGTTATTTAGTCTATTAAACTATTTGTCATGTCACATGTAAAATATTGTGAATTCATTTGCTCGCTTACCATGTTAATGATAACCACCGGGCTCTCTTTTATCTGAATTAATATTCTATGGTATTGCTAGTCGACAATATTTTGAATTTTGTCACCACGTTCGAAAGTAAGGTGTTCAGAATTGGTTGGGGAGCTCATGGAAAACCTTGTTTCTTTTTTTCCATGTTGTTGAGCGAACACTGCGCTCCACAGACTATTAAGCTATTAAGCTCCATAGGCTATTAAGCTTCGGTTAAAAACATTCTTGGGCAACATTTATCTCAATCGATGCTACACAGGGAAACAAGAGCGAAATACCCGATTAATTTTCAAGTTTGAGGGTTATTTGACTGATTATTTTGTCATCCTCAATTTCGACCAATAAGATTGTGGTATTTAACATTTTCGTGGAAAGTTTTTGAAATATTCTCCCTGGGCTAGGATATCTTCTGCGTTGCCTCAATAGATTGATAGAAAATTCCTCTGTTAACTTTTTATCTGACGGTTAACCAATTCCACGAGAAATAATTTTCATTGGAAGGAAAAGAGAGAGACCACGAGGCAGAGAATCAAGCACATTCGAAAGTGTTCGAGTGCGAGGTATGTCCAATACGACGTCCCAGGGAGAAGAGAGCGAGCTGATTACCGGTTCGCGCGAGGTCTCTGCTTAACCCCTCTTTTTCGCGAAAAGAGCCCGACAATTTCACCGCTCTCGCGAAATTAGTGTCTTTCGACCACGCGAATATTTAATCTTATTTCCACTCTCACACCTTTAATATGCCAATGGTCCAATTTAGGTACACTGCGTAGTATACATGTACGCCCTTTTAGAATCAGTAACTTCTTATCCTAAATTCCGTACTGGACTCTATAGAGTTTTCGACAGGAAATAAATCTAGAGTCGAGTACGGGATTTAGGATAAGAAGTAATAAATTCAAATATTCCGATCGTTTTTGTTTCTCAGTAAAGGAAGATTTGTTTTCGTGAAAACATTTTTTTTTAGAGATTTTTATCTCAGGGTACGCAAAATGCTCTGAAACGTCGAGAAAAGTGATTTGTAAAAAATGTCTGTATGTGTGTGTGTGCGTTTGCTCGTATCTTGTATGCACGATCGCGATCGCAATTTTTAAGATATCTCCTTCAAATCTGGTACTCAAGTGGACTATCATATAACAACGTTTGGGTTTGTATTTGGCGCGAATCGGTTGAGGGGTTAAAATTTTACAGCATTTTGAAAATTTTGAAACACGTCTTTTTACGCTATAACTTTTGTAAAATACAAGATATCACGTTGAAATTTTGTTTAAAAGTGGACTAAAAAAAAAAGTGGTTCCAATTTTATTGCAATTTCATTTTTTTTTTTAAATGTCTTCAAACATTCCGACTCTTGTAGATTCTGAGGTATGTGGCTGCTATTTACCACGTAAATTTACGATTATTAATTAAATTTATTTTAGCTTAAATTAATACTTCCCAGTGACCTATAATAACAGAATTCGTATGAAAAGAGATAACAGCGGGGAAGCAATGCCGCAATTCGAATTGCCGCCTTTTTTATACAAAATCAAGGAAGATTTTAGTGCAATATTACCTGACCTGCGGATTTTACTTCTGTACGTGTATCTGCGTCCGATAACAAATGTTTTATAAACTTCTTTTCGTTGGTCACTATAAATTAAATTTTCTCATCGACTTCACTATTTAAATTTGTGCCACCATCTTTGTTCTTCTTTCCTCTGTGGCTCTAAGCCGTAAGACAAACATCGCAACCACCGATGTTGTTTCAAGACGGCTAGAATCACTGGCGAGTAAGTGGTAGATCCCCATGGATTCCCCCACTCTACCGCGTGAAGTATACCTTACAACGGTTTCTGTCTCATTAACAGCAATTTTTCGTAGCTGAGATGAATCAATCTTCCAATATAACATTACTGTCTAACCGTGACAATGACATGCGTATAAGCATATCCCGGAATATAAAAAGTCGGGTACTCACCGAAGTTTGTATAGCACAAAATTGCAAAAAACTATATTAAAAAAAGAAAAACAACCTTCATATCTTTGTTTTTCACGAATTGATGTAATTAATTTTTATATTATGAATACCTATGGGATTTATTGAAAAACGTCCTTAACAAGTTTCAAATTTTTGCTGTCGCTATGCGGAAAATTCGATGGCTTGAAATATCGAAAACTACTCTAGAAAGAATTAAAAAAATTATTCCATAATTTTTGTGCTTTTGCATCATGGTCTGTATAAATTATATACCGATTTTCAGATTTAAAAAAAATAGAATTTCGACAACAAATTTTCAATTTTTTTTAGGTATTGTGTAACTTGGATTAGACTGCTCCAATACGAATATTTTTCATCTCAAATTAAAGATATGGTCCTCATGCTTCGGTTGACCCATGGTAAGTTTGATGCGGTTGAATCGTGCACATAAAACAAGCATAGAAATATGTATGAAGATACGGAATAAAAAATAGGTATATACATTTCACACGTTGCATTACGTTAGAAAAAAAACATCTATGCGTGATTGGCACCCGCGCACTTTCATATACACCCTGTCAACTATACTTTCACAAACTTTGAACCTAGTCGATGATATTCATTGTTTTTGACTGGTTGATTTCGTATGTGATGACCCAATTCTGAAGCACACATGTATTCATCAACGTTTAATTTTACAGTCTTATTCATGAATTGTTCATTTACGCATGGCCGTTACACGTATATTTTGTAAAAAAGAATCAATCATTCAGATTTTGACTTTAGAATAAGACAAAACACTTATCATGCACTCTTAAGCATTGTAATGATATCTTCAATAAAAAAAATCTTAATTCTAAAAAGGCGTATGATCATGAAATCACCTGAGCACGAAAAAAATTGTAATAGCCATAGGGCGTATGTACAGGAGATTCGTCTTTTAACATGTAACTATATTGATTCCGTTGTATACATTCGCACTTATGGGATTTTAATTCCTAAAGGTTGTAACTTGGTACTTAAGCCCTTCAGCCTTTAGATACGCGATATAATGAAGAATTTTTTAGATACTTAATCTGTGAAGAGTGTAAAAACACATATATTTATTGCGACTACCTATAATAATTAAAGATACTTGTGCCATGGGGAAAAACATTGTTTTAGAAGACACAATACCATTTCGAAATCAACCACCTGAAAAATATTTTTATTGACATTGGAACATATTTTAATTGTGAGGAGATAGTAATTAAGACTTACTGAAACACAGAATTTTTCCAAAACTCTGGAAATTCGGTATTAATTAAATTAATAATCTAATTTTCTTATTCAAGAATTGTATGCTGAGATGTAGAGTACGGGTTCTTTTTATTAGAAAAATGACGTCTTTAAAATACTTTTTTAAAAGATTAAAACATTTTACTAATCGTTTATTAAGAAAATGATTGATTTATGAAAAAAATCTTATGCTACATTGTAGTGTGACGTTCCCAAAATATTCATACCCCTTAAAGTTATATAACCCTCCAGACATCGCTGCATGCTCCGAGCAAGGGCCACTGCAGTAAGCGATCGAATGCAAGGAGAGTCAGGATGATCAAATGTAATGGGTCATCGGACCGTCCGTTAGTAAGTTCAGGAGATTCTGGCCCTCATCAACCGAAGCTTAACATTAGTGAGTAACTCCATCAGAATTTAAAGGGGTTTTTGATAATTGAAAAATATTTGATACCACTATATAATGAATGAGACTATTTCATCGGCGAATCAAGTTTAGAAACAATATCATTCAAAAATGAAAATTATTTATTAAATTCAGACAGGAGTGCATTGCATCACTTTTGAAATATACAGTAAATCATATGTAAATATAAGTAATAGCAGGTTCCATCAATTTTCAGTTTGAAAAATCAATTTTCCAGAAGAGGTCCAATCTGAAAATGAAGTGAACACGGCCCGATTCTATAAGCAAATTCATGCCGAGAATTCTATTGCTCACAGAGGGTTTTCTATGTTCCCGGCAGTACCAATTTTTACGTGGAACAATAGACTGGAAAAGTGGAAGTAGTCGATCGGGCAGCGCCAGTTCGGGCGTGCTATTTTCGCGCTAAACAATGCGACTTTTTCCTCTGCAGAGTCGAGCTGTTCTTCTCAGTGGAAGGGAACGTGCGCGTGGAAGAGAGGAAGCGAAATGACGTACGACAGGTAAATACGCGAGGGAAACGTGCAAAAAAAAGATAGACGAAACGGGGAGAATTCCATATCCGTATAGTAGAAAGGAGTGCATGACGAAGAGAGCGAGTGTGAGAGAGTGAAAGATACAGAAAGAGAGAAAGAGAGAGAGACGGCGTACGTCCACTTCGTATATAGTAGTTGCGGACCGATGGACGTGGACAAACGAGGGGGAAAAATAGCGGGGGGTTTGGAAATCAGATTTGCTGGTAAACCGACAATTTATCGTAGGTATCCGCGAACGCATCTCTTGACGTTCCTCTGACCAGAGTTATAATTAATACGCTCTCGTCACAGAGCATCCAACCAATATTCCCGAGTGCAAAACACACATACATATATATTATACTCATATGCACCGGTAGATGTGTGTATGAAATTTGTATAGTTGGCTTCTCTGGCGGTTTCTGCCGGGATCTACATATGAAAACACATCAAACACGCACATGAACAAAGACCCGCAGCGTTCCGGACCTTTAACTGGTTGCTGATTAAGTCTGAATGACTGACGCCGCAAAAACACATTAAAACTTGAATGAGTACAGATGCAAAATTTGGTTGCAGGGAATCAAGAGACCGCAAAGCAAATGGCCTGGCGGCCGCACGTCCGCCGTTTCTATGACCGTGATACCTCTCTTGCGATCGGAAGCCCATCAAAACATCGCGATCCGAAAAACATCCGGGCAACTACTGTATGGTGCACTCAGACACATATCCAGTATACAGTGAGTGCATGTTGTCTGAATGCATATGTGCTATGCGGTTCGTCAGTAGTCCATCGGTGGTCGGAGGTCCGGTCGACTGGCATACCTCCAATGAAATATGCAGACCGATTATTCCAGACGATCTTGTACCAATGTCTGTGGAACGGTCGATCCAAAACCGATACCCACATCTGTTGATGTCTCTGTCGTTGTCTCTGTCGTTGTCTCCGTCGTTGTCTTCATCGTTGTCTCTGTCGTTGTCCCCGTCTTTGTTTGCGTCGTTGTCTCCATTGTTATCTCTGAACTAGACCGAGCGTCACATGGCGTTGCAAATGTACTGCAAATAAAGCACATCTCGTTTGAACTCACTTCTTCAATAACAAAGGCAAGGAATCCGATCATCAGCATCACAGCTAAATCGACTCCAACATACCGTACGGTTGTTGAATACCGCGAAGATGAAAACGACATTGCATGAGAAACAGTAGCGGGAAAGAATTGAAACCGAAGTACGTACGATACGATGAGTTCAACTAGACGCCCGAGTTAGAAATGAATCTGACGTATACTGAGAAAACGTGAGTGAAAAAAAGGAAGGAATCCCATAATTGCCCGGCCAAACGGGGATCCTTAATTGGACAGATAATCTCAGACGATTCACGAGACGTTTTTCTTCACGAGCAAAAGTATTCTCGATTGCGCGTAATAAATACGTCACGGCAGACGAACGAGGAGGTGGAAGAGACACAAGAGAGAAGCAAGTGAGTGGAGTTGATACGCTGAAGGTACGTTCTTCCATGCACATCCGCGGACCAGATGACCCATCCGTATCCGGAGCACTTCTCTCATTCCCTGCTATGTGTCCCCCCATCGTTGTTTGGTGTGTGTGTGTGTGTGTGTGTGTGTGTGTGTGTGTGTGTGTGTGTGTGTGTGTGTGCGTATGTATGCAGGAGCACTTCCCCAACCGCAGAACGATTTCGCCAAATTGGGCGAACGAAATGAAGTCCCGGCGCGATTCTCGTGGAATCATCATCATACATAGCCTATTGCGCCATGCTCGCGTGAGTACACGTTAGCGTGCAACGACGTACTGTCATAAAACAATCGATCGCCGATTCTCCGGAGGCACGTTGTCGATACTGTGAGCTCTCCTTGATCGAGGATTATCGCGTTTGTGCCTCAAGATCGTAAAGATCTCAAGGCTCGATGGAAAATCGCGAATGCGATTTAGCTGGACAGCGATCTCGCGCACTCTCGTTCAGCTTTAAAAGCATCTCGCCAGAGCAACAGTTGGAATGAGCCACGGATCCATCTGGCAAACGATGCGCGAAGCCCAAGACGATCGTTTCCGCAATAAAAATCGTCAACCAGATCGTAGCTCACGGTACCGATACGGGCGTGTACCTCTCACGGGCGGCCAATCAGAGCAACCCAACACCTTAATGTATTCAAATGTAAGCGGTAGCAGTGTTTATGTCTTGACATTGCAAATTGTAGCGGCTACACTATAACTTATAGTAATTGCTCTGGAGCCAGAGTAATTATTTATACTCCTGATACAGTGAAGGGTTCGCCGCTTCGCCTTAAACTCTACGCTCGCAAGATTTCTCCCCAGTGATTCTCCATACTTCTCGTATGTACCATGGTCATGTGTGTATGTGTGTTCTCTTGGCTTTCGAAAAGGGACGCGTTGAACCACGAGATTGTTATCTTTCGCGATTTCCTCTCGCCCGCAACCCTCGTACGTATATATTCCCTTTTGCAAATCAAAGAAGTAACGTGATAAATCTCGCCGGGTAATACAGTCTAAGCGTTCGAAATGATTTCTAGTTACTCGAGTTGCCCTTTGGATTTGAAATGACGGACACTGTTAGCGTTGTTCATCTCTAGATGATTTCGATCAACCCGTTTGTAGTGGTCGCATAAATTGCAAATGACGTCAAGATTACGGGAACAGCTTGAAAATTGCAATTAATGAGGAGTGAACCATTTTTTTCTCGCTTATTGAACTCTACAAGCACTTTGGGGGGAAAACAATTTATGGATGCTGAAGAGGGACCAGATTAATAAACGTTGTTTTAATTTGTTATATTAAAAAGATGTTTGCGAATTTTTAATACCAGAAAATGTTTTCATTTAGCTGGTATATTTATTTTAATAAGCAAGTTAAATAAAATTATAAAACTTTCGTATTGATCTGATTTTCAAAATATTTGGTATAAACTATTTTAACTCGATATTTCACTTGTACATGAAATTTATTATACCGGGTTATGTATAAATGTTATTATCTGTAATGGAATCCTAGAATCATTTTTTTTAATAATGTATCACTGAGCCTACAAACTATCGCAACATGAAATTTGTTTACCTCATGGGCAGTAAATGTTGTGACAGGAAAATAATTGTTCACGTGGATTCCCCTCGACGTCAATGCGCTATTCGACTCCTCAAGCGCATACGTGTATATATTGTAGAACGCACACATTAAACCATCGATTCTCCCACCTGAATAGTGAGAACACAGGAGACCACGTGGTTATTAACATGTAGGCCAATTACGCCAAGATCTTCGATCGATGCTAACTCTTGCCCCGGATCTTGAGCCGTAGCCTCTATTTGTGAAGACTGCAGGCAGGGTCTGCCGTCGGGGAATCCTGTTTTTCTCTTTGACGAATTAAAAAGTAACCGCTTCGTAAAGCGGTAAAATTTTGTTATATATCAGTGAAATTGGATGTCGAGTTGAAATAGGTGGATATATTGGATAAATCCGTAAGTCAATAAATACATTTTTTTTCTTCCTGAATTACTTTGCTTTCGTAACCGTTGATTCTTTTGAATTCAAAGCTAAAAGCCCTTAATAAAATCCTATAATAATTAGTCTGTCGTAATAGCGTATTGGATCAGCCAATGGAATCCGCTCTTTACCTCTGAATAGCCGTGGTTTATCATTTATTATAGCTTATTTATTATTTGTTAAAAGAGTTTATTCATTCTCGGAAGATGAATTGGCGCCCAACGTAAAAATATTTTAATTAATTAAACCTGAAGGTCGACACTGGTGGTTGTGCGGTCAGTGTGCGGCTTCGTCGGTCCTCTGAGTTAAGCAGCATTTCGTGCTGCCAATACTTGGATGGGTGACCGCTTAGCCGTGCATCGACTGGCGCAACCACAATTGAGTGGGAGGCATTTTTTCTGAATCTTTGGTGTTTACACTGAAGTAACACTGTTATTTTCGTGTATACACCGAAGAATCGGAGAAAATATAGTGCCGGAATAAGTTAGCTTAACTTAGCAGGTAGGGAGTGATAGGAGGAAGGGTAGGAAGTGTCACAGAAACCCGAGAGGGTGTGTGCTGGAAAATTAGGATTTTCGTATGAAAAAGTCACTTTCTCCATGTAAAGCTACGTAAAGTAATTAAAAATGTAAGGACTTTTATTTCTCGACAAAAGTCTCTTTTACCTCACGCAGAGATTTTCTTTACTGTATGCCTCCTGCCATGTTTTTATCAATAGGACAGCTAATTTCTTTAGTTGTAATTGAAAATATTTAGGTGTCAGTCATTATTATTATTTTTTTAGGTATATATACTAATATATTAACCCTACGAGGTTCGCTGTGAGCTGTAATTAATGTAGGCGCTAAACTGTTCTCAATAAATGAAGTCCAAGAATTTGTATTTTCTATCAAATAGGTTTGATCCTTCTAATTTTCTTAAACTATAGTTAACCCCTAGACACTTAATTTTCTTGTACTGTTCTATCAGCAATAAATGGACTTTAAACACAGCATCAATCTCTTCATCTCTTTATAAGAAAAAATATGATCTATATTAAATGCCATTTCCTCAAAGGTAGTTTATTTTTTTAAATCTTCTTTAAACAGAAATAAATTACGAAAATAAGCAAAAATGATCTTTTTGTACAAGCAAGGGCATTTTTCTTTTTATCAGTCGGTCCTTAAAAATAAAACGTGTTTTGAAAGAGGACATAATGTGCTACGGGATTTAATAAAAATCTTTTTAATAAAATAGATAACACAAATCCTCGTTGTCCGACAAATATAGAATTTATGTGGATATTTACCTACAATCATTATATGAGGCATTCCATATCAATTCAGCCATCTACAAAAAGATTCTCAAAAAACTGCTAAATATCAGGATTTGTGGTTCCAATAGATACCCCAAATTTCAAATAAAAAAAGCCTATCGGAATATGTCAAATTTTCCATTTTTTATTTAATCTACAATATCTTAAGAACGATTAATCGTATGATTTGTGGCGTAACGGGAGATTTTGAAAAATGTCCGTAAATGCTTTAGCTCGAACAAATGTTTAACTAGGGGGCTGAAACCTCGTATTAAAATTGAACAAAGTGATGTGATCTTTGATATTAAATTTGATCGAAATCGGTAAAGCAATTCGGTTTTTATAGAATTTTCAATTTTTAAACAAAAATTGCCTTTTGCTCTAACTCGCGTCAAATTTCAACAAATCAACTAATACTTTCTACAGACGAAAAATAATAATTAGCGCCGCTACCAACCAATTTTGTTGATGATCAGTAAAGCGATTCGGATTTTACGTGATTTTGAATTTTTCAAAAAGTTAACGTTCACCCTCAGACTTTCGCAAAACTTAAGCAAGTAAGTCAAAACTTTGTACCTGATCAAAATGTGATGCAACCATATTTTTAACGGTGTTTCGTAGTTGTACGTAAAGTCGTTAAGTTTTTTTACCGATGTATGTAGCTGAAATTTTGCACACAAGTGGAGTATTAACTCTTCTTTAGTTACTGTGATTGCGTACAAAAAATACACATACACACATGCGCACAGGCACAAGCACACGCATTAAATTTCTTTTCATCAAATTTTTAAGTCTTTGTATTATTGCACAAGTAACCACCAAATATATAGAGGTAACGAAGTGAAACAATTATTATTTAAAATTAAAAATTGAAGGAAGTAGTTATTTGCACATTGGTTCCTCATTAAATTTAACTTTTCACAAAGTTTTCTCTATGAGTAAGCCAAAATTAATAAATAAACTTCTTCATAGAGGTGGCTTTGTGAAAAATGAAATTTAATGAGGAAGCAATGTGATCTAAATTAAAGTTCTGCTTTAAAGTTCTACTTTGCATTTTTTTTTTTTTGAGCAATGTGCAAGGTTGTACTTTGTATCGTCATGTCATTCGTACTCTTCAAATACTTAATCTACTTGCGTGTGCTTCTATCTCTTGTGGAAATGAAGCACCTGCAACGGACGGGTCGTATATAACAGTGGTACGTCTAGCCGATAGTCCAAAAACACACAGAATTTGAGGAAAAGCAACATCGTGTGTACAGAAAATAAAAAAGTAGGTACTTAAAAAAAATTAATACATAAAGTTATTTTTTTGAGATGCTGGTTTAAAGTCATTGTTACTGACAACCCGATACCATGACCGGAATATATCACTTATTAGTTAAACGATGAGATCGCGCCTGGTTAAAATATTTCATGTACGACGACGAAGTTCACGGGCTTAGTCGATAAATCAGCCGTTGCGCTTAGTCGTAGAATGAGGCGCTGGAGACGGGGGGAGGGTGTAGTTTTACCGCGTAACAGGTGGTTGCAATTCTTGTTCCCTTTACCTCGTTTTTTTTTAAATTCCTTTATCGGAGAAAAGAAAAAGAGCACTCTCCAACTCATGAAGTCGGAGCGGGTGGGCGCGCTTAACGCCTCTTGAAAGGCTAAAGCGCGCACACCGGCACGACGGGGGTTTTCAACGCCGCAAACCGCTTAACGTTTTACTAGACTAGATCCACAAAGGCGTTTTATATCTTATTTTTTTCCGAACTCGAGCAGCCGTTTCTCGTGATCACTGATTCGCGGAATTTATGGCGTGATGCTGTACCCATGAATGACCAATTAATTCCAATTATAATCACCACTGTAAAACTTTTCTTTTCTTGCAAAAGGCTGTTATTGACAATATTCGACTCACTAAAACATTTTATATTCAGTTAATTAGTTTACTAATAAGTTTGTGTGTCAGACATTATCCGTCAATTAAAAACCACCTTTTTTCTGACGTTGTCATTTATCACAATTAGCCAGGCTTTTACTATTGATTGGGAGTAATAGAAAAATCGTTCTAATTGAAAATTTAAAAGAACTTTCTGAGATCGTGTACAGTATTTTTTATCTAAAATGTAGGAGATATGTTTTTCATTTAACTCCATTTTCCGCGGATTTTTACGGACGACAAAAGTAAAATTCGCTTTTTTGGCCTGCGATCGATGTTGTCGTTCCCTGACTATGTAACCGTTAATGGTGTGTTAGAAAATCTATAAAAAATTCGATTATGATTTTGTATTATGTATATAGTAATCCTGAAAGTCCGACTTCCTCTTACACCGGGTTTTCTGGCCTTTTCGCGAGTGTCCCAGTTTTGAAACACAGAATATAACCAAACCGCCCCTCCGAATACATTTTAAAGCTTTAATTCTCGCTCAACGTAGCTAAGAATATCAGAGGCCATATTTTTTTTCATTTTCCAGTAAAATGTTGGCATTGTCGAATACCTTTCACCGTCCTGACAGTGAGTACGGTGGTGAAAATGACGATTTTTTTTTTCAAAAAAATATTTGTTAATTAAGTTGAAGAAAATTTTTGTTAAAATTGAGTTTTTCGGTACTTAAAAGTATAATATCAACATAATATGCCCAAGTGAGTACGTTTATATATGTGCGACTACACAAAAGATATGGGGTATAGTTACAAACTATAATCCCCACACCCTCGGATTTTGATAATTTGTTACAATAATGTTGTTTCGAACCCAAAAGGGTCTCTGAATTTTACTCAGGTTTTTCCCCCATCATTTTAATTTTTTCAAGGCTCGACAAGCTAAGCTGGTTCTGAAAATGCCACTTTTGAAAACCTGAAACAATTCACGCTGTTTCTATGATTTAAAATATGATTTTTAAACATCTTAAGATAATGGGATTTCAATATTTACTATTTTTTTCGTAAGTTTTTAATTTTTTTAATGTCAGAATTAGAATCTTTATTTTTTTGTTCAATCATAACTTTCTCAAATATCAGTCGAATTAAATTTTTGTGCAGTTTATAGAAATACCAAATAAAATTATTATGATTCAATTTTTTGTTATTAAATGGCAAAAAATTATCATCCGCAAATCAGAAATCCTTCAAAATACTTTCGGAGTGATATTCAATTCGATTTAGAAAATGAATTTGAGTGTGTTTGAGATAATTTCAGTTGTGTTAAAATGATTTTTTGCCTCTTTAAATTTTATAATCACGTTGTCTATAATAAATTACATATAATTTCCGTAAGAGTATTCGGGGTTTTTTTTCTGTTCCTTGGTCTAAACCGATTGCGGAATCATAAAAACAATATGATTCTAGTTGCAATCTGCCATTTCAATTTTTTCCCCATTTTTGTCCACAAAAAACGATTTTGTGGTACGAAAAAATCAATTGTTCCATTTTTTTCAGAATTCTTTCAGTTCATAATTTACCGATTTTTTGCTGGGATAAATTGAGAATTTAAAAAAATGGTTTTCGGGCCTTCTGGTATGTCTATAAACTGCGCAAAACTTGAAATCCATTGATATTTGAGAAAGTTTAGAATCGATAAAAAAATAAACATTCCAATTCTGACATTAATAATCAAAGTAGAACCTTGCAAATTGCTTCCTCATTATTTTACATTTTTAAAAAATGTTTACATGTATGCAAAGTTCTACTTTGCATACATATAAAAAAACATTTTTTTACATTTTTTTTAAATTTGCAAGGCTTTGCAGGCTTGTTTGTGCATGAAAAAATTTGTCGACTGTAAAAATCCCATTCACAAGCTTTCTGAAATTTTAAAATCGTCATGAAATTTAAACCTCAACCGATTTTCTTCAAATTTGTACTCAAACCTTGCTTCATGGTGCTCAATACGTGAAATAAATTTGAAGCTGGTATCTTTTAATTTGTGCAAGCTAGTGTGCAAACGAGGTTTTTAAAGAAATAAAAAATGTTATAAAATTCGAACTACTCGACCGATTTGTGCCAAATTTGAATCAAAACCTTGTTTTATCACAGTCTGGAAGTAAAACAAATTTAAGCCTGATATCTCGCAATTTGCGCGAGTGAATGCTTGAACGACATTTTTCAAAAGTTAAAAAACGTTATAAAATTTGAACCGCTCGACCGATTTGCCTAAAATTTATACCCAGACCTAGTTCTTGGGCAATCCACATATGTGCCAAATTTAATTGAAATCTGCTTAAAAAAGTCGACATTTTTTTTTCGCGACAGCAATGTTTTGCTTTTTTGGAATAAAATCGAAATTTATCAACATAGCGACCGTTCCTTTAAATAATTTGATCTTCGATACTCAATAATTGTGAAATCACGTGGTAAATTGCAGCCGGTCATCCCAGAATTTAGAAAAGTAGAAGTGTTTACATACATTTAAAAACAATTAAAATTGCAATAAAATTTGAACCACTCTATCAATTCTCACCAAACTTGGCACCATTCATTGTACACTGTAAGTTCGTTTGTGTTCAAAATTTCAGTCCAATATCTATTAATTTTCGGAAGTTATAGCCTGAAAACGATTTTTTCAGTATTCTCAAAATGCTGTAAAATTGAAATTTTTCAACCGATTCGCGTCAACTACAATCCCAAACGTTGTTGTATGATAACCCACTTGCGTGCCAAATTTGAAGCAGATACATCGAAAATTGTGCTAACAAAGCAATTTGCACATATACACACACACACACACACACACACACACACATACAGACATTTCGTACAAATCACTTTTCTCGTCGTTTTGGACCATTCAGCTGAAATGAAAATCTCGAAAAAAAATTTTTTCACGAAAACAAAGCTTCGTCTATGAGGAAGAAAAAAAACAAAGAACTTACGAAAAACAGTAAATATTGAAATCCTATGCTCATAATATGTTTAAAAATCATATTTTAAATCATAGGAACAGGGTGATTCTTTTCAAATTTAAAAAAATGGCGTTTGCAGAATAGACTTCTCGAGCTTTGAAAAAATCCAAATGTTGGTAAGAAATCGGAGACCCTTTTCGCGTCGGAAACAACATTATTGTAACAAATTATGAAAATCTTAGGGGGGAGGGTTATAGGCTATAAATTTGATGTGCAATGCCCCATATATATTCGATGTATTTTTTATCAACATAATTTATTGATGCAAACTATCATTGAATAAAAGAATAGTCATTAGCTATGTATTATGCATTTAATCACACTTTATTTGTAATTAATAATCTCAACATACGGTACGTAAGATAACCAGAATTTTCGCAGTAGAAAGTCTTAGGCAGCTCAATATAATTCAAAGTTATGACAAATGACTATTAAATGCCTACGGAATGTGAAAAAAATGCTTCCATGCTGAATAAATACCGAGATAGTTAAATGTCGTAGAGTTTAAGTATAGGTAACACTTCTTTTCACTGAAAAAGTAGTTTATTGTACGACGCTACATTAATTATCACAAACTCATAATACAACGTTGGCATAAAGTGCCAATCAAGAAAAATCATAGAACGAAAACATTCGGATGCTTATCATTAAATATTACATTAAAGTACCAAAAAAAAATTTATTTACAATTATATTTACAGTAACTTCTCTACCTCAATTATTAAAATTACTTTAAAGCTTATGTTTAGTCTTTTTATACTTTGGAAGGATGCAGCGTACAAAGTACATAATTATTTAACTTCGACGAATTTTGAAGCAAAATGTGTACTTCTCGATATTCTCGTGCTACGATATATTATGGCCCAATTCAACCTAGGATCTCGAACGATTGTATCGAGAGACAGGGGCTATAGGAAAATTATCTTTAGGTCCCTTTTTGCTGATCTTAATTCAATGCCTCAAACTACTTACTATTATTTCGTTACCAACTTATCTAAAACTAGCAATAAATATAAAAATCTCACTGAAACATAATCAGCCAGTCGTACACCGTAACAATCGTAAGCATACTCACAACTACATTTCCAAACAGTCGATAAGTGATTACACTTGAAAATAAATCGTAACTAGCTCAACTTTTGAAAGTTTACGATGAGCCAAATAACAAAATTAACATAACTTCAAATCTCTTAACATTTATTACAACTGTGTAATCAAATACGCCAATTTCTCCAATGTTTTACTCGACATTTCGGTTAATCTACAGTCACCATTGATCACCAGGGCCTCCACATGTCACCGTTTGCCTGAGAGGACCCAGCATCAGCAGCAGAAAATTGTACGAAGTCATCGTTGCCATTTCTGCAAAAGGCCGAATTCGTATTTCTCGTCAGATCGTCAACGGAAGCGCCGTGATGTTTTCGGGTATTCGTGGAATTTGCGCTGACGCCATTTTGGGATACCGTGGAACTCGATGCTTCATTATATCTTGGTCTCTTCTCTGAAACTACGAGAAGTCCATCGGAATTATGTCTCTTCAAGGCCTCTCTCTTCGGGAACATTGGTGTCCGGTTGTACGTTTTATCAGTGATAACTGACAAAGGTTGTCTCAAGCTTGGAATCGATGAATTACAGTTTATGGTATTCGTGTTTTCAATGTCTTGTGCGGCTGCTTCTTTTCTCGATGGCAAAGAGCATCCCATGTCAAGGTTACTCTTGGGTTGAACAAAAATCGCAGGTAGAGGAGATTTCCTATCGCTCGATGAGCTAATTTGAGGCTTTTGCGTCTCCGGCGACGAGGACGAGAAGCTCTTCATGGAAGCGGAAGGACTCTGCTCTGGAACTTTGAATCGATGCTGTGACTGATTTGGTGAGTGAGATTGAGGATAATGTTCCGAATGATGGCTCTCTTCGCCGAAGCTGGAGGTCGACGTAGACGGACTAAGAAGAGGACTGTGTGATCTGTTGACAGCGGTAAAGGCGGAGGATGATCCGATTCTGGAGGAAGGCTCAGGAGCGGGTGGAAAGAATGGAAAATTTGCTGAAATTCCGGCAGATTGTGGAACCAACAGAGCTAATTCTCCAGTAGGAAGTCTGCTAGGAATTAGCTGTACACCGCTGGGTATCTGAATCCTGGTTGTGCTTCCGTTGTTATTCTCATCGCCGCTCTGGAAGTCACTTTGGAAGCCGACCTTGACCTCAGGAAACAATCTTTCCGGCATGTAAGGCACGTAGTTACTGTAGAATGGCGCCATCTGTTGGAGGTTGGTGACACAACTATTCAGGTGTGACACCAGTCGCTGTTTTACCGCTGGCTCGACATTCTCGAGGTGACTCACGTAACGCGACACCTCACCGGCGCATTCAGAGAATCCTGAACGAAACTTGGTCAATACAACAGGATCCGTTGCTACTGCGGTACTGAGTTGCTGACGTTGAACCGTTTGCAAATGCTTTACAGTCATCTCTAAAATGTCTGCCTTTTCGAGCTTAGAGTGTCTGGATGGCTGTAACAGAAAAATAAAAGGAAACGTTAGAGCAATTTAAATGTAAAGGATCAACGGATGGTCAGAAGTACAATAGGGAAATCTACCTTACCGATCGACCATATCATGATTCAGTCGATGGTAAGCGAACAACTATGGGTCAGGCAGTTTCCTTCAGCCGGTGCAACACGGAAGGTATAAAACCAACTATACATACGGTTAATTCTACTACAAGCCTTGGACTATCTATATAAAAGCTTATTATTGATCTATTAACTGAAATTGAATAACAATGCTATCAGTTTAATGGAAAAAAAGGGTGTCCAAATCAAATAGACCTCTGAGAACCCTTGACGAACCGAAATATGTTACGTCAGGAGGATAATCCTTTTAAAGGGAACAACAGGTAGTGGGTGTGTAACCCTGACAGAACGATTGAATATGAATAGGAATCCATCGTGGGAACCCGTTAAGTTTTTCGAGGGTTCTCCGCTTTTTGGGATTCGACCGCGAGGAACTCTTCACGTTCTCAAATCGTTATTCTTTAACTTCTCGAAAGCCCAGCTCTTTGGCTACCAATAAGTGAATGGTGATCCAGCAGGGCGATACATCGGAATCTCGAAGACCCATTGTGTCGTGAAAAGATTCTAGAATCTGGAGTGATCTGTATCCCAGTTTGGGCAGCTTAGCGTTCGACTAGAATCACGCACACTATATATTTTTATGGTCAGTTCTGTCTTCGTATCTCGCTCGCTGTGGTGCTCGAGCACCTTCACAATAGGCGTGGGAGTCGACGGTCGTCTCGGTTACACACGCAGGCCCACGATAAAGAGTTATTCTCCATGTGCATCGTTCTCTGTGGGAATACCGCCTCATTCATAATGACGTATTTTCGCGCAGACTACGAGAGACATGCATACATTTCGCATGACTCCTCGTAACTGAGACTCCTTTAGGACATTTTCTCAGGACACCCATCATCGTGAACATCACTGAACTTTAATGCTGCTGGGTATTCAACGTCACGTTTCTGACCGACCCAGCGTTTACTCCCTTTAAACGATCACCGAAATTACTGAGAGCAACGAACTGCAAACTCACGCTCAATTATATCATGGTTGGAATCCTTTCATAGTAATTATAAATCGAGATCATTTTGAGTGTTAGTGAAGTATTAAAGCGTAAGATATAATTCTAGCAATGATAACAATAATAATAATCAGATAATAGACTTGTTGGGACTATTCTTGTTTTGAATGACAAACGCATCTTTAGCTTTTTTTTAAATTGAAAATGTACGGCGAATTGAAGATGACGAAACTTTATTCAATTACTTGTTTGCAATTATATTGTTTTTCACACTTATGGGGACTCAATTATCTTAATGTAATGTGAATTAAATTCGGTCAAGAAAGGAAAGGAATTGTCAAACAAACCATACATTGAAAGCCCAACACCGAGAAATTGGAGGGGACGTGAGAAGATCTTAGTGGGTAATAATCCCTCTGGTTCTCGCACCAATAGAAAATCGATCATCGGTGCTTGGTGGTGAACTCGACACCCTGCGAAAGATCACGGATACCCGGCACCTGCTGCGATTCTAACAACTTAAAAATGAAACCGGTATGATCCCCATTTCGACCATGATCGAGACTCTCTGGAACTGCGTTACGGTGGGATCCTTGAAGATAATACGGTCAACAAAAGGAGGCTGCAACCCGAGAAGGGAGCATCTACTTTTTTTTAATAATTACTCGTGGAGGTTCCCACGAACGCGGGGGGCGTCTCGTGCAAACCAATGTAGGATGGGTGCGGAGAAGAACGAACGGACGCAAAAGACTTTGGGGGCGAACAGGTAGCGGAAGTCATCTGGGCAGGGAGAGAATGAACCGAGGTAGAGAAAGAGATAACGACCGCACGCAGAGACTGAAAGCTAACGTGGTAGAATGAGAGAGAGAGAGAGAGAGAGAGAGAGAGGGAGACCGACCGGACACCCTCGCTCAGTTACGCGACGGAGAAATCACTTTCTCTAGATAGAAGTTACATGTTGGTATTGGATCTTTTCACAAATTCCGTCATTCTCGAATAGATAAAAAGTTCCGGCCACTCGAAAGCGACAATAATGAAAACCGGTAAGAAAAGTATACTCTACCAAGGTTCATCCGGAAATCAATAAATATTGTTATAAATATTGCTATTTGCTGGTTAAATCTATTTAACACGTTTGATTAAAAAAAAACGAGAGGCTAACTGTGGAGGACAAATTCGGATTACAGATTTGTTATCGACGGAATTCCGTCACTTCGTCGTAGGCTATCGGTAACAAAAGCTGTAACGAAGTTTTTTTTTCAAGAGCGTCGATTTGCGACTTATCAGAAATGTTTGGCACTTTTAAAACCAAAGATTATAGTTTTTGGCAATGGTCGGCACGATAGAAAATTGTGTCATATCTTCTTAACATTAATCTATTTGTTGAAAAATAAGAGCACTTTGGAATTTTTTTTCTATCTGCGGTCTCATATACCGCTTTAGCGATTCACACTATTTAAACCGTTTCTCACTTTTACAACCGCTACGATTTCATTCTAAGATAGGGAAACTACAGGAAATATAACATATACAAAGAGGTCTGTCAACAAATCCACTGGGTAATCTTATGAGCAAACTGCGAGATAATTCGTTTACTGCAAAATAATGCACGACTAAAGAACCAGTTCTTTTATTATAGATTTATTATAGTTTAGTTACAGATTATTTTGCCTTGGAAAACATTTCTTAAACTCCTTATTTTTTGTGATAAATGTAACAAACTTGATTTTCCTTCCTTATATAGGAAACTTTGTTTTCATGAAAAGTCGTTTTTCGAGATTTTCCTGTCGAGACACTCGAAATGATCCAAAATGTCGAGAAAAGTAGTTTAGAAATAGTATATTACGACCCTAGGCCAGAAAGTTGGATTTCCTGGTGTTCGTGATATAGAATATATCACGAACGCCACTATATCACATACGCCAGGAGATCCAACATTCTGGCCATGCGTATACTATTTTTCTTGATCCTCGACCGAAAGTACGGGGGGGGGGGGGGCGACTTTTGCAAATCCGAGGCGAAGCCGAGGTTCTTGCTGCTCGGGGCGGGCATTAAAAATACATAAAAATGTATTTTCCTCTAAAGTTGATAAAGAATTTTTGTTTTCCTCTAGCCACTTTTTATAAGTATTATAAACTAGCAGGTACCGATCAGAAGATTTTTTAGGGTAGGTTTCACTTTGTACTATTTTTTTCGCTTCCTCGTCAAAATTTCTTAAAACTTCTTCTTCGTCGACAGAACCTTCAGACGAAGAGTCGTCCATTTTTCTTGATTCACTCACTTTTAGGTTAGCTAAAGAAATTAACTGAAGAAAGATTTAAAAAAGTAATGAAATGACTGTTGACGCATACGCGAGTAAACGGCACCAAACATAAAAACATCATAAACCAGAAAACAAAAGAGAGAGCGGGAGCCACAAAAATCGCTCTTCCCGGCCGCAAATGCGGCGCAGTACTTTCGGTTCGTGGAGCAAGAAAAAAAAATTCGTATGAATGTGTGCGTTTAATAACTTATAAATGAACAACCGTTCAAACAATTGAACAGAAACTTGGCACACAAGTGAAATAATTGCTCCGCTCTTAATATCGTGGTTTTTAACAATACTAGGGTTGGGGTGTAGCAGTGCCCGGGTCTCATTGTGTCAGATTTGACATTTGACATAAACAAAACATTTCAATGCATGAACCGGCGACCAATCAGAGCACGAACAGATCGCTAACAATGAATTTCGCATTTGTCGCTCATGAACTTTTTAAGATAGGACCCAATCACACGCGCTGGCGCGCGTGTCTGAGAAACTTTTGCGCTGCTGCGCTCTTATAAAGCTTTAAAAGGTTACGGACGCTGCAGTGCCCGTCCTCTTATGTCAAATTTGATACAAACTGAACTTGTTTATCACGGACTTCCCTGGCAACCAATCACAGCACGAATAAAGTGGCAACAATGCAAATATCAAATCTTCGATATTTTCGAGACATTTCGTGACCCACCAACTTTTTAGAGAGAGATTTTGCATTTGTCGCTCATTAACTTTTTAAGATAGGATTTATGCAGGCATTAAGATTTTATAGCTTTTTGAATATTTCAAAAAAAGAGCGTGGCCGTTCTAACTTTCGTAGAATTGACTATATCTTGCTAGATAGTTCGGATTTTATGGAGTTTTAAGATTTTCATCATTTTTTTTTGACGAATTTTAATTGAAAAGAATTCGTTATACAAAGAAAAAAAATTCTTTTCCATAAAAATTAAAACTTATGATTAGCTTTCTCTTTTTACAATAATGAGTGATCTGTAATTTTTCTTCCGAGTAAAACAATTTGCGCGAAAGAAATTAACAGCACACAATCAAGATTATTTGTGTCGAGCGAAACCTTTGATCGAGCTTATAGCGGTCTCTCTCGTCCGTTGAACCACGACACAAAATGCCATTCGTTCGTTCCTTACTTGGTTAGTAGTTACACGGTTCACTGGAACGTCGACAGGATTGCGAAGGACTGAACGACACAAGATTGCAATTTCATGCGAAATCAAATTGATGAGAGAAAAATAAGGGACGTGCGTCGAGCAATTAAGCCGGATCTATTTGAAATTTTGTTTCCAACTCTTTTTTTTGTTTTGTTCAAGCGGTCGAGTCGTCGAGTGTCTTTAACACGGTATCGCGAGCTCGCATGCCGGTCCAGCGGAGGGGGCGGACGGGAATCTACACGGGTTCCCACGTTGGGCATCTAAAATACTAAAGCAAAACGGTCCCTGCCGCCTGCCCTCCCTAACCCCCTCATTTGCCACCCTTGCTATGTGTTCTCTTGCCTCGGCAGCACGTATATATATGTATATATATATATATATACACACACACGAATGCCATCGGTCGACAAGAGAACGGAAGACCCCCTTCGGCGAACCTGATCAAACATTTGCCGGGGTTATTACCGTTAAGTCTATACCTTGTGTTTTATAATACACTCCACAGTTCACGACCGTATAACGTGGTTTATTATTTTACAAGCGCGCGTCTCTAAGCTCAGTAGGTATAGAAGAAAAGGAATATATACATATATATAGCGTCTGAAATAATTATAGCAGATACTTACGTCTTTTTTCATCGCTTCGAGAATAAGACTTTTGAGCTCGTCGAGACATTGATTTATTCGAGCACGTCTTCTCTTCTCCATTATCGGCTTGTTGCTCTGTAATTAATTAAAAAGACAACGTTACTATATTTTTTTATTTCGAATTTATTTTAATTACAATTTTCGGCCATGTTGAATTGATTTTTTTCTTTTATTGTTTTGTGTGATATTGATTTCTAGTTGTAATTTATGTCAGAGAGTACTTTTGGTCCTAAGGCTCTAGTAAGCTATGCATGTAAACAGTTTTTTTAAATGATATTTTATATACTTGCAACAGGAAATATTCATTCATAAGCTGGTATATTGTATGATGTTAAATTTAGAAATTGTATACTACAAATGTTGAAAGAGTCGTGCTGTATAAGGTAATTTAATTGGAGTAAATTAAATTGTATATACCGGTTTATGAATAATTGCTTCCATAACAAGTATATTCATTTGTCAAATATGTTTAACATTGCATCTATCTACCTATCTATGCTGTATTCAGATATTGAAGACTGATAATTTATATATATGTATATAAAAAGTGCCTTACCCTTCGGAGCTCTGCCTTTGACATTCCAGATTGGCTCTGAGGTTCAAATTCCTCATCGCTTCCTGACATTTTGTAATTGTAGTAATCCACCATTTAAACACAATTTGGTGCAAGCTCAGCTGAGTTTTGCCGAAACACAATATATTACAGCAAATCTAGTTCAGGTATTCCTTCGATTATTTTGTTTTTTATTTTACTTCCACGTAATAAGGCAAAAAAAAAGATCACGTGTATAAAAAAAGTTGGTTATGTAACACTAATTTGGTTGTATCAATCGAAGATTAATAATCCTACGAGAGAAGTTTGCTATTTTGCAAGTCTCGTGTTACACTTTCACCAGTAAAATAAATCCGATGTTGATTACTCGGGTGAAGTCTTCCCGACTTGTCTAAACACTCAAATTCCTGAGAATTGCGCGGTTCAACCGTGAGCGGCGACGTTCCGATCACGGGGTTGAGGGTAAACTGTTTCTGTTTGACGTTTTCGAGAGGACGCATGCCGATGCATCTAAATCTCTAAGTAGTAGGGATGAATTACCGCCGGAGTGGGGGGGAACGGGGATAACATTGTGGTGGGGGGCGCCCTCGAGCCCTACTGAGTCTCGACCTGTTGATGTGTGGGAATTCGCACCGCTGTTGGCTGTACAATCCAACTTCAAGAGACTCCAATAAATTTGAACATCTGCAAAATTATATTTCGCAATTTAACCTAATAGCATTTCACCTCTCATTTTACTGTTTTTTTTTTTTTTTAATGTCATAAAATACATATTTTGTAAAAATATATTGTGTTTTTCATTTATGTATTTACAAATACAAATTTGTATATTTTAATGTTTGTTTCAGCATTTTGCAATGGAAAAACAAAAAGTTGTTAATTTGTTACAGTATATTTTTTAAAGTTGCTATGTAGAACTTTGCATATTACTTCCTCATATAAAATTTGTTAAAATTGTAAAAGTTGTAAAAAATAATTTTTAGCATGTCCACTTTTCATAAAGCTACCTCTATGAGGAAGATTATTTATCAATTTTGGCTTCCTCTTAGAGGAAGCTTCGTGAAAATGGAAATGCTAAATGTAATTCTTCACAACTTTTATAATTGTGACAAATTCTATACGAGGAAGCAATGTGCAAAGTTTTACTTTGCAACTTTTTTCAATTTCAATCAACAGTTTTTCCATTTTGTTACGTCCATATTTTTGGTCGTTAGAGGCGCAGCAACACAAAATAAAATTACAATAAGTAAATATTAATTCTAATCTACTTGCGTGTAAAATTTCATATGTATCCATCGTGCCGTTCTGAAGTTATGGGCAACCCGCGCGGAAAAGGGTAGTCTTGGAAGAAGTCTTCATAAGGGTCGTGGAAAGTGCCGCTCAAATCTTGGAAAGAGTCTGCCGAATCTCAGAAAGTGTCTTTTATATCCTGGAAAGAATCTCAGAAAGAGTAACGGATACGATCCGGAGCAATAGTTTTTCTCAGACTATCACTAAGACTTAAGAGTTTTGGTCATAGCGCGCGGGAATTGAACTTTGATACTTACGGTCATTAAATTTAAAAAATGTATAGAATCTACAAAAAACAAACTACTTTACACATACCGCTCCGAAACGCCTTAATAAATACCGTTGCATCATATTTTCATTACATACAAAGTTTTGGCTTACCTGCTTAACTTTTGCGGATGTTAGAGCGAAAATCTAAATTTTTTTCAAAAATTCTTAATGACGTGAAATTCGAACGACTTTAACGATCATCACCAAATTTGCTACTTCGCCGCGCTAAAAGCTATTTTTCGTCTGTTAGAAAGTTTCAGTTGATTTGTTGAGATTTGACGTGAATTAGAGCAAAACGTAAATTTTCTGGAAAATTCAGAATCCCATATAAACCGAACCGCTTTACCGATTTGAGCCAACTTTAATACCAAAGGTCACATCACTTTGTTCAATTTTAATACGTTGTTTCAGCCTGCTAGCGAAAAAATTGTTCGAGCTAGAGTGCTTACGGACATTTTTCAAAATCTCAAAAATCTCATAAAAATTAAATACGTAAAGCGATTCTTAATCTGATTCTATCGAATAGCTCACGAGTTATGGTAACATAAATTTTAGGCCTTTCATCACACACACATACATTCATCCCGGACAATTTTTCTGAACTACTTTTCTCGACGTTTCAGACTATTTTGAGTGTTCTGACATGAAAATCTCAACAAAAAAATGTTTTCGCGAAAACAAAGTTTCCTCTATAAGAAAGCAAAGCACATATATTTTTAATGAAGAGTTTCCAATTACAGATCGGTATATTAATATTAAGTTGATACGATGACATGAAATGCCATGTGAGAAAAAATGTAGTTTTGTATAGCGTGTGAATATAATCGTGAAAAGGGTGGAGCGATATAGCCGACGGACTATAACAGCGGTAAAGCCTAAAGGCATGCGATAGAGAAGCATCTGACACAGGAGGGCAAACACACTACAGGCTGTTCGCGTGTACGTGCATACGTGTACGCGCGACATAAGTGTGGCTGGCGCGCGCAATGCGATCCGATGCCGTAACGCAGCGTATATGTGTGCATCGAACATGAGGACGACCCGTATGAGAATTCCCATGAGTGAAACTACTGTTTATATACCTCCTTAATTTTTACATCTTTTTTACGGGTAATTTCGTTATTTATTTACTCTATAGTGTTCCCAGTTCTTCGTACTTATTTTGGGCGTTACTCGATTTAATATATTAATATATATGAGAAATCAGAACTAATGTCGGTAATAGAATTAGTGAAAATAATATGAAATTCTTTAATTGGCGGTTGTCGTTCATTTTTATTTAACGTTCATATTTTGTTAGTGTAAAAAAACGACTAAAAAAATTCGGAAAAATTCTCAAAAAACCTGTGATACAAATGAACATATTCTAATAGCCACAGCTGATCGTCAATTATTTTCAGTTTTTATATCTTTAAATGTCTTTTTATGTTTCTAAAAGTTTTTTGATTTTTTTTCGAGACAAACTTCGAAAAATAAAGTAGAAGTAAAAATCAGTCCGCTCTGGATCTAGGCTTAAACATATTTATATCTGATACGGAATTTTTAAGAATTTTTTCAGATTTTTTAAATTCGGTCTAACAATATATTCATTTTGAAAAATTGTGACTAATTCAAATTCGAAAAAAAAGATGGGAAGTAAATTTGGAGCTTTTCCTAAAGATGGAACAGTAATACAAAAAATTGTGGTCGAAATCCGAGAGGTCGAGTATCAAACTCAGGTTGAATCAGTATGGAATGCCCCATAGAGAAATTTGAGACAAGCATATTTTATATAAGCTGTCAGCCATATTCTCCCCTTTTAAAAAGTTGGTGGCAGTAAGATATGTTCATGTGAAGCCATTTTATTCGTGCTATGATTGATCGTGGTCAGACACCGGGACCGTAACCAAGTTCATACATTGAATCTTTTTGTTTTTGCCAAATGTCAAAACTGACAGAAGGTGTGACCCGCGTGCTGCAGCGCCCGGGCCTGTTTAGTTAAAAGAGCGCTGCAGTGCCCACAGAAAAATGGTGACGCGTGGCAGCGCGTCCGGTCTGGCCAGTACTTTAAAAAGTTGTATATTCCATTATCCCAAGACGTGACTTTCTCATTATATTTTAATTGATGTGATGTTATTATCGTAAAATGACTGGGGTAGAGTTATTGAACGATTCAGTCACATGGTATTCGTCAAAAATATCCTTGGAAAAAGAACCACAGAAAAAAAATGCCAAAAAAAATATTCGTGGAGAAAAAATCCAAGGAGCAAATATGCGTCGAAAAAAATCATAAATTAATAATATCGGATAGAAATAATAACCGCGTGAATAATGTCGCATTTTCGTTGCCATTTACAGTTTTTATTATAAAATGGATAAATACAGGGATAAATAGATTCAGAATTCGAAAATGTTATCGGAAACGGGGATCCAGGCATTAAAAGAAAAACATTTCATCAAATAACAACGTTTTTATTTGTTAATCAATACGAAGGTTCCCGACAGTTCCAATTCACACGAAACCTTGTGACGATTGGCAGGCGGCACGCTTACCAGCCAACACCTTGCTAGTAAATGTATAAAACGGTAAAAAAAAAATCCCAAGCACTTCAAATTCGTCGGTGTTATGAGACCGGAGCCACGTCCTAATGTATTATGAGCACGCGCGATCGTTCAATAAAGTACGAAGGATATTTGTATACTGTTGACAAAATTAGTTACTACACCTATTTCAAGAGGCAATCGTGGCCGCAATAAACAGATAAACCTTTATGACGGACGATTAAAGTACCGGGAAAACTTTTACTTTTACAGGGCTGAGCCATCGTAGCGGAGACCTCTACATTATAACCGACTATATCTATCCGAAATTCCAAAAATTTTGTCAATGTGTCCTTCTATACTAGTATAACATTTTACAAAATTTTGGGTGGTTTAAAAAATGTTTTAGACAGTGATTTCAGAAAATTAATATTTTTCAGATTTGCAGAATACCAATTAAAGGAAATCTACAGGGGCTATATTTGAAGGATTCATCACTTCGAAATGTCTAAATCTATTCGAACGATTTGAACTCCCATGCAGTTTCTTGGTCTTGAATCAGAGATGGGCATGTTCGAATACTTTTTTATTCATGATTAATAAAAATATTTGATTCATTATTCATTTCAGTATGAATACTGAATCGTGGTCTATTTATTATTCATTTGTTATTAAATACTGAACCGAGCTGGATTCATTATTCTTTTTAAAATGAATACTGAACCGAGTTGGATTCATTATTCGTTGTTGAAATGAATAATGAATCTCACTCGATTCAGTATTCCTTCTAAAAAGAATAATAAAATTAGTTTGATTCAGTATTCATTCTGAAACGAATAATGAATCCACCTCAATTCGGTATTGATTTTAGAATGTTTGCAATCGAATTGTATTCGGTATTATTTTGGTATTCGAGTATCAATAGTATTCGAATATGTCCATCTCTATCTTAAATCCTTGAATTTGGCATAGTAACGAGGATTATAAAAACCTATGCTTGATTACATTCAAAGATATGCCAGTTGTAATCGACACGTCCAACGTAGCCGTTTCTTTGGTGAAAGATTTCAATGGTTTAATTACGAAAAACGAAGACGAAAAACAATATCTCTCGCAAGTTATGAACAAGCACAGGAAAAAAATACTCTACTTGTGAGAAAGGAAATTATTGTTGAAGTCGATCTTCGAAGTAACCACGTAAGTTGTTGTAGACATTCTGTACATTATTATCTTCCGACATGAATTTCAACTAAAAGTACATGGAAATTTAAAAGTTTTGAGAAAATTTTACTTTCATCAAATACTTAAGATTTTTGTTTTGAGGGGAAGCCATAATTTTACTATTGCAGCTAACGATTTGATTATCCCATGATTTTTAGTCAAAAATACAAAAAAATTACAAAAACATTACTTGCGACAGCTTTTAAAAAAATGGTAGAGCGTCAAAATTTTGAACGAATTACAGTTCCGTCAAGTACTAATACTAATGACATAAATTCACTAATTAAAACTCCATAAACAATTTAATTACTTGACGTACTCAGTTATTTATTTTTCAGATTGCAGATATTGGCCGGATGTACAGTCAAGAGTATTAATAGTATTCCAACATAACATTCTCCTCTATATACATATATATATAGCACCTGAAACAATCATCAAAATCGAGATCACAATTCAATAGCAAAGCCGTCTCTTGAGAGCGCGCGGATAAACTTTATTGTGACCCACGTTACCCCATATAAATTCACTACGAGTCGTTTCAACTTACAATCATATACGACGATCTTTTTTTTTTGTTTAGCGCTACTTGTGCTTCCACGAGGCTGGCCTGCTCGAAGAATTAAAAGCGAGGGAGTGAAGTGGTTCTTTTTTCTATGAAGCTGTAGTGGAATTTCAATATATTAGATTTAACGCGATTGCCGATTACAAAAAACTCTTTATGAATAGGCCGGAGATAGAGATCGTAGCTTATTTGATATTTAATAAATAAACTTTGAAACGCAGCTGCTCTCCTCCATAAAATTAAATTATTTGTAAAGTAATAGTGAAGCTTACCGGTACGAAATAAGGTGACGCGTCAGAACGCCAGATCCGAAATATATATCGAGAAAATATTAATAAAATATTAAAAAGAAATGGTGCCAAGTCAAAATTTGCACATGACATATTTGTTAATCTTGAATTCCCCATACAGGAAGCTTTGTGAAAAATGGAATTTAATGTGCAAAGTTTTACTTTGTATCATTTTTTATTTTAATTAGCATTTTTTAAGTTTTGTTACATCTATATTTTTGGTAGTAATTCGTGCAAGAACACAAAATCGTATGCGTGCACCCGCGCTTTTTTAAACTTAAAAACACTATGAAATCTGTGTGTGTGTATTTTTTGTACGAAACCACTGTAACTGAAGTGGAGTTGATACTCCATCTTTGTGCAAAATTTCAGCTCTATGTATCGTGCCGTTCGGGAGTTATGCGCAATTGAATATTGGTAATTAAGGTCATCAGAAATGAAAAACATATGACCCAACAAAAATAAACGTTACATACAGCTAAGAAACACCGTTCCAAATACGGTTGCATCACATTTCGATTCGATACAAAGTTTTGGCTTACTTGCTTAAGTTTTACGAAGACCAGAACAAAAACGTTATTTTCACCTAATTTGGTACGTAGCAGCACTGAAGGTTTTGTTTTTCGTTTGCAGAAAATTTCAGTTGATTTGTTGAGATTTTACGTGAGTTAGAGCAAAACAGAAATTTGTTGAAAATTTCAAAATCACATAAAAACCGAACCGCTTTACCGATTTCACCCAAAATTAATATCAAAGGTCACATCAATTTGTTAAATTTTAATACAAATTTTTAGCCTGCTAGCTAAGAATTTGTTCGAGCTAGAGGATTTTTTTTTAAATCTTAAAAAAACGAAAAGCGTGAAGCGCATTTTATTTTTAAAATGCACTTAACGAAGCAAAAGTCAAGCCCTGATAATATTTGCACAGGAAAACCAATTACAATTAAATTTGCAGCGATGTGAAATTCAATTTCTTAATGCATGACACGCATACACACCGGAAATTTAGTGTGAAATACTTTGTCGGACGTTTCACACCATTTGGAGTATTCACTCCAAAAACTAAACGTGTTGCGATAATAAAGAATAAAAGTTCCAAAGTAGGACCGCTCGCACGTAGCCTCGTAGGAAATTAATGAGAAGTTAAAGTTATATTTACGGCGCTGGTTCTTCAGGGCTTGAAGTCCAAAGAGAACATGATATGTTTGTCACTTTGTGATGAAGGGCTTCATACGATTAAGAGTATATCGCGCGATTTTCGAAAACTCGCCTGGATGAAAACCAGGCTGCAACACTTTGGAGACATGATCGACATCAAAAACAAGTTTCAAGTACGATATTTCATTATTTGCTATTTTGCAAGATGTAGAATAATGACCCATCAAAGGATGAATCTTTTGAAAAAAAGTTGAAGGTTGCGGGAGCATCTATTGTGGGGCGGGTACGATGGTATACTATACTTACGACCTCCGTGAACGCAAGAGACCCTCGTGTTTCATCGCTTAAGGACTTCCGAGTTCGAAGACCGAGGGCTGCAGATGCAGGGAAGAGAGATCGGACCCCAGTCAACTGCACACTGTGCACATGACAAACTGATCGAGAGTACCGCTCTCCAATCTAGTTCTCAACGCATTTAAGAAGTGACCGCTGTCCTCGTGGATTCTGACTATATATACGCAATAATATACCAGTCTCAGGGACAAAGCTGGAGTTTAGCGCAGCACATTATGCGTTTACGGGCCAACCCAAATAAAACCATAAACTACGTAGTTATGACGGTACTACACTTTTTTTCTCTCCGTATAACGGACTCGTCATCATATCGAAAGACTCGAAATATGACCGATGTAAACTAACGAACCCTCAGGATCTCTCTATATTTCTACGACAGTTACCGTGACAATTCCGATTCATAAGTAAAATATTACAGGCTGTACTACATTAAAAGGCAGTGCCACTACATCCACCACCACTTTCAAAATTTAGAAATTTATATTTTCTCCCCCAAATAACTCGATAGAATGGGCTTAAATTTGGAGAGAATGCGCGGAAGGATTGCACAATTGGTCTATATTTCTCGCTCTACGATACAGAAAGACGTTTTATTTTTTTAAGAGGATCGAAAAATCCAAACTGTCATTATGCTACCGGTGTATCACTAGGTCGACCCTTAAACGGGGTTGAATGTAATTTTAATCGTTTCAACCCCTAAATCGAATTGAACTTTTATTCAGTTGAGAGTTTGTTAATTTCTGTATTTTTTAAAAATAAAATTCTTTTTATTGCGTTTTTTTAAAATAGTTCTTTTTTGTAGTTGGGAGTTAAAAAAAAACTATTTCATCTTTATTTCATACTTTTTAAAGTTCATCCTTAAGTGAAAATATATAATTACATGACAACACACCAGGAATGAGATAATGGCTACACGTGTCAGGTATAAGAAAATAAAGCACACGTAATAATGGCGGTAAAACCAATATTTTCAAATAGGCTTTTTTAAAAACCACTTTTATCTCAACTAGTTATTAATTTATCGTACCGAAATATATCTAATAAATATCTTATTCACTTTCGGAATCAATGTGCCAAATTTGGTTAAGCCATTTGTTGTAGTTTCCGGGAAAAGTGACGATATAGGTACAACAAGTACACAACAGACGATGGATTTTTTTGGAAATGTATAATGGCGGTAAAATAAATATTTTTAAACAGGCTTTTTGAGTAACACTGTTATCTTAGCGAGTTATTAATTTATCGTACCAAAATATATCTAATAATTACTTTATTGATTTTTGGAATCGACGTACCAAATTTGGTTAAGCCATTTTTTTGTGGTTTCGGAGAAAAGTGGCGATATAGAAAAACGCGATCACTTGATCGTAGATCAAGTGATCCACGCTAAACGCATAACCCCGGCGTTTCTCCCAGTTCCCAGACAGTTGGAAGTAAAAAAAAAATAAATAGGACACGTCGTTTTGCCTGAAATTGGTTCTTTCCCCCTTAATTACAAAAACATACATTCCTGTCAGACATCACCAGTATTACAGAATAGCCACTTGAAAATTAAAAAAAAAGTTGCGACGTAGAACTTTGTACATTGCTTCCTCATTAATTTCGATTTTTCACAAAGTCACCACTATGAGGAAGCTTATTTATCAATTTTGGCTTCCTCATGGAAGCATTGTGAAAAATCGTCTAATGATTGAGAATCGAATAATTAATTAATGAACCAACGCAATAACAAATGTACACGTTTCTAGAGCTCTAGTCCGCTTTTAGATATCTTTCCAAACTATAAACTGTTAAAATAAAGAATTCACATAGCTCCAAAATCTGAACCCATTTACCGACTCTCACCAAATTTGGTACATAACAACGGTGAATATTTTTCATCTGTGTTTTTCATTCATAAAAAGTTTCAATTCACTCATTGTCAGTTGATCTGAGTTATAATAAAACGTTAAGTTTTTGAAAAATTCAATCTCATATAGAATTCGAATTGTTTTAACGATCACCAACAAATTTGGTACGTAGCAGCGATTAATGTCATTTTTCGTCTGCAAAAAATTTCAGTTCGCTTGGTGCAATTTGACGTGAGTTAGAGCGAAATGAAATTTTTTTGAGGAACTCAAAATCCGATAAAAACCGAACCTATTTGTCGATTCAATCTAAATTCAATACCGTTCCTCATTTAACATAGTTTTATTGGTAACAAATTGTTTAGCTCAATGGTTAAAAATTTGCGTCAGCTAGAGGGCGTACTGACATTTTTCGAAAATTTCAAAGTTAAATAAAATTTGAACGTATTTTTGAATTTTTTCGAAAATTATTACAGACAAAGCTGCCTACCTGCCTACCTGCCCCACATGTGTGCCAATTTTTAGCCCGATTGGTAAGACAGTTCTTGAGATATGTAGGTTTCAAGTTTAAATCCTGGCTACACACATACATACGCATATCCATTCAGACATTTTTTCTAAATTTTTTTTCTCGACATTTTGGACCATTTTGAATGTCTTGATATGAAAATCTCGAAAAACAAATTTTTCATGAAAACAAAGCTTCCTCTACAAGGCAATACAAATGAGTAAAAACATGACATCATCGTATCTGCCAATGAATATTCCCAAGCTCTGGGATTTCTTACCGTCACGCTGGACCGTGTTCTGCTTCCCATACATAAATTCCCAGAAATATCCAGCAGGGGGAGCTGTCATAACGGAAGAATTCCGGTCAGATGTCGCGACCTTCTCATTAACCCTCTGGAGGCGGAGAAGCTGCTGGATCCCTGAAGCGCTTGTTCGCTGCTGTTGCTGCTTCTGCTGCTTGACCACAAACCTCTTGAGAGCGAGAGTGGGATCGAGGGCCGAGAAGAAGCCGAAGCAAGCAGGTCTGCGGCTCTAAATTTGGAACGCCCACCCTCACGCTTTCTTCCTCCTCTCCTTTGCCCATCTACAGTCTTTCCATCTCTCTTTCCTCGCTACGGTTCTCGAGAAGCTCATCTCTCGCCATACACCTGCAGCTAGCACCCATGCTCAATTCTCTCGTGTATATATGCCACCGGAACCTTACCATGGGATCCTTCAGGAAGGAAACGTTATCCTGTTGAATCTGAAATCTCCACTTCCGCCCACAAGTCACGATAGGTATATACTATAACTATAGTTGCATTTTGTATATATACTATACGGCATAGTATATAGAATACAATGATGAAGACCGGTTTTTTAAAAGACCCTTATTTTTCTAATTTCCCACGTGAATGCGCTTCATCGACTCAACATTCGTCCACCTTCCGCAGTTTTCTAATAACTTGTTCCGAGAGCTTCTGGAAGGGTGGAGACCGCTACCAAAAAATCACACGAAAAAAAGATATTTTCTTATCCCGTTCTTTTTCGTGGGTGCTCGTCGTAAAAGAGCGAAAAAGAGAGAGAATGCGCGTTGGCTCTCCGCCCTCAAAAACCCTAACATCTGTGATGTCGATGAGAGCGACCAAAAACCGGAGGGTAAAACGTGGTAGTTCATAATCGTGGAAAAATTTTAACGGGGTGTCCGCTTCCGTGAGAGCCCCATGTAGTTGAATGTACACAAAAAAAGAAACGGAGTTCCTCGTTCCTGTCATGTTCTATACCCCCACGCGAGTTTGAGGGTGAACGCCTTCACACGTTTTGGGATTCACAGTCTTTTAATAAACTTTTCCGAGCGATTTCGGGTGAGAGATACCTTTTTTTAATATTCTCAATACGTTTTCTTATCCTTAACACAAAAAGTTGAGAAAGGGTCACGGGGGTTTTTCTGTTTACGTATATATATGAACTGACAAATGACATACAAGTTTATTTTAGTCACTCTATACAAATAATGAAGAGTTTTTGATTGAGCGGGACTGAGATTCGAAAATAAAATAATGTTATTTGTTTTAGTTTTTCTTACAAATTGAAAAAAGAGATCATTTTATTTTGTCAAGAAAGATGTTGACAGTATCATTTTACATGTATCTTGTTTCACTAAACGTAATTTGTAACTTCCCATCATTTGACCCCGGCCAGCTCGATTGTTCTCGCCGGCGGTAGCGGTGAGATATGTTTATAATAAATAGCGATAAGGACTAAGAACTTATCGTAGAATCGTGAGGCTCTGTGGGTTGAATATCGCATATTTCGATATGGCCTATTTCTTAAAATTCAATTTTGTGACAGTTGATCGTTTTTTTTTCTTTTCGTCCAAGATCGATCTTAAGATTGATCTTAAGACTGAACTGAAGCATGAATCAAGTTCTAACTTAAGTTAGCTGTTATGATCGAAATTACTAAACATTCGGCCCCTAAAGAGGAAAAATATTAAATTTTAGTCCGTAACAAACTACATTTTATGTTAACAAAATTTAACTGCAAAAGAAAATATATTCGGACCGTTATAAGCTCATTAATATCCCAATAATAATAAGAAGACCTATACATCAGATCTCTTAATTACGTAAGAGAATTTCGTCGCGTCTCATCGCTTCGTCGGTAAGGTAGGTCGTTTAATGTACTTGTATAGAAACACCACCGCGTCGTGTGATATGTCGTTCCCAGAAAATCCCGCTCATCAATTGAAATGATCCATTCTTGACGAATTGGGTCAGTAGGTTCCAGGTTTCTTGGATGGGAACGAGGTCGTGTCCTGGACGCACGCACAGAGAAATCACTACAATAGCAGGCCTCGCGCCGAGTAGGTAATTCTTTTCGATTTTCCCGTGGGAGATACACCCCCACAATCCTTTCAAATAGATTCTGAAGTGAGACAAATTTTGACTGTACGAGTCAAAGAATCAGCAACTCTATACAGAGCACAAAATATCAAAGTTTATTTTATAATATATCGACAGACCCCTGGAATAGTCATGTTATCATCCGAAGTCTTTTCCTAGCAATGTATTTTGCTAAAATAGCCTTACTGCGTGATCGGGTAATAAAGATTAGTATTGCTAAGATATTTTTTAATGCATGACTCAATATTCTCGAGTCTGTGTCTTATCTTCAATTAATGTACCCACAGTTCTGATAAAAATTTAAGCAAACAATTCATTTATTTATTTTTCATTTTATCTTTTACCTGCAGATAAATACACTCCTAACTTTACGCAAAAAAAAACAGTCGGACGGCTTAATAAATAATCCTACACGCACACGCACACGCACACGCACACGCACGCACGCACGCACGCACGCACACACACACATTTTTCCAAACAACTTTTGTCGACGGTTTGGACCGAGTATCCTCATATGAAAATCTCGGAAACCTTTTCGTTTTTATGAAATTAAAGCTTCCTCTATTAAAGCATCCTCTAAGCATCCTCTAAGAAAGCGAGAAGTGGTTACAAAAAATTTAATGCATTTTATTTTTATCAACAAACTCAAAAATCATTATATTAATAATACAGATAATATCAAGTTTATATCTCATAATAATATATTACTATTTGCCAAATTTCAGTTCAGGTAAAAATAATATAACCTTATTCATGTTCAGAAACTTTTTAAACATTTTAAATTCATGTTCGTCGTGCAAAAAAAGAACCAACCGTAAAAGTAGATAAACAAATGAATATATTAGATAATTTAGAAAACGCATACGTACAAGCAGTAGTTCACTGTAGCATAATCAATATGATGTTTTGGTTTGATAATATTTTTTAACAGAACATCAGTTTTCTCAGATATATAGATATTGAACTAAATCGCGCTCTCGAAATATTTTTTCTAATCCAAAAATAAAATAACGTTTAATTATTTTGCGCTGTTGATAAAAAAATTCGAACAAGATATGTATATATATTATAATTCACCACTTAATAATTTTTCATGGCGATTGAGGTGTTTCGCGATGGCATGTCTAAATAACATAATGTCACAATAACACGACAAAACAAGACATAATAAATTAAGAACAAACGCAACACAAATAACAACAGTGAAAATAACACAGTACAGAAATAAGTGCAGTACAGTTGCAAAAAATAAGTTAATAACAAATACAAACACAAATAACAACCGAACAAAATAACACGGTACAAAAATAAGCAATACAATACTTTCAACGACAAATTAATCTGTTTTGTTTAATTCGTGTTAAAATATGTATGTTAGTTTAGGTGGGGGAGGGAGCACCCTCAACACCCCACCGGCACATCAACCCCGAAACCCTGAAGCTGCACCTCCCCTGAACCCCGATTGCGCCACCACTTTCTCGCGACGAGATTCGTACTACTACATTGATAAGTATATACAAGTAATACGTATAAAAATAGTAGTAGTAAGTATAAGTGGTACATTAGTATGAAATTATTTCTCGTATAATACACTCTTGGAACCCACTGGAACCGCTCCAAATTTGATTCGCTCCTGGATATTATAAATCAAAATGAAGGAATAACGAGGACTACCTCACAGCATAAGAATTTAGGCAAATTCACGAAAAACAGAAACTGCCGAATTGTAAATATAAAATAAAAAATAATCAAATTATCAAGGTTAACGTGCAAAAATGAAAATAAATTTGAAATTATTGTGTTAAAATCTTATCTGTGATTGTGTTGTATTTGTTGATTTTTGGTATATTCCCCAGTGTTATTATTCCATTGTGCTATTTAGACATGCCCCCATTGTGACATATGCATCCGTCATTGTGCCGTTATGTTATTTTTTAAATGTTACTTGTGATTATGTTATTTATGTAGGTTATTTTTTGCAGTATAATTAATACGGTGTGTTATTTCGACGTGTCACCTGTTTCGCTTATACTAAAAAAAAATGGTGATGCTTTACCATGAGGGTAAGACGTAATCATTTTTTTATTCTTTGACACGAAGGTTGGCTATAAAGAGGGGAGAGGTATCCCCCTATTGACGAGTATATCCCCTTCCGGAATGGTCCTTACCTTCCTTCCTTCCGTCCTCACAGACCAATTCGCGTACCTTCGTACATACCAAAGAGTTGTCGAGAGAGGGTTATACTGCAGACGCATCAAGAATCACCTGGCAACGTTTCCCACGTTTCTGCGATTCGCGTTGGCTTCACCCTTTAGCTTATGTATAAACGGGCTCTATACTCGTGATGGTAGTAGATCGCACATAATGTGCACGTCGCGCACGTAGAAGAAGAAGGAAAAATAAGAAAAGAAAACGAGCCGGCCTCGTGCATCTATTATGACCTGACCGCTGGAGAAGGAGTGCGCGTGGCTGACACACGAGCGAAGGGATCTCGAACGCGCCCTTTACAATCCACAAGGATTCCAACATTTTATTGGCAACTACAGGAATGGCATGAGCGGGGATAGAGATGCACTATACGCGCATCCCTTTTTGAGGCAAAGCGATGGGCTCTTCCACTTTTTTTTTTCTTTCTTTCCTATATCCATCGCACTCGGTCATTCCTTCGCGCCCTATGTCCTGCAGGTATTTACATAGAAAAGGCTGAAACTCCATCGTCGTCGTCGTTGCCGATGAAACTTCGTGTTTAACTGTTTCCTTGGTCGGGAAGATCACGGTAAAGGGATCGTGGGAGGTTTCAGGACCATTTGACGACAGCGGGCTGTGGGAATGTTTTAGGCTCTAATGCGGGTGTCCTTCGACAAAGAATTAAATTATACAGTCCTCTTGCTCCCGTACTCAATGCTCACGTCGTTTAAAGCTCCCTCAAAAGGGTCCTAAAAACGATAAATTTTTAGGTTTTAATGATCCCTTTATTTTTGCAGCTTTCAAGCGACACTGGCGCGAGCGACTGTTTACTCAACTCTTCGAGTTATTCGAGCCGTGAGGAAAACTGGGAGTTCATTTTTATTGGTAGACGAAAAGGTGTAAAACACCGTAAATAGGGTTTTAATGCGGATGACAAGGTTGAAGACAGAAGAAAAAGTATATAACTAACATCTGAACGTTACTTTTTGTTTGTCGCTCGGGCGGCAAACTTCACACTCGTTGCAATCGCTAACTTTCTGCCCTTGTTATCTTTTGTAATTCAAACGGAAATATATTCAGGATGCCTTGAGGGCAGGTTAAGGCTATTTCATTCTAACTTTGACCAGATTTAGCAACCTTTTGCTTTTTTGCTTTTTTTTAATGTGCTATTGATACATGTTGCCTGATCAGGTTCCTTAGGTTTACGACAAGTCCAAGTCGGATTTGGTATCGTTACTTCTTGGCATATTAGGCTTGTCGAAATAAAAAAGATTTTGTTCGATTTTGTTTGTCAACTGCAGTGAATGGAGACGCTCAAAGCAGTATTCACTTTCGTCCCGCATAACAGGAAAGAAAATAAACAACGTATTTACCAAGGAACAAAAATTACGTCATTTCTGGACTGCACGCGCGTGAAACTATACTTTCAAAACTAACATGAAATTGGTCACTGTCGTTCCACAAAGCTCTCATGTGAAGCACCACTTTTCATGCACTTATTAAAAAAACGGATCCAAACTAGAACTTTGCACATAGCTTCTTCATTCAGGTGATTAAAAAAAAAGTTATTTTTTTCCCAACTAACTTGATGAGAAGTTACATTGGTGCAAAAAAAGAAAGCTCACCAGCGGACGACTCCAAATAATAATATTTAGAGGTGAGTCACACGATTTGTTATTCCCCGTTTAAATGACATTGGAAATTCATTCTTGCGTATTTATTCATTTATACCTCCTTAATGACAACTGTAATGAGTAATTTTACAGCGTAACTATAAAAAATTAACTCTCTACGAAAAAGGTTGTTTTAAAAAAATGCCTAAATCCAACCATTTGCAAAATATTAACTTCCAAAATTTTATTTATATAACATTTTACAGTTTTTCAAGTATTACGGGAAAACGATTTTACCAGAAAATTTCTTAAAACCTTTTTGTAGAGTATTCAATTCTCAACAAACCTTATAAGAAACCAGAACTAATATCGGGCATCGAATTAATGAAAATAATATGAAATTCTTTAATTGGAGGTTTTCGTTTATTTTTATTTTACACTGATTTTTTGTTACTATAAAAAAACGACTAAGAAAGATCGGGAAAATTCTCAAACAACCTGTGATACACATGAAGATGTTCTAGCCACAGCTGACAGAGAATTATTTTCAGTTTTCATATCTGTAAATGTTTTTTCATATTTAGAATTTTTTTCATATTTAAAAAATAGCTTAGTGATATTTTTTCGAGAAAAACTCTGAAAAAATAGAAGGAAATCTCGTTCCACTCTGGGTCTAAGGCTTAAAATTTGTTATATCAGATACGGGATTTTTGAGAATTTTTTCAGGTTTTTAAATTCGGGCTAACGATATTTCCATTTTGAAAAATTGTAGCTTATTCAAAGTTGAAAAAACGAAAAATCGGAAAAAAAACTTCCAGCTCTTTTTAGAGTTGGGCAAAATAATAGTACAATAATGCAAAAAATCGTGAGCGAAATCCGATAGGACGATCATTCATTGTAAAGGAATATCCACTCTATATATTTGTAATTCTTAACAACAATTGGTCATAAATATTTATCTTAAGAAGAAATTAAAAAAAAACTTTTCCCATTAATATGATACTGAGCCCTAATGACAAAGCTATTAATGTAACAAAGGTTGATTTCAACTGAAAGTTACACAAGAAAATACCATGTATTTTACGTACAAACGCAATCTAATAGGTTGCAGCACCAGCCGAACACGAGTGTTACAATCACACGAGCTAAGAAATTTCCGTAGGTTTTCCGTAGAGTAACGTACAAAATTTTATTCGACAAGATGCGAGAATGGGGTTTGACGCACGCGAAGCATGCGTAAAACCGCGTTTCTCGCACCGTGTGGCATAAAATTCATTACGTTTTGCATGTGCGATGACATCATCTTAAGAAAAATAAATCGTTTCAGGAACAAATATTTAAATGAGCCTAACGTTGGAACACAAAAAGTAAGGGATGAAAGCGTTGTCCGATTTAACCGCGATTAAACGGAATGGTAGTTAAAAAAAAAGTTGCAAAGTACAGTTTTGCTCATTTCTTCCTCATTAATGTCAATATTTCACAAAGCCACTTCTATGAGGAAGCTTATTTATAATTTTTTGCTTCCTCATAGAGGAACCTTATTTATGAATTTTTTGTTTCCTCGTAGAGGAAGCAGTATGAAATATCGAATAATTAATTAATCAACCAGTGCAATAAAAAATGTACACGTGTTTTCAGCTCTAGACCGCTTTATGATATCTTTCTAAACTATAAACTGTTAAAATCAAAAATTTACATTGCTCCAAGATTCGAACCCAATTACCGATTGTCATCAAATTTGGTTACATAATAACGGTGAATATTTTTCATCTGTATTTTTCATTCATAAAGAGTTTTAATTAATTCGTTGTCAGTTGACCTGAATTATAATCAAACGTGATTTTTTAAAAAATTCAAACACACGTAAAATTCGAACTACATTACCGATCATCTCCAAATTTGATCGGTAGCAGTGCTTAATCTTGTTTTTCGTCTGTAGAAAATTTCAGTTCGTTTGGTGAGATTCGACGTGAGTTAGAGCAAAATGAAATATTTTTGATATATTCAAATTTTCGATAAAAAGCAAACCTATTTGTCGATGCATTCCAAATTCAATACCGATCCTCATTTAAAATAGCTTTATCTGATAAAAAAATTACTTAGCTCGATAGCTAAAAATTTGCGGCAACTACAGGGCTTACCGACTTTTTTCGAAAATTGCAAAGTTAACTTCGAAATTATTACAAACAAAGGCGCTTATCTGTCCCATATATGTACCAAAGTTTATACATCGGTTTACGGTACCGATAATTTCGTTTACGGTTTACGGTACCGATATGTAGGTTTGAGTTTTGAATTGCGGCCACACACACACACACAGACGCACATCCATCTAGACATATTTTCTAAACCACTTTTCTCAACGTTTTGGACCATTTTGAGTGTCCTGACATGAAAAATCTCGAAAAAAAATTGTTTCATGAAAACAAAGCTTCCTCTATGAGGAAGCAAAAATGAGGCATTGAACCGTACTAGCGACTGCACACTATCGTCTGGGTAATCTCATCTTTTAACGCGTCGTCCAGCAGTAACACAGTGCTGCTCAGCTAACACACTAGCTTGGCCCCAGGGTGATTACCAAGGAGCTGTCCACAGCTCCGTAAAAATAATTTGGCGGCCGATCTTTAGGAAACACGATATGTATGTTTAGTCTCCGACAGGCATGAACGGTAACCCCTGTCGTTCCTTCAATCGTGGGATCAGCCCTAACACATAGCCTGGTTAGTTGTTTTAACCGTCTGCAAACGACCATTTACTCTCTTCCAGTGAAAGCGTATAGCCTCTGCTTTTGTTTTCTAATTGCTCTCGGAATGGCCATCGCCGATCGCGCTCCTACAGATTGGCACGTTCAGGTTTGCCTGCTCATTGAGACAATCGTTCGTTCTCACCATCAACATCGTTTAGGAACGACCTGTAAATCCGTAAACAGTTCTTCTCCTTCGAAGGGATTCCCACGAATAACAAATACGTTCGAAAAACATAATCAATACAGTTCATTTTTATTGAGGAAAACCTGTAAAGTAGAACCTTACAAATTGCTTCCTCATTATTTTGATGCCTTTGACAAACGCTACCTTTATGAGGAAATATATTGATACATTTTGGGAATGTGAAATATATAGATATATCGTAATTTGCGCAGGTCGGACCCCGAATGACATTAAACAATTCAAAACAGAATCAAATTTTAACCACGCTAGTGATTTGTAACAAGTTTCTACCCAAATCTTGTTCCAGGTACACGTGAACAAAATTTTGGAAACCGTAAGATATTCTTTTTTCATAAGTAGAAACAAAATTTATCAAAACAGCGGCCATTCTTTCGACTAAATTTATCTTTCATTATCAATTATCGTTAATTCACGTGGAAAATTGCAGTCAAGCAGATGAGTATTTATAAAAGTTAGAGTATTTACTGACATTACAGAAAACAAAACCCTGAGGACCTGTGCTGATTCACCAATCTCCGAAGTAACCACGTAAGTTCTTCTAAACTTTTTATTCATTGAGTATTTGTCTTTCGACATGAATTTCCACTAAAAATACATGGAAATGAAAACAAGCCGCTTGAGCTAGCTTGAAAAAGCTTTGATTAAAGCTGACATTAAAAGTTTTGAGAAAATTATAGTTTCATCAAGTACTTACAATTTTTGTTTTGAGGGGAAGGAAAATTACGAGTTTTGTAACTAAAGATTTGATCATCTTATAATTTTTAGCTAAAAATACAAAAAAAAAAATCAAAAAACAGTACGCAGTTTAAAATTTTTTTTTTAGAAAGTCAGAATTCTTTACGAATTACAGTTACATCAAGCACTAATACTTTCTGCAGTGAAAGCAAAAAAGATGAACATCGTGATTATCATAAAAAAATAGAAAAAAAAAAAAAACAAAATTTCGCTTGAGCACTATCTAAAAATAATTTTAGACTACCCATATTTTACAAAAATTGAGCCCCGCGAAAAAAAAATCGTTTTTTTTTATCCACCCTAATAAATATATATTCGCATATACTTCTTTCCATGGAAATGACTTAACAAATACAGAAGACACAGTTTTGGTCTTCAGAAGTTTATGAGAAATAAAACATGAAATTAAAAAAAAACTGAGTTGTTATCAATACGGAGCTCTGTCGTCCGATATGTAACTTCTATTCTCGTGTCGGTTCAAGCTCAGGTCAATGCTCGTGAACCAGCTACTGATTTTTTTAATCACCTTTCCCGATCCCTCTGCACGTGGACATCCTCTTTTGTATACCTCCACGGTCTCGAGCGCGCTGCTTCTTGGACCCTAAACGATTTTGTGCGGTCGCGTGTATATCTTCAGGCTGCTTGTATGGGTATAAACATCCATAAATGTTTATACCCATACAAATGATCTAGCAACAGACGATTTACTTGAAACCGTCTGTTGCTAGATGTTGCTCTATGATGAACACACTGAGCGAGGAATCGACGTGCATATAGACAAGTGTTGTTCTTACTTGAATTTTTCTGTAACAAAAACACTTAGTTAATTATTAATACATTACGGTTCACATACATTTTATTAACATTCCTTTCATTATACATCTGATTATATTTGATAATTATTTTCTTCTTATTTTTCATCTTTGCGATCGTATAGTTACGTACAATCATTTAGTAAAATATTTAAAAAAAAAAGATATTTTCAGTGAATTGCTTCTCCAAATGTTAAGTTCCTATATAATTATATTTATCTGCGGCTACATCTTGACCAACCGGCACACATGTAAGGTTGTAAAGATTACATTTACTCCTGCGAAATGGTATTCTTGGTAGCTCCAGTTGATGTCCTTATGGATTGCCAGACTTATTGCTTATGCTTTGTCGACGTTATTATTATTATTATTATTATTATTATTGTTATTATTATTATTATTATTATTATTATTATTGTTATTATTATTATTATTATTATTATTATTATTATTATTATTATTATTATTATTATTATTATATATTATATTATTATAATAATATTCTTAAATAACTTATTGAACAACTAAGTAAACAATGTGAATTAAAAAGTAACGCGAGGATTGGAATTATGATACCAATTTGTTCAGCATGATAACACACATATTCTAAAATGTCGAGAAATTAATTTGAGAAATAAAAAGGTTAATCGTTGATAATTAAGTGTTCTTATTAATCCAACTAATTTGATACTCTTGCAACCTTATGCAAGAATATGTTATTGTTTGCTTAAGTAGAGTAAGGCGGCGAAGGTACAAAGAAAATCGCAGCATGGACGCAGCAGTCCGTGAGGCATTGGGTCACATAAGTGGATCCATGTTTGGCGGTCCTTGGGTTAGAGTGCGGTCGCGAATCTTAGCCACCACCACCATCGCCGGCTCTGCGTTGCAATGATTTTGCTCACTTCGTGGCGTAGAAGCAGCAACTGAAACGTAGCATAAGGAACGCACGATATACCTCACGACCGTCAGCAGGTTGCTGATGCAGCTCTCGCACTACACACGGCGGACGAGGTTCTCGCTGTGGATATATAGCTGAGTGCCGGGAGAGTCCCGGAGAGCCGTCAGCTCACACAGCCACCTTGCGTCGTCGGTCCGCGAAGCGCTCGAGACTCAGAACAACCAGCGGCCCGGGCGCGCTGGTGAGAACACTCGGCGCTACGCGTTCCCACCATCGTCTCGGTCGTCTTCGGATGACTCTTCGGCTTCGCTCGGTTCTTTGGTATAAGGCTCGGCTCCCGATATTGGGCGCCAACCTGAAAGGAGCTCCTCGTTTATGCATCGTGGTCTCAAGTCCCCGGTGGGTCCTCTCTCTCTCCCCTGGATTTGAACCCAAGCAACCCGAGTATACTCGAGTTACACAGCTATGTTCTTGTCTTCTTTTACTACGACTGTCCAGAAATATCTGTCTATTGATACTCATCATATTCGATACCTAACATTGCTTAACCTTTAGGTGGTTTGTATAAAAACTAGTCACGTTGACAAATAAAAATATGCACTAAAACAGCGTTAAGGGGAATGTCATCTAAAAATTATGCGTGACAAAATTGTGTTACAATTGCACATATGAAATGTTGTATCTTTGTAATAGATACCACTTCACAAGCATAAGGAAATAAAACATTGTCATCAAAGTTATTTAAAAAATTGTTATTTTTTTTCACCAATGGAGAGCTCTAAGTAATAATATTTAGAGGTAGCTCACGCAATTTGTAATTTCCCATTTAAGTACCATGGGAAATACGTTTTTTCGTATGTATACTTTTATACCTCCTTAATGACAACTGTAATGAATACTTTTATAGCATGTTTTTGCAGAAAATTTAACGCTCTACAAAAAAAGTCGTTTACAAAAAAAATCCTAAATCCAATCATTTGAAAGTTATTAACTTTCAAAGTTATATTTATATAAAGTTTTACAGTTTTTCAGCTATTATGGCAAAACTATTAGTTTTACCACAACGTATCTTAAAACTTTTTTTTATAGAGCATTCAATTCTCAACAAATCGACTCTTGAGAAGAATTTCTCAATGCCATAGATTGGAAATTGTAAGCCTATGAAAAAGAAATTATTAAAAGCAAAAACTCATTTTAAATGGCTTTTATTTAAAACAAGACGACTATTGATCACTGCAAGATTTTTTTTATTGCAACTCATTACAGTTGTTATTAAGGAGATATAAAAGTCTGAATACACAAAAACGTATTTCCGATGTTATTTAAATGGAAAATTACATATTGCGTGAGTTACCTCTAAGTGAGGCGTCCTTTATCCACTGGGCCATTATAACTGTTACAAACATTTTTTTACCCATGCAAATATTTTTTGTTCACTCCGCTAATTTGTTCTATATATTCTCAACATACTACCGTAGGTTATATCAAATTAGGGGCAAAATAAAAAGTGTGGAAGTTAGTGAAAAAAATATATAATTAGAAAAAAGTTGCCCAGTTGATAAAGAATGCCTCAAACATTATTATTTAGAGCTCTCCCTTGGTGAGCTTTCTTTCTTTTTTACACCAAAGTTCAAACTGACTGAATGAGGGCTTTTATTTGCACCAAAGTGCATGAGAGCTTTTTTTTTTTAGAGAGCTTTCTTTTTTTTAGCACTTTGGTGCAAAAGAAAGCTCTCACCCAGTCAGTTAGGCAAAAGAAGAACATAAGATTCTTTTTAATCACCCTAACTTGAATGACAAAAATGATTTCTAAATATTGTCTTTTATACCGATGCTTTTTACTAGAATGTTACTTTGTATATTTGTCACTTTTGGTTTAAATGGAAAACAAAAAAATACAAATTCCAAATACAATATCCTAAACAAGATAAATAAATATTCAACTTAAATTTATTATTTTCTGTAACTCGCGCATGAAAAGCTGTGTTTTTCATGGCAGTTTTGCAGACCGAAAGATGTAACCTCACTTTTCACTGTTCGTCTCGCAAAGCTACCATTCAAAGCACCACTATTCATGCGCTCGTTACAGAAAATATGATGTGCAACGGGGGTCGAATTGGCGATTGCGACTCGTGTGATTTGCGGCCCTCGGGTCGCTCGGGCAGCAAACCTCGCACTCGTCACAATCGCCAACTTTCGACCCTTGTTGCACAATATACTATTAATTCCGCGCTGTGACTTCTAAATATTGTTTGCGCACTGATAAGCTTGAAGATTTTATGTTCATCATTTGTTACCGGTTTTACAGATGGGAGACGAAAAAAAAAAATACTTCAAAATTAACCACTATAATACACACATAAATTTAGGCAACTATTTCCAAAACGTCAATTCTGATTATCCTGATGTTCAGCGATAATAAATCTGTCTTAAAACTTTTATGTATGAGTAAGTAAAAAACTTGAATTACAAGGTTAGTCTGTGGTAAAATATCCATCAAATTGGAGTTGGCATACAATCTCGGTAATAAATCTTGGAGCTCTTCACTCAAAGTGTATAGATCGAGGAGAACCTAAAGGGGGATTGAAATTATTCCAAAAATAGAGTATGCTGCTGTCTTCATGACGTAATCGGCCATAACGAGACAAGGAAATTGACGCTTGGGTGGCTTAGGTTGAGCTCTCCAAAAGTTGAATCGGCTTGCGCGTTGCTCTATGCTAATAATATTGTGCAAAGCTGCAGGAGTTATAAGGCTGAAGCTCTAACGCGTAGGAAAATTTTGTCGTTACCGAGGAGCTGCTGGCACCCTTGTTTGTAAACCGGCTGCTTAGACTAGACAGGATATATCCACGGGAATATAGATAACTGATGAATACTGTGAGAACTCTCAGTCTGTGAATCGCTAGAACTTCTTTTTTCGAGCTGCGGAACATTCACGCATAGATTCGTCACTGCGGACAGTGCGTGAGGGAAGAGTTAAGGTAATAACCTGCATACAGCGACGTGCATGTATTGTTCAACATTGTACAAGCATAATGAAAAATAGGGGTCTCGATGTAAACAAGAACGATTGATACTATATCTTATGAATGGACGGTTGTTACAATTTATAAAAATGTGGAAAAAAACGCCAGCGAATATATAAAAATAAGTGGGTGCGAAAAACTAGCATAATCAAGTTTAATGTGAACTATATGTGGCATTCCATACCAACTCGACGTGGGCCTGACTCTCGACCTCTTGGATTTAGTCCAAGAAATTAATGAAAAAGTCTAAATAAATAAATAAGAAAAAGTCTAAATAAAAATCGAAAAAATTCTCAAGAAACCATATGTATATATCATATCATATATATAAAATGGTCCAATAAGGACTATTTTACATCCGTCTTTTGTATTATTGTCTCAACTCTAAAAAGTTTCCATTTTTTACAAATCCACCTGTATGCGGAAGCTTATATATTAACCTCGGTCCCCTCATAGAGGAAGCTTTGTGAGAAATAAAAACTAATGGGGAAGCAATGTTCAAAGTACTTCTTTGTATCGTTTTTAATTTTAACTATAGCATTTTTATTCTTTAAATTTCGTTGTTGGTGTGTATTTTTGTACGGAATCAGTAACTCAAGAGTTAATAATCCACTTATTTGGAAACTTTCATCATAGATATATCATCAAATTGAATATCACAATTTGTTTTACTAATCATCACGTAATACTTTTTTTACGCGTACCGTACTGCACGATGTTAATATCATTTGTATTGATTGAAAATTCAAGAATTCTGTTAGATCTGCATATGTTGATATCTCTTGTAAGAAATTTCGGTAACTCAAGATGAATTAGTACACCACACGCGAGCAAAATTTCAGCTCGAATACATGGTTTCGTTTGAGAGTTATTGAATATTAATACTTTCGGGCATTAGAATGGGATTAGAAATAAAAAATGTAGAATAAAAAAACAAACGACATTAAATACGGCCTTTGAAATTACCGTTACAAACATCGTTGCATCATATGTTTATTGTGTACAAATTTTCGGCTTGCTTGCTTAAGTTTTGCGAAAGCCGCATCGACAACAAGAATTTTTGGACAACTTCAAAAACATCTAAAAAATTAACCGCTTTACCGATCATCACCAAATTTGGCATGTAGCAGCGCTGAATGATATTTTTCTTCTGTAGAAAATTCCATTTCCTGTGTTGAGACTTAACGTGAGTTAGAACAAAACGTACATTTTTATAAAGTCAAGATCCCATAAAAACCTAACCGTTGCAGAGATTGTGCCCAAATTCAATACCAAAGGTCGCGGGCTTCGTTCATATTTAATACGGAATTTCAGCCCGACAAATTTGTTCGAGCTAGACCGTTTATGTACATTTTGGAGTATTACAAAATTCTCATTAGCCAGTACTCTACATGGTATTAAAATTTCAACTGATTCTGTCTACTAGTTCGCGAGTTATTGTAATATGAATTTTAGGCCTTTCATCACACGCATACATACATCCGGACAATTTTTCTGAATCACTTTTCTCGACGTTTCAGATCATTTTGAGTATTATGACATGACAATCTAAAAATAAAAGAAATTCTGAAAACAAAGATTTTTGCTTCCTCTCAGAGGAAGCAAAAATTATGGACAAAATCCGAGAGGTCGAGGGTCAGACCCAGCTCAAATCGGTATGTAATGCCCCATATATTCAGTGTATCTTAAAAACAGTTAAATTAAAGAAACTATCAACAGCGACTAATTTTATTTTATTCTTTCCACATCGTTTCTGCTCGGCAAAAGCCTGCCAGTGCGGAAAGAATCCCATCAGCTGCTCACCTCGTTCGCCTCACTTTCCCATGCGAATAATATGGTCTAATCAGCACGAGCGCAAGAACAGGAAAATCCTGCACGAAAATGCATTTGCACCTTTGATGATAGCAAAAGAATGCGCACGAGCTATAGATGCATATTGAGAAGAACGCCGCAGTTGAATCAGCTGTTCTAACGCAATAAATATAAGAGCCACGCAAAAGTTACGGATTGCGAACAATGCATCTAGCACATCTTGCATCACACATTTGGTAGGGTCTTGATTCTTCTATAAGGGGGCGAAAAAAGCATCAGCTCGAAGGGGTCATCGACAAGACTCTTGAAAGGATATATCGAGGAGCGCGCGCGCCAGACGTCACCTGCCTCAAGTCGATTTATCGATTTCGACGTGCAGCTGATGACGTCCCCTTTTTGGCGCTAAATCTCCCAGTTCTTAAGTTAGAATGGCGAAGCACTAGAAGATTGCTTCCTTCCGCAATTTTTCGATAGTTTTTCTTGAAAAAGTTCCATATGTGTATTTAAAGGTAAATTACGAAATTGAAAAGAAATTCTCTACTGCAAAGATAGAACTGTAAAAAAGGGCATTGTTTTCCGAAAACTTTTTATTTATAAAAATAAAAATATCAAATGAATGAAATAATTGATTTAGAGGTGCTTCGGCGAATGACGTCATTCGCCGAAGTCATTTTTCATACACGGCTAAAGCAACATAAAATGAATGAAATAACTTCCGAGATTATTTTAGTACGGTAAATATACTGATTTCACACATTAATTACCATTGTAAATAGCCGGCGACGCGATGAAAAATTTCGCAATATTTAAAGAATCCGATTTTTATCTAACCGAGAGGTTTGTGACCGTGCTAACTTTTCGAAAATATGACAATTTATCTTAATGACAATAAATTGACAGTGTAATGAACATAAGAACTTATTCTTCTAGCTAATATTGTTTTTTTTTTGTTTTAATTTTATCCTTGTTGATAAATTAAAAAACGGCATGATAGCTTTTGTCGATCCACGATGTAAGATTGGCCATCTCGGAAATAAGGATTCATTGCAATCTAAATATTTCGGTGTCCACTTCATCGGTATCGTTTTATTCGTCGTACCCTTAACTTTCACGTCGGATAAAGAAAAACGAATTTTTCTTTAAGATTAGCGTTGTAAATTAGAAATTATGTTGTCAACCCAATTCGGGGTAATGCCGAACAGTGTATGGGGGCAATCGGGAACATGTTCCTCGAGTGTCAGAAAACGCCGGTTGAGCACGTTGGTTAAGGTTAGTGTTATGTTTATACTCGATCTTGTTAATGTTACGGTATAAAAATTGTATAATGGTAATTGATTATGTGCTCAACTGAATAGTGGTACTTACCTGCATTAGAAATTAAAAATGTATAATTAAAAAAACGCAACGTCACCTAGAGCTACGAAACACCGTTTGCAATCAAGGTTGCACCATATTTCTGATTAGGTACAAAGTTTTGGCTCACTTGCTTAAGTTTTATGAAAGCCAGATCGAAAACGTTAATTTTTTTTTTTAATTTAAAAATACGTAAAATCTAAATCACTTTACCGATCATCACAAAATTTGGTACGTAGCAACGGTGAGCGTTATTTTTCGTCTGTACAAAATTTCAGTTGATTTTCTAAGATACGACGTGAGTTAGAGCAAAACGTAAATTTTTCGAAAATTTCAAAATCTTATAAAAATCGAACTGTTCTAACGATTTCGTCCAGATTTAATCCGAACGGTCACATTATTTTGATAAATTTTAAACCGAGCCTTCAGCCGGCTATTTATAAATTTGTTCGAGCTGGACTGTTTACGATTATTCGAAAGCTCAAGAATCTCATAAAAATGAAATGCGGGAAGCGTTTTTTATAAAATTTATACCAAGTGAAAATTGGTCACTATACTCCGTATGGCATTAAAATTTGAATACATTCTATCGAACCATTCACGAGCTATGGTAATATGAATTTTAGGCCTCTCATCACACACACACACACGCACGCACGCACGCACGCACGCACGCACGCACGCACGCACGCACGCACACACACATACATCCGGACATTTTTTCTGAACTGCTTTCCTCGACGTTTCCGACCATTTTGAGTGTCCTGACAATCTCTAGGAGAAAGCAAAATCATTAAAGATTGCAAAGTGATTAATATAATAAGTCTTTATCGAATGCACAATGATTTTACTTCCGTTTTTACTGTGTAGGTGATCCACCATAAGATGACCCAGTTACTGGAAAGAATCTATCGTATTATATGACCTAGAATAAAATAATGTCACACATTCATCGATGGCCGTAGACTGTCCAGTGTTGGGGACCGGTCATTGATCGTCATGAGTATACCATTAGTTCAGCAAAAGCTGTGACGGACAAATGAGTGAGCGAGGAAGCGCATGGATCGATTTCGCATCCGGTCTTTGGCCGCAAGTTCCGATGGATCGTCCTCGAGAATATACCGGAGGGAAATCTTTTCACGCACCACCTATATATACGCGTATAGTATATGTCCACGCGAAAGAAGTTCCCCTCTTGTAGGGCTATTCAATGATGGGGAAGCAGCAGCGTGTTGTGTTAAAGGGACCGCAACCGTGTGAGCAAAGAACGTAAGAGGGACAATAACGTTGCGCGCCCGATGCTTTTCTTACAGACATCGTTTGGAGGCTAAGGAAGAGGGGAGAACTGGCACGCGACCAACGTCACCTGCTCACAGTAATACGCACGGGGGCCCCGTACATAACTATAGCGAAACATACACACAAGTCGAGGCCCCACAGTCTTATATCGATTTTTCTTATACGCAGCTGCACCACGTCGTCATGGTAGGTGAGTTACTTATCGAACCGAGTCGTCTTCGAGTCATTACTGTATCCTTGCCGGAGACATATGGTACAAACGTTGAGATTCTTTTACTTGTACTTAACATTAATTTTACGCGTTCAACTCGTTACACGCTCGACGTGAGAAAAATGTGGAAGCTTGTGGAACACACGGTTCAGCAAATACAACGTCTTCAGTCATCTCCATCACTATGAGATTTTTCATGTCATTCCTCATGGACATTTACTTTTTCGAAGTCGCATTATGCAATTATATAACTGCATAATGCAACTTCAAAAAATTATGTCATTATAATTTCATGGCATTTTGGATGGTCCACTGAGAAAAATAAGCGTCTATGCGAAAATTTGTTGCCTAATTCTGAGTTCCCCATAGAGGAAACTTGGTGATCTGCGGTCTAAAAAATATGACGAAGCAATGTGCAAAGTTTTACATTATAATTTGAGCATCCTCATAGAGGAAGCTATGTATTTATGAAAAAAAATTGTTAAGGTTCAATATCGGTACACTCAAAATGGTCTGAAATGTCGAGAAAAGTAGTTCAGGAAAATTGTCCGGCCTGATTGGAAGGCCTAGAATTCATATTACCATAACTCGTGATTTATACTCGACAGAATCAGCTCAAATTTTAATGCCATATTGAGTACAGACCAGTCTTCGCATGGTGTAAATTTTGTAAAAATCGGTTCACGCGTTTAATTTTTATAAAATTCTTGAGATTTTGAAGAATGTCTGTAAGCACTCTAGCTCGAATACATTTTCAGTTAGCGGGCTAAAATTTTACATTAGTGCTGTCACCTTTGGTATTAAATTTGGGCGAAGTCGATAAAGCGGTTTTTGAATTTTTCAAAAAATTTACGTTTTGCTGTAATTCACGACAAATCAACTAAAACTTTTTTGAATTTCTTGACCAATGTGCAAAGTTCTAGATTGCATCATTTTTTAAACGATTACAATTAAAACACACAGTATTCATAATAAACATCCATTTTTGAAGGAATTTATAATTACTTCCAATTCGTATGAATTCTGAAATATAAATATAAATATATAAATTGAGGCGGATCGATCACCAGAGGCTTTCCAAGACACAAATCTAGATTTTAAATATGTTATAGATCTGCTTCAAACCGACTGATATGTAAAATTTGGATGAGACCAACCGTATAGTTTTTAAGATATTAGAAAGACTCTAAGTCGTTCTGTCAGTTTTAACATTTGACATAAACAAAACGTTTCAATACTCGAACTTGGTCCCGGTTTCAACGTATCTGACGACATCGGCGACCAATCACAGGACGAATAAACCGACAACAATACTAATACCAAATATATGATGATACACCAACTTTATAGGAGGAGATAAAATCGTAAAGTTGAAACTTTTTACGCGAATTCACACTGCTGAATTCAGGAATGTCCCTAAGATCTCACTTGTATACATAGTTAGATCCCCAAAATTCAAGATAGAAGTTCCAAAAATAGAAATTTATATATTTTGAATGTTTCTGAATACGAAAAAATGTTCAAAACATGACGTTACCGCAGATTACGGATGAAATATCTTGATACTGAATTTGGACAAGATCGATAAAGTGGTATATTACAGAAATTTGCATTTTCGTAATTTTTTAAAAACAATTGCAAAGTCGAACCCTGCACATACGAATATGGAACTAAAAACAAAACTAAACCACGTACTTTATCATAGAGGAGAGTTTGTGACAGACCAAAAGAATGAGAAAACAATGTACAAGGTTCAACTTTGCAACCTTTTTTTAAGACTATATTCGGTTTGGAAAAATCTTAATATGAATATGTATGTGGTTGTATATATCTATATATAAGAGTTAAACTTTCGTTAAAATTGGCCACAGCAATTTCTACAATTGATGAGTATTATTTTTGCATGAGATATGATAGTAATCGCGGAATCTCGGAAATCCTATGTTTGCCTCCATTAACGCACTTTGAGAATACACATGCCTACCTGTCTGTTATTGTACATGCCTGTAAGGGCAAGATACAAACTGCTCATTTGCAGTCAACTTTTGCTCTTAGAATAGACAGATAAATAATTCATAGCCTGGCATCTGAAACCCTATTTAATTCCAGAAACCTAAAAAGGTTTAATAGCTATTCAATAGTTAAAAAATGTCGATTCAACTATAAAAATAGTCGCATACAGTAACAATTTATAGTCGTAACTCTAATTTTCCAGGACTACCACAATTTCTCTGGACGGAACCTTCTCAAAACTCGCAGTCCAATTAAAGAATTTTAAGGGATGCCAAATAGCAGATTGAACCGAAAAGCGGAAAACAGAGATTTCAGGATGCTTCTCCGATTTACACCCTTGGAAATTCCAGGTGTACAGGTCACACCGGGTCCAAGACGCGTGCCGTTATTCCACGTGCAGTGGTGAGGAACCCTAATCTTGCATGCGTCTGGCGCAATTCAGCGTCATTCTTCTCGGCAATCTCACCCCTCGGTCCTTAGCTCTCTTGGGCGCGCACTCTTTCATATTATAATATGTGGTAGTGTGTGTATGTGTGTGCGCCGTGCCGTGCCACGAGGATCTTGGTTGTAAGGCCCCCTTCGCATATAATCTTTGCACCCTCCAATTGCCCCTCGAGCGAGTAAAAGATTCCGGACCCCACTGGGCTTGCGACGTCACCCCAAGTGACGTGTGCCCCGGCTGACGTCACGGGCATGTGCAGGTCTCCCTAAGATACAACGAAAGGCATTTGGCGGGAACCGCGCGTGTGACGTAAGGGCCTTACGCATACATACACATACATGAAGAAGTGCCGCATAGGTATTAAGGGTAATGATTTCTTTGGTTCCTGATCTCGCGCACCCGTATACCCTCCGATCGATTCATATAACTTTTTCTGAATCTAAACGTCAGGGGTGCACTGTAGAGCCGTGAGACCCAACTACGACGACGAGAATAAGCGCAGATGGAAATTTCTTGTATTTTATTGTTCCTAGCAGATGTCACGATCGCGTGCTGATAGAAACAGCTGAGATTCCGATTATACGAGTTTCCAACCTGCGAGTAATAAAAGACTTTGAGACTGCTTATTAGAGAAAATGTTTTTGATACACGTGTTATCGGCATTTCTTCTTTTTTTTCGTTCAAATATGCAACAGGATTCAACATTTTTATGTCATACGCGTTCACGTGTCAGGTATACCCTTGGAACAATCGAATGTCTATAGGCTTGAAAATTATTGATGTAGATTTTTGGTGCAGTTTTACACGACGAAAATGGTTATCTGTGAAAAGCAAAATACGTAATTAAATATGCCTCACAGAATTTTCCTGGATGGAGTAACTAATGAACTCTGGTTGTTTAATTCAACTGATTAGTTTGACCAATCGTATCTGGTAGAGATCATCGTAAATATCTAGTATGTATATGTGGACTAGAATGATATTTTAACAAATATTCTTATAAAACCGAACAAAGCCAGATGATGGACATTTTCAGTCAAAGATATTGCAACGATTTTACATAGTTCCGGCTAGAAGATAAAATCTTTTTACTGGTAAATATATTATTCCCGGCGTCATATTCATGAATCGCTGCCGCAGTTTTTACAATCTTATGTTGACTTGCGAAGAGCTAGATTTTTGGTCTATAGCGTATTAACAATTGCACTTTTCTCACAAGAGTGAAAAAATTAAATCTATGAACGTGCGTCTTAGTAAATATCCCGTGAAAAAAATTGTTTATGGTTGATCAGTGATTGAACAACTGGTTAAGCAACCAGAAAGTCAACACTTTGGAACAATACTAAATTTACCGTTGCCTTGCAAAAAACTAGTTGGGGCTCCTATTTGACACTTTTTAGTATGCCCCAATTCTATTAGGGGCTCAGGATGGATATCTGCGATGTCTGAGGGCGTCTGTACGCCCTCTAGCTGCTGAAAATTTTTAGCTATTGCGCTAAATAATTTTTTACAATTAAAGCTATGTTGAATGAAGATCGGTATTGAATTTGGAATGAATCCACAAATAAGTTCGGTTATTATCGGATTTTGATTTTTTTAGAACAATTAAATTTTGCTCTAACTCACGTCAAATTTCACCAAACGAACTGAATTTTTCTACAGACAAAAGTAAGATCAAGCGTTGCTGTGTACCAAATTTGGTGATGATCGGTAAAACAGTTCGAATTTTACCTGAGTTTGAATTATTTGAAAAATTAACGTTTTATTATATAAATCAGGTCAACTGACAATGAATTCAAACCTTTTATGAATAAAAAATACAGACGAAAAATATTCAACATTGTTATGTACCAAATTTGGTGACTATCGGCAAATGGGTACGAATTTTGTAGCAATTTGAATTTATTGCTTTAACAGATTATAATTTAAAATATATCATAAAGCGGACTAGAGCTGTAAACACGTGTACATTTTTTATTGTATTGGTTCATTAATCAGTTATTCGATTCTTAACAATGCTTCCTCTATGAGGAAGCTTAAATTGAGAAATAAGCTCACTCATAGAGGTGGTTTTGTGAAAAATCGAAATTAATGAGGAAGCAATGTGCAAAGGCCTACTTTGCAGCGCTTTATTTATTATTATTTGTGCTTTTTTCATCGAGTAATCCTGGATTTTTAATTAGACATTCAGTCTTTCTCTACATGATAAATTTTTCAAATCCAATAGTTAACCGACCGTTCTTGATGGCCATGATGAAATGTCTGTTTACGGTTTAATAAGACAAAATAATTTTAATTCCAATTCTAAGCTGAGAACAGTGATGGTTGGCTTTTCGTTGTCTTTTCAGAACTTTTTCAGAAGAGACATTTACAATTAGAGACTTAGAAATGCGTTATGTATAAAATGTTTACGCAACAACCGACCATGAACTGACATATCGTATCGTTTTTTCATTTTTCAATGGCTTTTTTTCGAAAAGAAGACAATTTTGATATCTAATGTAGGATTTTTGAAAAAAAATTTCATATCTTTAAATTGGGCCAAAAAAGTAAGAGTGTTTTTTGGGTATATAGAATAGTTAACAAAATTATGGAGCGAATTGGAAGGGGTTACGGTTCAAAGCTTACTGAGTTTGCCAGGATCACCTCATAAGTTTACGTCAAACCATTCACGTGCCTACGATCGTGCTATTGAGTAAAACAAATTTGTATATTACGGTCAGTAGCGCATAAGTTGTCCATAACGTCTTACGAAAAATCAACGATAAGTTTAGGATCTTCCCAGCTGGTTGATTTCCCTCTTAATCAACCATAGAAAAAACCGTACATTTCCTTGAAAAACAAAGACTAACACTACCGAACACATGTAGTTTCTATCGAGAATACATTGACAATAATGACCTCAAAGAAATTTTAAAAATCCCATTAAAGGTTCATTAATTACACGAACATGAAGGTCAACTTTGCGAGTTTCTGTCTCAATTATTCCAATTGACCCTACCGGTCAATCACTATTATTTTTTATAATACTGCTTAATTGGCAAAATGCTAAAGGAAGATAACGGATAATTTCGGTAAACCGCAATCTGGAACAAATGGTCATATTTATCCGATGAAAAAATGGTATCGGGATTGTGAACATTTCTCTTGAATGGTGTCGTTTATGCACTACAACGTTGCCTTGTCAGTTTTTACCAGATCTCTTGGCAATTTTTACCAGATCTTTATCCTCCCTGTAGTTGATTTACACAGCTACGAAAATTCGACGAGACATATTTAACCACGTAATTAGTTGTCGCAAGCTAAAAAGTTATCTCTTTTGGGAGAGGTCTCGAGTCGTGACGAATATTTTCAGGCAAATGCAAATTTCTGAGAGTACCGTAGACTACTAACTAGCAAATCTAGGGCATGGTAACCCTTGTCGGTTCTTCCTTTAGGCGTGACCCCCTTCTCACTGAAGCAGACATACATGCCGCAAGATCCCTGCGTTGCCCCACTGTCTTTCAAGTCTAGGTCAATGTCCCGACGTTTCGGATAAGCTAGTTACTGGGCAGCTGTGAAGTTGAACGACTTATTGTGTAAATTTAGGATTATGCTAAATTCACCACCGACAAAGTCCTATAGCGAACGCTTAAGTGGGACACGGATTTGCATCATAAGAATTTGTGGATCTTGTACTTTTGAGGATAAAGCCCAGAGAGGCATATATTTCTGACAATTGTTGGTTTCTGGCGTTATGGTTATTGCGTTATGGACTATTGATGTTGTACTGGTCCCACACTCAAAAAAATGTAAGGTAGGTAAGGGTGACGACTTATTAAGTGACAGCTATTAATTGTTAGTCCGTGTAACGATATTTAAATTTTGTCATCGTTACCATTAAATAATGACTAGTTACTGACTAATTACAGTATCAATAATGAAAAAAGTTTATGTGAATATAAAAATAATCGTCATAGACTAACAATTATAGTTGTCTGGCTTATTACAATAATTTATCTGAGATCAGTGCGATAGCCCGCAAAAGAAGTATAAGGGGCATTTCATACCGATTCGACCTGAGTCTGACCCTCGACCTCTCAGACTTCGCCCACAGTATTTTTGTATTACTGTCCAAACTTTAAAAAGGGCTACAAAATTTTTTCCGATTTTTTTTTTCAAATTTCAGTTAGTTGCAGCTTTTCACAATGAAAATATTGTTAGCCCCGATTTAAAAATCTGAAAAGTTCTCAAAAATTCCGTATAAGATATAAACATCTTTAAATCTAGACCCAGTGTGGGGTGACAATTGCTTCTATTTCTTTCGAAGATTTTCTCGAAAAAAAAAATCAAAAAACTTTTTTTAGATATGAAAAAACTTGTAGAAATATCAAAAGACATTTAGAGGTATAAAAACTTGGCTAGAATATTATCATATGTATCACAGGTTCTTTTACATTTGCAAAGTAGAACTTTGCATGTTGCTTCCTCATTAAATCTCATTTTTGACAAAGCCATCTCTATGAGGAAGTTTACTTATTAATTTTGGCTTCCTCATAGAGGAAGCTTTGTCAAAAATGAGATTTAACGAGGAAGCAAACATGCAAAGTTGTACTTTGCATAATTTTTTATTTTAATTATCATTTTTTAAATATCGTTACCTCTATATTTTTGGTAGTTTTTTGTGCAATAACACAGATTAAAAGTTAAAAATGTATTATCTTTAAAAAACAAATTATGTTACAAATGACAACGAAAATTCTGTAATTAATATCATTGCCTTATATTTTCATCTAGTACAAAGTTTTGGCTTACTTTCTTAACTTATGTGGAAGTTAGAGCAAAAATCTAAATTTTTTGAAAAATTCAAAGTGGTTTAAAATCAGAACGACTTTGCCGATAATCACCAAATTTGGTACGTAGCAGCGCTGTATGTTATTTTTAGTCTCTAGAATATTTTAGTTAATTTATTGTGATTCGCCATGATTTAGAGCAAAATTTTTTTTTTTCCAAAAATTCAAAATTCTATAAAATCTGAACCGCTTTGCGGATTTCGTCGAAATTCAATACCAAACAACATTAAACCTGTCTTCAGTTGTGAAGAACTATTTAGCTAAATCGTTTTTTTTTAACACACGCACACCATTTGAACCATTCTGAGTATGCTGACATAGAAGTTTCGAAAAAAAAAATTCACGATAACAAAGCTTCCTATATGAGGAAGAAAAATCAACGTTAAATAAAAAAGAAAGCGCTAATTAAGAAGTTTTATACTATTTTCAGTAATTCTGTGTCCAATACTAGTTCTTGTTCCCATAAGAAATTTATGTTTTTGTAAAGAACAATAAAAATAATATATATATCCGGTACATCAAGGTCAGTTTAAATGATCCATATAGTCGGAAAATGTGATACTTTATCTCGTGTCCGGATAGGTGTGTGTCGTCATTGATCAATATTATTTATGGGAATTTGGTTATAGTTTTGGGATGATTGCTTGGTACTTACCTGAGTTAAAGCGAACGCAGACTCAACTTAAATAAAAATTGTAGTGAACAAAGGTTGTGCGCACAGTACGTGACCATTTATCAATTGTCAAATCGCCAGCACAACCCGCTTATGAGGTTTAGTGGTTTTATTTATGTCGCTTACGCACACACTGACACACAACAATCTGGGCACAAGCTAAAAATCACACTTTCCGGCCATTTGACCAATTTAAACTGGCCCTGAAATCTCGCATTTATTTTTTATCCTTCTTTGCAAAAACATAATTTTCTTATGAGAAACCAGAACTTGTATCGGGCGTAGAAGTAATGAAAATAGTATGAAATTCTTTAATTGGCGGTTTCCGTTAATTTTTATTTAGCGTTGATTTTGGGTTAGTATTAAATAACGACAAAAAAAAATAGTTAAAATCATGAAAGAACCTGTGATACATATGAACTGAAAATGAAATGAAAAATGAATGTTCTAGCCATAGCTGGCAGTGAATTATTTTCAGTTTTTATATTTTTAAAAGCTTTTTCATATTTAAACAGTTTTCTAATTTTTTTTTTTTTGAGAAAAACTCCGAAAAAAAATAGAACGAAATGGCAGTCCATTCTGGGTCTAGGCTTAAAAATATTTAGATCCGATAGAGGATTTTTGAGATTTTATTTCAGTTTTTTTAATACGTACTAACGATATTTTCAGGTTTAAATTTCTATTTAATAATTCAAACTTGAAAAAAAAAATCGGAAAAAGATTTCGAGCTCTTTTTAGAATTGGGGGAATAATACAAAACATCGTGTGCAAAATCCGAGAGGTCGAGGGTTAGACCCAGGTCGATCGGTATGGAATGCCCCATATATACTGAAGGTCAATCCAGTCGTGGATATGACTTAATGACATATCAAATACATATAGATCGAAGCTTATAAGAACGTAATTAAATATTGGTGTTACTAAAAATGCGCTGAATTTGAGGTATAAATGAAATGACTTCACAAAAGTTTTCATGAATTCGGAGTAAAGAAAAACCAGTATATCTTCACCAGTCTAATCTTCAATTGTCGTCAAGTCATTTTCAACACCGCAGCACTATTACTCGTTATATCAGAAACTGAATTCGAGTTTTCTCTTCACATTATAGTAGACAACTTGCAAGTAGTAAGAAGTAGAATACAAAATTTATATAGTACATTTTGTTTCTCGAGAATGTATTAATTATTACACTCAAAAAAATCATTTTTATATGGTATATTTTGATAAATAACCGAAATTCGTATAAGACTGTATAATGAGGATTGCTTTATTGTTACATTCCGAGGTCGTTTGATTAATATTATAAGAATGTAAATAATTAACATACATCTTTACAACAACCTGCATTGTTTAACGAGGATCGTGTTACCTAAAAATCACGAAAATTGAATGGTGCAGCAATTACACATACAAAAACTTTAACATCTACTGCGGAACCACGAATACGAAACATTTTTGTAAGTGTAAGTCAATGTATAATACTATATTTAGGTGATATCGATAAAGTCGTTGAAATTGTATAGAAATTTGTATTTTTATCATTTTTTCTTGAGAACGTTTCAAGCAAATGATCTAAATGTTTGCATAAAACTTAAATACTGAATTTAGGAAAGATAAGTTAGTTAAGATTATATAGAAATTTGCATGTTCGTATTTTTTTTTTTTTTTAAATGCTGCAACTTGAGAACGGTTGAAGGAGCTGATCCAGAATATTACATAAAACTTGAACAGAATGTGTCGTTGTTTAATACTGAATTTGGCGAGCAACTATCAAAGAGTTCATAATTCGGAGAATTTTTAATTTTCTTTTGACGAAACTTCCTGTATGAGGAAGTCAAAATTGATCAACATACTTTATCGGTAGCTTTGTAAAAATTTAAAAGTATCAAGAAAGCAATTTGTACAGTTCTACTATGCATCCTTTTTTTGATCAACAATCGTCTATATTTAGTGATGGAGTGGGGGAGGGGGCAGCCTACTAAAGTTTGATAAAAAAGTAGACTCAACATTTTTTATTTACGTAGAAGCACTTTAAGAATTTTAATAAAACTTTCCATAAATATATTTCATGTCAGCACTATGTAAAAATAAAATAGTGTGACAATGTATCATCCCTTTAAGGGGGCCTTAGCGGGCTGTTTCACACTCAAATGTGGACGCGAAATCCGAAAGAAAACTTGTCTCTTAAATATTCGCGTTCTACATATATATTAGAATGAATATATCAGAGTCGGAGAAATGGGAATTTCTTGTTATTAGTAAAATAAGAATTTTATTACAATGGCTAAAGTGAACTTGTATGAGCAAAAAGTAATGAGTATAGTTTTGCAGTATCTGACCGTGCCGTTAATGAGGCAGGTAAATGATCTTATCTCCAAACGCTAACCGCGTCTATAAAAAAAAGGAAAAAATACGGTTTAGTCTGTTCCGTTGTATCACCGTGCAACGATGACGGGTCACTCGAGCATATGAAGCAAACGCAGAGTTGATAAAGGGACACACAGCGGTAGTCCAGGTGGCTTCGTCAAACTTCCAACATGACATGTGTCTGATTGCGGTGTTATATTGGTGGGAACGCTTTCATTCCGATAAATTGCTCGACAGTCCTCACGGCTCGCCTCTGTGTATGAAAGGGTCAAACACTCCTATTATCCGTGGAAAGCGACTCGAGAGTCGTGGTCATCAATGGTCGCGGTTCAAAAAGCCACAATTATCCGGGGAATCGAGTGGCCTTCTCTATAACACATAAGTCTTCCTCATTATGTCAAAGTCGCGGTTAATTGTATTCTAACTCTACAAGCCCTTGCATTCTTTATTAATCAATATTCGAGTGACAAAGTAATTTAGCATAAACTAATAACTACGATGTTCTGTCAAAATGTCTGAAATCCCTACTGAGTGAACAGCTTTACAATTTATTCGTATATCGATCTACTACCTGATTTGTTGGATAACTTCTGATTTATTACGATCAATTGCTCTACTTAGCACAATGATATTTTATGTTAGAATTCGTTACAGCCTTTCGTATAGGAATATCGCGTGTCTAAAGGTTGTAGGGACTTTTATGCGCCAAAAAGTCGAATTTACTGGCGAAAACGCGTATAAGTATATGGCCATATGTTGAAATAAATCAAGCGACTTAAAAATATTTGCATCCAATAACTTAGCTATACAAAATGTATGGCTATGCAAAAAAATGCACACGCACACGCACACGCTTCTGGATGTTTGTGATAATTCTACATATCCTGAAATTTAAATCTTAAAGTTTTTGTTTTCCATCAAAACAAAGCTTCCATTATGAGGAAGCAAAATGTAATGTTAATATAAATATGGACATGGACTAACTAAATAATTTCCACTTAATAGTTGCTTACCAAGATTTCTCTGAGTTAGATAAACATGGTTTAAGTTGATTTTACGTAGACCATTACTCTATTTTGACAATTATCATTTGACAAAGAGATAATAATTGTGGCAATACAGGATGCACGTAGTCATAACATGTATTTCACTAAGGTCGCATTATTATATAACAAATGCGAATGCATAACTTCTTTGTATGGTCGTATGTTGGACCACCGTGAGAATAGCGATGAGTTATCAGCATAATTCCCATGGATGCTTCAACACCTGGCAGAGTCTACCTGGTGCTTGGTAAATTTTGTCCATAAAAAAGAACGGGATCCGGTTTGAGCTCAGGGTAAAATGTTCGACGGGCCGAGCAATACCTTTGCCGTAATGGCGTCCGGTAAGGCACTGACACATATGGTGACTCCTTTCGCTCACTGTGACAGATGCGTTTTCAAAAACGCTTTATTAGAAGTATATTATTTTTTCCCGCTAATGAAACTGTTACTAATCGAAAATTAATCTTTTTTAACAGAAATATTGCAATTCTTCGTCATATTTCAAGTGAAAAAACAGGGTCTATAGCTTCGCTGAAATTCGATAAATGGATTACATTAAATTTTTATTACTGTATCAAGACTTGACGGAAACAAAAATTGTCCACAGTAGGGTAATTAAAAAAAATGTTATATTTTTTTCTCCAACGAACTGGTTGAGAAGTTACGTTCATGCAAAAAAAAAAAGAAAACTCACCTAAAGAGACTTTTACATAATAATATTTAGAGGCCACTCATGCAATTCGTAATTACCTATTGAAATAATATGGGAAATACGTTTTCACGTGTTTAGACTTTTACACCTTCTTAATAATAACTGTACCAAGTAATTGCAAATTGGATTTTTAATCACCTTAATCCACAAGTTTTATCGCTAATAATCCCGTCTAAAAAAAAATTTCGATGCTTGATTAACCAGAAACTCACCAACTCGCCAACTCACCGGCACGATCCTAATGTTAAGCTTGATTATTGCTATGGAGTTATGATCGAATTATGCGTTACATATCGTCGACAAGGAAATGAAAAAATGTAAACATTTCCAATAGCACTGTCATAGACATTTGATTTGTCCCAAACTTACGGCCGACACAAGCGATACTTGTCATCGACTTTCCTCGTCGATGCAAGAAAGGCAGTTAGAAGCTAAGTCAACCAGTTGATCAACCACAGACAATTTTCTTTTCACACAAGACGATTAGCATGTGGATTTTTTTTATATCCGTAAAGTCGTCATACAGTAATAGAAATCTAATGTAACCCGTTGATCGAATTTTAGCCAAACCCACAAATTGTTATGTAATTATATACTATTCAGAAATAACCGGCATGGGAAAACCACATAATTCTAAACCAATTTGATCTAGTTAGCTCCTTCGTCTACCCAAACGTTTCTTACAAACAGCTGCTTCTACTGATATAATACCATGTTAGGGATATATGTTTTATCCACAATTGATATAAATAGTAATTGAAGGGAAATTACATGGAACGACAGTGATATGTTAATAGATTTTTAGTATCCGGAACTTTTTTGATAATTTGTAATAACTACCCAGCGGAAATAGCGGAGCAGCCGGAACATAGAGGCCCATTTTGAAGCAATGGTTTTCAGAAGTAAACAAGATTCGATTTAAAAAGCATTAATATTTTTTTTTCAAATATATACTTATGAACAATTGTTGTGCAAAAATATTATTTATTATTTATTATTTATTATTTATTATTTATTATTTATTATTTATTATTTATTATTTATTATTTATTATTTATTATTTATTATTTATTATTTATTATTTATTATTTATTATTTATTATTTATTATTTATTATTTATTATTTATTATTTATTATTTATTATTTATTATTTATTATTTATTATTTATTATTTATTATTTATTATTTATTATTTATTATTTATTATTTATTATTTATTATTTATTATTTATTATTTATTATTTATTATTTATTATTTATTATTTATTATTTATTATTTATTATTTATTATTTATTATTTATTATTTATTATTTATTATTTATTATTTATTATTTATTATTTATTATTTATTATTTATTATTTATTATTTATTATTTATTATTTATTATTTATTATTTATTATTTATTATTTATTATTTATTATTTATTATTTATTATTTAAAGTTTTTTAATTCGATTGCATAAAGTTGCAACTAAATTGGAGCGAAATAGACGGATCGACTCTATTAAGCAAAACATAAACAAGAATGTAATCAACGCAGGAAAAGGAAGAGAATTTGAGTATCGGAAGGTATTTAACCAATATCCTTGGAAATCCGACTTACCGATACTATCGGTAAGTCAGAAAACGTTAATTACCTATTTTGGAGATTCCCCGTCTTAACTACTGCAGCTGTGGGCTACTTTATCTGAAGCAGTTACATCTCTAAGAGAGAACAAATAGTTACAATTTTCTACTGATGAGGGCCACGACTAAAATATATTACGATGAGCACTGCTAAAGACCTGAATGAATGGATTTAAATATTTTGTACACCGAATACAATTGGTCGCATAGGTCCAAACCTTCATTAATTAAGGTGAGGTGAAACATAGTGTTTCTTTATTAATATATGTTAATAAATTATTAACATCGTAATGTAATTATTCTAAACATTAGTCAATTGCTAATTGATATTTGTAAAATTATTTTAAGTATGTGTACGAAGTTCACTATATGGCAGGCAATTTGTGTACATAGATTCGTCGATAATAAGATTTTGTTACAAAATATTTAAACATATTTTCCTCAATTATTTTTGTCACTACCACATAAGTACATACAGTTAATACCTGTTTAATATTCCGTTCCCATCTTAAATGTAAAATTTGAATGAATATTTCGTAAGAATTTAATGGCCGAGCTAAGGCGCGTTCGCAATTATTCTTTGCGATGTTAGAGGCCTATTTCAAAATGCTGAAAATATACCTATTATTTACTTTTGGCAGCGCAATAAAGCAAATAAAGGAATCGCTCTGAGTAACATCGATTTTTCGTAATTAATAAGAACAGGTTTGATTATTCAAGTGCCATCCCTAAATGTGATTTCGTGAACTTCCCTAGACTTCATTTTGATAAATATTGGCGGCTCTCCATTAATAGTACCTATATGCGTGAACTTAATGTGCGTAAGTTGTACTTTCTTAGCTTTATAAGACTCCGTGCCTTAGATTAACTTTATTGAGACTGTTATTTGTATTAGGATGTTTTACATAACTGTATTTTTATAGGGGTTTTTGCTGCTTTATACCTTTTTTCCCCATGTCTCTAAAGGCCTGTCCAATTTTACTAGATTTTTTTTTAAATTACGAATGTTTGTACAATGTTATTATATATATATATATATTTTTTTTTTTGTTTTGCTAAGAGTTTACATTAAAACAAATATGTGATATCGATGAGATCTGCCTGTGTGCAAACATTTAGATAAGTCAAACGTTATCCTTGATGATCCTTTTTTATCTATTCTTGTGCCCAATATTAAAGATTGTACACGACTGTTCAATAAACACTTTTTTAAACAAATGTTCGCAATTCATGATCCATAGGGTCCCTGGTTCAAATCCCGCCAACGACAAAAAACTCTAATAAGTTTTTTCCAGAATTTTTCGGTCCAATCGGTGGAATAAGTTTAAAACAACAATTAAAGGTGGAACATCTATTAGTTAAACAAGTAGAGAATCAACTATTATAAAATAAAATATATTTGTAAAATATACCTCGCAATATATACGGGATATATATATATATATATCCATCCCGTATATGTAATATATGCCTGACACATATTCCCGACGTTGATTTATCCTCCATTTGAAAATGTACCCTAGATCTTGCATATGTCTCCGATACATTTTTCGATACATATAGCGACGAAAAATTCGATATGTGGAATGTATTTTACATATATTTTGATTATAATTGCGATATATTGGATATACCTCAGATATATCCCGCATATATATTAAAACTAGGGGGGCGGGGGCTATGAACCCCTTCGTGAGTCACGCGCCAACCCCCTGTGTCACAATTATTGTAAACTTTTCTTTTGGCTTTTTGTAAATTTTGTAACTCTTATCTTTTCTTTAGAGGGGGTTTCATGGGAGACTTCGAAAAATCAGTATTTCACAATATGCACCTCATCCAGGCGCGGATTATGTAAAAGTCCCCCACCCCTCCAATGCGTATACCTACATGCGGAGATTTTTTTTCGCTCCCTTATAATCACCCCACCAGGCCAAGATTTTTCATTCATTGAATAAATCGTTAATATTGTTTCTAAAAGTTGATTTTCGTTGCATGTGCCAATTAATAATTTCATTTCTGGTTTTATTCGGATTACAATGATCGAATTTACCGAATATTCGATTCGAAGTTCGAATATGCAAATTTACCAAATACTCGATTCGAAGTTCGAATATTCGAATTTACCGAACCTACATGGAAATATTTATATGTAACATATATGTAGCCAAAAAGCTCTAGATGCAACGTATATGCGATATATATAGAACTTTTCGGCGATATATAATGCACACATAAATATTTTCAAGCGGGAATATTCTCATATACTCCGATTAACATTTAACAAGTATTCAGTTTATATATTGGCGTATATGTGTACATGTATCCGTATACATGTGTATATGTGTACTGATTCAGACGCATATAGAAAAATATATTCTGCATATCGAATATTCGATCTAAAATATACCGTGTATATTTCATATATATTTTTGCATATATGTTGCACCTACCTTTTTTCCATGGGGATGTCAACGTGAGTTCAAATTTGATTTGCTTGATTTCTTGCTTAAGTTTGAAACATACAATTATAAATTCGTCTTTTGAATTCATATCATTAAAATGGACAGGAAAGCAGGATTGAGTAGGTTTCGAATAAAATTGAATTGCAATACGAAATTCCTCTCCTAAAAAGTTCATTCTATCGGTCCATTGTCATCGATTTATTTATTCTATGATTGGTCCTCTCAAAGTCACTGAGTAACTACATTTTTTACCCATACTCTATGTATAGATAGAATATGTAATCTCTTGTTGAAATGGCGCAGTGAGTTGTATAATTTTGAGAAAAATTAGAGAAAATCCATTTTCGGCCTGAGATACCGCCCTGCATGTTGGTTGGAGCAACGTGTATGGCCTGATAGAGGTTCGGTGCGTTTATGAACTTACAGTGTGTCGTGACAATATCACTTCGAATCGAATTGTTTGATTCGTTCTCCCGCACTTCCTGTGCATCTTTGCTTCTTTCCTCGATGATGATTTTCTCGGCCTCTTCTTATTTCAAGGGATAAGGAAACAAAACAACGTGGCTTTTTTGACACAAATAAGAAGAATGTTGCAATTCGGGCAAGCGAAGCGAAGGTAAGCTGGGGAAAGTATTTTGTTTTAAAAAGCTTTAAATATTGTGGCAACTTTGGTGTGAAGTAGGGATACTTTGGTATTGATCGAGAGGAAGAGGCGTGTAATACAATCTATGTTCAAAAGTGACTACAGGATTTACGCAACGTAAAGTGAAGCGACACACTTGTTTTTAGAGCGATGTTGATTAATCTTGGCTTCGTACAGAAAGCTTTGCGCAAGATGGAAAATAATATTTAAAAAAAAGTAATGTACTAAGTCCTACTTTGCACCGTTGTTTAAGGAGGTTATCATTGGAAATCATAAAAAACGTAGTATTTCTAATAACAGTTTTTTCAATTGTACTCCAGTGATTGTATTGGCAAAGTTACAAAGAGAAAAGAATGCTTAGTTTTTTCTTTTTGTAAAAGAAAAAAATCTGCAAAAGTAGAACCTTGGAAACTGCTTCCTCTTTACTTATCTTTGACAAAGCCTTTTTTTTTTACAAAGCTACCTCTATGAGGAAGTATGTTGATCAATTTTGGCTTCCTCATAGAGGAAGCTTTGCAAAAAAAGGCTTTGTCAAAGATACTAAGTAATGAGGAAGGAATCTTCAAGGTTCTACTTTGCAGGCTTGTTTGAGGTGTAAAGTTTGTTGCCATTTGTGTCTTAACGATCTTAACTTGCGGTTACCATCCAGTTGTGCATGCCCCCACGCGCGTCACGAAGGCGCGAGTGCGAAGGTAAATTTTGGTTAGGGAAGGGGCAGTAGGTAGTTACTTCGGCGAGCGGTGGGGCTTCAAACTTATCTCGATGTGCGTAATTGTTCGCTTTCCGAGTTTCTAACTTACGCGGTCGTGCACTGTAAGTGAAGATAAACGTCGAAAAAGGACTAGAGCGTGTTTAGCGATTATCGAAGCGTCGATGGAGAGGTCGTACCGCCTTTGTCTGCTATAATTAAAGATTTATTTCATAATATTACACCAACAACTATTATTGAATTTTTATAATAATAATTCCTTATTGTGTTAAAAATGCGAATAAACACTTATTTGATAATATATAATTAATATGTATATATATATTATTATAATATCTTATCGTTAATATATTAATAGTCTAGAGACGGGATGCACGCTTGAGATTATATGCCGATCCTCCGATCGCTACATATACACTCCACTTCCTTATCGTGTTTCTTACCTCAGCTTCGTACTGCAAAGAGGTCCGTCCTCAGTGCGCGATTGTTTCGTTTTTTTTTTTTTCATTTGATTTTGCTTACACAGTTACGCGGCGTATTCTCAAATAGTATTCTTTTATAATTCGTCGATATTTGGAATGCTTCATTACCGTAAGATTCTTAAGACGTTATTGCGATAAGAAAAGAAAAATTGAGCAGAAACCGAAGTTCGTTATAAAGATTGAATGTAAACACGGCTGATGAAAACAGTAGAAAAAATAGTTGCAAAAGCCAAATATTGATGCAAGCCGGACACGAAAAATAAAAATGAGTTTAAAGGCAAAATAAAAAATGCATTGTGCTCTATTTACAAACAATTATTTTATGAATGCTTCGTGAATAGTTTCCGACAAAAGTGATCTTTTATAAGAATTAATAGCAACTCAGAATCAACGAAGACACTGAGAACATTGATTTTGAATACTGATTATCCCAAACACTTTATAATAAGTTAGTGAAAAAACAATAGTTCAACTTTTAGAAAATCTTTTTTTTTTATCTTATGATATGTATTTACTAATTTTTTTCGAATACACTTTTTTTTTAAAGAATTTTTTTCTCCAAATACCTGCTTTGGATATTTCTTAAGAATGCTTTTATAAAATTATTTTTAAACATGTCTAATACACACATCTTTCAGTATAATTAAGAGGAAGCAAATCGACAATTACGTTAAACTCATTTTTTTAAAACCATTTTGTTAATACCTTTTTGGCATTACAGTGGAACCTCGCTTAGGTTACCTTCACACACAAACACACGCACACACACACACCTTACATGGGTAAGTGGAGGCGAGCGTCTTAACGTTCTTATTTGTCATAATCTCGGGAGAGAGGGTGACAACGTTGCCGTATCTCGTACCTGATTGCTTCTTCACAAAATTTATGTCTGTGTGTTAGGTAAGCTGAGAGAAGTTTCACAGGATTAGTATTCAAAATCTATGTTTTTAGTATCTACTGTATAGTTGATGAAAGATTTTTCTGTTATCGCAAAGTGCTCAAATTTAGATGCTATCGAACTTTTAGCTCGGAATGTATACGTAAAGTATTCTCAATTGCTAACTGATCGGTTTGTACTCAGAGCGCAATCAATTTTTTTTTTTTTTTCGATTTGCAAATCGACAATTCTTCTCCATGAGAAAATCGATGGTCAATAAATTTCAAATTAATTTTTTCATTATATTACGCGGCAGATAACTGCGATAACGAAACAACATATGTTTATGCGGGTGTGTATGCTTATCTGTATATATATATATATATATATCTATGTATATATATACAGGGTGACAATTTTAAGATGGACACCCCATATTTCTTGTTTTGTACATTGTTTTGTGTTTAATTCAAGTACGATGTTTAAAGAGTTTTTGATTCCCTTTTTGATGGATTTAACGATTTTCTCCTAAAGGGCGTACATTTTTAAGGTAGAAAAACCTTTATGTTCGAAGAAAAAATTCTACTACAAATTCGTAAAGATTATTCAATTCTGCAAGGAAACCGAGACTCCTTCCAAATATTCTTCTGAGACTCTTTCTAAAACTCTTTCCGAGACGAAAAAAAAAACATAGAATGTAATCATTTTTACAAATTTGTAGTAGAAAATTTTTTTCGTAAAATTTCTGACATATGTCTTCCTAACTTTAAAACGACGGCCTTAAACACACAAAACAAAAGGAGTGTCCGCCTTAAAACTAGCGATCGTATGTGCAATTAGACAGACAACGTCGGAGAGAATCTGCACACGTTCCATATTTTATTCCTTGCTTTCCATTTTTTTTCTCAAACGATGCACGTAAGATAACCTGGCATTACTTTTTTTTCGACGGTATTTGATAATATCGATAAATGTACAAGAAGTAAGTACAATAACTATTGTAGCTTAGACGAGAATCTGTTATTGCCGACCCTCGGACCAATGTCTGGAATTCTGTATGCTTCTAACGAAATTTGACACATTAATGTCCCGCAATGATATATAATGTATATATATATATATATATATATCGTTCGAAAAAAAATGCGCTTCGTAGATGTTGGCAGTGTACAGATTTGGGACTAACGTGCTTACCTCCGGAGCTCAGTTATACCAACCGCATTTGAATGCTCACTGACCAACCGCTTCGTACGGAAATTTGACGTCTAATCTAAGAGGAAAATTCCCCTCCGTCATCTATCCAAGTAAAAGCGTACGAATTAACAAAGTCTGAGGTCTCGGCAATTGAGGTATTTGTGACGCAACTCGCTCTTCAACGCTTACGACCAGTGGTCGTTATTACCGAAGATTCTTTCGTTTCATTTTCATACCTTAGCATTAACATTTTATTTCACTTTGTTTTTTTTTCTTTTGAATTCCTTAACTACCAGAATTGTTTCACTTCTTTAAGTCGAAGACATGTTTTTTTTTATGTATTTGTATTCGTTTTGTACTTGTACTGTTCAGCAAGGCAGCGTGTTGCACTTTGTTACTTTTATATTAGTCGGGCCGCAATGTGCACGAAAGATCACAAGATCTCGATACATACTACTTTACCACAGCTTTTATTTTATTTTTATTTTTTTTCTATTTATTTCCTTTTTTCGTTCGAGACGTTGGCCCATCGCGCTTTCCAAAGGACTCACAAGGAGGGATGCGCTTGTTTTAATTTTCGTTTTTTTTTGTTCTTCGAGTAAATGTACTGAAAAAAATGCACGTTGTGCGCCGATTCTAATATTACGGCTTCCTGTCACACGAATTGCATGGTTAATTATATGATCATTTTACACTAATTACAAACCATATTATGTTCGTTTTTAACGTGGCTGGAAATCACTCTTCCGTAATTCCCGTTTTCAAAACGGCTGATAACAAAAATGTATTCTGAATCAGAACATTTTTCGGTTTATTTTGTTGATTTTTTTTTCCTTTTTTTTTCTTTCACTATACCCAATATTCACAAGTACCCGCCCACGTAGATACATACAGAGCTTTTAATAAACCACCAAACGGCGATTGGAGAATTACACGACACATGTTCGCGTTAGTTCTATATAAATCGCACAATCGAGAGGACGTTTATCGCTGAATTTTTTTTTCACAAGATTATAGCGTTAAAGTAAATTAATTTTCAAAAAAGAAAACAAACATATACATCGATAATAATAATAATAATAATAATAATAATAATAATAATAATAATGTAATAGCATAATAATGTACCAATAATAATGATAAGTAATCGACCAGTTCTCATAAACATATTTCAACAATCACTTTGAGAACTGACTTACTAGTATATGAATAATATAATAATAATAATAATAATAATAATAATAATAATAATAATAAAAAAAACGAATAATAAGAAGGATATTATCTTAGGGAATAAGCCTAAATCGTAAATATGTATGTATAGATATGTATACGTATGTACATAAAAAATTAACATAAATCGGCAACGTCCACGTTTCGTCGTTATCGTACATTGGATAGACTTAATTCACATCGAATTCCCTCATTCAATAATCTTAAAAAAGGCGCACGTGTGTGTGTGTACAACACATTTTCCTTCCATCGCGAATGCACAAATGTAATTGCCCAAGACTTATGCAAGAATTCCTTCGGATATAATAATAATAATATTCATGGTGAAAAAGTAATCGTTATGATCGTAGAAATAAAGATAAAATAAAAAATAAAGGCGCTTGCGTTATCGATAGTATTGAACAGTATAAATTGCTATTATACAAGTATTGTGTAGCGACACACGTAAGCGTGTTTACAAACTGTGTACGGCGTGATATATTCGTTTAAGTAATAAAAGCAAATGATATAATTACGATGACGCAAAGTAAAGGAATTAATGTACAGAAGGTCGAGATTAACGTGATAACTGAGATTTGTGCCTTAGGCTTGTGCAACATTACTGTGACAAGCTAAAACACTGAATGTGTTAAAAGGCATTCCTGCTGAGTCGCATATGTGTGTGTGTGTGTCGAGACAGTGTTGCCGACATTTCCCAATTAATTTTTCTCACTCTATTGCTTTACTTGTTCCGCAAATGCTTTGACAATCAATTGTTTGAATGACTCATCACATAGGCAATAAAATATTTCAATATTTCTTGATGAGCAAATTAAAAAAAAAAACAACAAAAAAGAAAATACACAGATTCGGAATAATAAACTCGTTTTCTAACTCCCTAATTCAAAATCGATTTTCAATTTAGTTCCACTTTAAATGGAAGATAAAGTTTATTTAGTATTATATAGATGGTCAAGTATAGATGGGAGTAGATTCGCTGCATAATTTTTTTATACTATTCTATATACTCGATAAAACACTTTGAATTTTTTTTCGATTTTTTTTATAGGAACTTTTGTTTTCATGCATTTTTTATATCTACATTTTTTGGCCCAATATAAAAAATTTGTAATTTTTCTGAAAAATCATGTATTAAATATGAAAATTGTTGAGCTTTGACCCGGAGCGGGCAAACGTTTGCGTCGATTTTTTAAAGCCATTTTTTCGGAAAAAAAGTCATTAAAACATGAAACGTGATGTCAGTTCATGGTCGATTGTTGCGTAAACATTTTACACATAAAAGCATGTATTAAAGAATGAAATGTTGAAATAGAAAATTAAGTGAGAGGTTTTTAACTATCGATTTGTAAATTTCTCAAATCCAACCATCAGCCAACCATACTTGGCCATGATGAAAGGTTTGTTTACGGTTGAATAAGACAAAATAATCCTAATTCCAACTCTCTGAGCTGAGAACAGCGATGCTTTGGCTTTTGGTTAATTTTTCAGTACCGACTATAAGCCAACGTTTCATCGTGGCCAAGAATGATTTGTTGAGGGCTGGATTTGAGAAATTTACAAATCGAGAGTTAAAAATGTCTCACTTCATTTTCTATTTTGACATCTCATTATTTATATTGATATCTAATACTGGATTTCTGAGGCAAATTTCAAGTTCTTTAATTGCAAAGAATGTTAAAAGCAAAAAATGTTAGTATATTTAAAAAATTCATGAAGAAAAAAGTTTCAGTAAAAAAAAATCTAAAAAAAATTAAAAGTGTTTTTTTTTCGGGCATATAGAATGGTACAAAAAATGATGGAACGAATTGAAAGAGTTGAATGCTTATGGAGTTGGTTAGGAGTACCTCACATTTATAGTCAACTTCAAATTGCATCACAATTAGTATTACATTATATTTGATCTCAATTTTGACCTTAAGTTTCAACACAAATTCGGCCTTGATCAAGATTCAATTCAACTTTTGTCTTAGGTTTTCAAATCCGATTCTATTTCATGTTTTAAATCAAAATAGTCATTCTCACTTTTTGGATTTAAATTTTATTTCAAGTTTCAATTAAAACTGGATTTCAAGTCTCGACTCACATTTCATCTAAAAAAAATCATAGCTTCTTCTTGAAATATCTGACCTTGAATTTAAGGTTGAGATAAAATTTGAGATGAAATTCAATATTTTTTAAATCAAAACCTTGGGACTAAATTCGAGTTTAAATCTTCAGACCAAATTTGAGTTCAAAATTGATACCAAATTCGAGTTCGAAATTTAGACTACGTTTTAGTTCAAAATTGAGACGAAATTCGAGTTCAAAATTGAGACCAAATTCCTGAGACCAAATTGAGACCAAAACCTGATACCAAATTTGAGACCAAATTTATTTCAAACTTGAGACCACATTTATTTCAAACTTGAGACCAAATTTGAGTTCAAATATGAGTTCAAACTTAATAACACATTTGAGTTCAAAACTGAGACAAAATTTGAGTTCAAACTAGAGACCAAATTTGAGTTCAAAATTGATACCGAATTTGAGTTCAAACTTAACACCAAATTTGAGTTCAATATTGAGACTAAATTTTAGTTCAACTTGAGACGAAATTTGTGTCCGAACTCAAATAATGTGTAAAACAATTTAAGGGATTAAAGTTGACTTAGAACTAGATTTTACCAACTTTTAAAACTTAATCTGACTTTATGATCGATTTAAAGTAAGAGGTAATCTAAAACGAGGTTTTATAATTCGAACCCAACATTTTACTTCGAAAATTCATGAAAAATTAAAATTATAATAATAAAATTAATGGACAATGAGTTACGAAAAAATTTAATAACTCATTAATTTCCCTATTAATTTAATTATCATAGCTTTTCAAAATAAATTTTCGATAAAATGACTTTATTTTTCCTAAAATATTCAGATAGTTGACTGCCGAAAGGATATTTCGAAAACATAATATTGAAGAACTTTTTTTTTAGAACAAATACAATGAGTTGAAAAATGTCGTGGGAAGAATGCAACTTATTGTTAGTGTCATCCACCGCGTGACGTTTGAATGACAACTTAATCTACTTATATCAATTGCGCCTGACGGTATGCATTATGTGTGGTTCCTACGATTTCGAAATACTATGAGTCACGGTGGTACCGATTTGCGTCTAAATCGCTTGGCGATAGAGCAACGAGGCAACCAGGCTCTTTCCAAGCTTTACATTGGTTCAAATAACCGTCAGAGATTGAATCGTTTTTAAAATAACAAAGGAAAAGAAATGATTCCACCAGTTTCCAAATACGATGATGCATACCAGCTACAGACTGATCGACACACGTAAACACTCACTTATCAGCTATGCGATATTTTTTTCCGTGCGATTATGAACTTTGGTCCATTCTTAAAAGAAACAAGAAAAATAATAGTATTTTGTAAACTCACAGTTGACTACTCGCGATATTTTCCATCGAAAAAAAGAAAAAAAAAAACAGTGACATTTCTATTCCAAGACTCGTTATTATCATGGAGAAAAAAAATCGACTATCATAACACTTAACTTGACTTGTTAACTATACGGTGAAATTGATATCAACGTAAAACACCGTTTACAATTTTCCTTTTCTCATAATTACCGTACGATTAATTATCGATAAATGTATAGTGGCTGATGATCAGTTATGTCGTTTTTGTTGTTGTTGTTGCAATTTTCCCTTCCAATAAATTTAAAAACTTTCCGTAACAATTAATTTATACTTAGGGTTTCGTTAATATTAATTATGGCACAATATAAATATTATATTTAAAGTCTTTTTGAAGACATAATAAAAATAAATCTAAGTAGTCTTTCTTCTATGTTTGACAAATTTCGCCCTCAAATTTTTCGTTAATTACATCCCTAAAACTTTTCGATTTGAAGACAATTTTTTTTTCATTTCTCTCTCTTTGCATTCTCTAGCTTCACCTCTTTTTTTGTGGTAGCTTGTTTCGCTTTCATATTTTTGAAATAAATTTTTCCCTCCCCACTCGCTCTTTCTCTCTCTCTCTCTCTCTCCCTCTCTCTCTTTTTCTCTTTTATAAACGTGTTCAATAGAGAAAAGATTCGTTTAACATTCTCGAATCACCGTTCGGCCGGCAAATGCATCCATTTACTGATATTGAATGTCGAGCTTATTATTTCTGCGCAAACAGAAAAGTGGCTACGAGAACATTAAACGATTTTCCAATATTCTTTGGTAAAACAATATCACATGAACAAGAAAACTTTAAACCCAATCGAAACAGTCTAATCAGTCGATATTCCTGTATTCAGGAAAAAAAAACACGAAAAAAAACGAATGTGAAAAGTCGGTGTAATTCTGATTCCCTATTTTACACCGACGTCTTTTGTTTTTTTAATTTAAACAAAAAAAATCAGCCTTCTCGAAAGTAAATTCACGTATTCCCTCACAGCGCTAAGAAACTAAAATTGAGCTCGGTCGTTTGTCGGCTCAAAGTGGCGATTAATCGAAACCTAACTACCGCAAGTATATATTCCCATTTTTTTTTTGTTTATACATCGTGCATCAACTGCGGAAGGAAAATTGTTGGAAGTATAGAAAACATTCGGACTAACTAATTCGTCAGTTACTTGGAAGAAGTTCATCAGACATATTCGCGTCTCTTTCACCGAATCTTGTGCAAAAAAATTATCCCCTGATTCCCGGTAAATTTCACTTATATCCGCGCAAACTTAAGTATCACCGATGACAAAAAAAAATAGCAACGTGTCGTACGAGATTTATGAATAGCGTGCGCATTAGAGTGGTCCTTATGTGGCGTTAAATAGAATTTTAATCGCTTCATCCCTTAAAAAGGTTGCAAATAGTTCCAAAAATACACCGAATTATTTTTTTTTTTTCAAAATAAACAAAAATATTTATGCCCTCTTCACAGGGGTTGAAGTTTATGATCTTTTTTCCGCATAAACTTTATTTGGCGGACTTATTTAGTATGTAAAAATCTGAAATTTGCTGGGTATCTTGTTCAAGCATATCGCTATTACGAAAAAAAATTACAACCATCCTGTCCTTCAAATATGGTTGGTGCAGTCCATACAATTGTCAACCCTCTTACGTACATATTTTTTTTAATTTCTGCTTTGTTTAATAAAATCGTGATTTGAGTGAAATTTATGTTTTTAGGGTAAATGATGTCGAATTTACAAAATATAACAATTTAGGTCAAAATTCGAAAATACCAACTTGGAAATGGTTGTTAAGAAACTGCGATAATCGTTTTGTTTTTTTTTTTAATATTAAAAATGTATATGACAATTGTTATGGACTGTCAGCCATATTCGAAGAGCAGGAGCAGGTATTTTTTTCCCGTAATAGCGATAGACTTGAGCAAGGTATCCAGTAAATTTCGGATTTTTATGCACTAAATTAGTACGTCAATAAAATTTGTGCTCAAAATCACATATATTTTAAACGAGGATTTTTTTTATATTGAAAAAGTTTGGGTTTTGTTTTTGAATGATATAAAAATGATTTAGGGGTTGAAGCGACAAAAAAAAACGATTTCACCCTGTTTAAAGGGCCATCCTAGTTGCGCATTACTTACATTCGCCAAAAGTGTCGTCATATTGAATACCAAAAGCATCAAAAACATAGCGCTCCCGATTTACTATTCGATCTCTCGTTTCCCTCGCTTCCTTATCGTTATCTCTATTGTATGTATTTACATTATATATACCAATAGTGCAAATAAAAATAGTTAAAAATATTTATTTCTTGCCCCCTTCTTTAGACTTTCGTACACAAAGTGTACGAGATGAAATAAAAAATTCCATGCAAGTTCAAAAAGTGCAATATTTGTTTTCTGAATAATTTGCTCTCCTAGCGCTAAAATCATTAATTTTATATATATATATATATATATATATAGGTTTTTTTTGTTTCCCCATCCGAGAAGACATGATGCAGTTATAGCTACGTTTTTTTCGGGCAGATGGCAGAGTACTCTTTTTAAAAAATCCTTTTTATTTTTATAATTTCGAAGAAGTTGGCACATTAGAATGAATTTTATAATCTTTGTAACTTCGTGACATCGGTTCCGATACAGAATTTCTACAGAGAGATGTCCGAAGCGTTTGTGCACCTTAAAAAAAGATATGTCAATAAAACCTGTACCTGTTGCATGCGAATCGTCGAGGCAGCTGATCATGGCCCCCCAGGCATTCGATGCGTTTTATCGAGTTATGAAAAAAAGGCGCAAAAAAAAGACGAAGGCGCAAATAAAAATGAATATTGGTATGTTAATATCGTAACGAGATTTTGCAATTAAAAAAAAATCAACTTGTAATAATATTGCCTCTCGATTAAAGGCGTAAAAGCAATAGTCATTTTTCGATAAATTTACTATCCCTTCGATTGAGTTAATAAATGCACTGTAAAAATCAAACGAATTATTTCAATTACATTTATCTGTCGTCCCGTTTAACACGCGTTGAAACAACACACTTTTCGTGTGTTAAAAGACACACGTGTGTTCCAACAATACGTCTAAATTTTATTAAGGTAGCTAGAGCGCAGAAAACTTGTAAAATAAACTGGCAAAATTTGAATAATGGTTTGATAAAAAGTTGAATTCCCCAATTGATTATCATTAGAGTTTCATTCGTATTACAAGCATGTATTCTCAATTTGGGAAAATATTTAAAAGTGATGAATTTGTAAAAAACATTAATTAATAAATGCATATTTTCATGGAGGTATACTTTTGTTGTTTTTTTTTCAAAGAACAATCTCTATTTTTTAAAATTAATTTCAATGGACTATACTTTACTTTGTTTAGAATAACTGCTCTACGAATTTTGTTTAAAAATGACAGCCCATTGTTTGCCATTTTTTTGCAAAAAAATATTTTATAATCATGTAGCTATAATTTTTCAACGTCAATTGACCATTATGGAAATGTAGTACGCATTTGACTAGTGTGCTGCGTGCTTATGCTATCTTAAGTGAACTACCGAAAAATCATAAAATATAAATGCTGTGGGAATTTCCCACAAAAAATGTTATCACGACAAAAATTCGTTCTGCGGAAGCGCAACAAAAAAATAAACATTTTCGTCAGTACAATTATAGCCATCATTGATGCAAATAGATTTGTTATTTTTATACACTTGTCAATAGAATTGAAGTTGCACTGATCGACGAAATTGGTTTTACAAGGACAATTCTCCTTGTAGAAGACCCTGTCCTGTTTGAGTATAAGGAATTCCTATACAAGGATCTTTCGCAAAAGCTACATGGAAGTGTGGAATCAAAAATCACTCCATAGGGAAAAATTTACAGCAAAAGTCGGCTTATATTGATTACGAAAGATCTTCAAATAAAAAGTCGTATACTGGGCCGGATAGAGTTTTTCCACAGAGTGCCACTGAAAAATTGATTTAGTTATTTGATGCAGTCTGAACTCTACGATAAATGTAAAATATAAAAAATAAATTGCATAAATGAACTTAGCTGCAACAACAAAAATCCACTTACACATATTTTTTCATGTTTCGTGCTTGTACAGTAGTGTTTATTAAGACAAACATTTTTATGTGGAGCATTTCACGTTCAATTTACAGCCTGCGACCCTGAATTCCTCGGATTTTGATAATTTCTTACAATAATGTTGTTTTCGACCCAAAAGATTATTTTAAGCTTGATTTTTCAACCGTACGAATATTTTCAAGGCTCAAAAAACTGATTTTGAAAGCGCCATTTTTTAAATCTGAATAATTTCGCACTGATTCTATGATTTTAAATGGGATTTCAATATTTACTATTATTTTCATAAGTTTTTGGTTTTTTCCGGTCATAACTTTCTCAAATATCAATAGATTTCAATATTTGTGCAATTTATAAAAATACGAGAAGTCTCAAATAAAATTATTATCATTAGATTTTTGTTGTTGTTAAATAGCGAAAAAATACTCATGCTCCTCAATTCAGAAACTGAGTATGAGTGTGTTTGAGATAACTTCAGTTGTATTTGACCGATATTTCGCCTCTTTAATTTTTTCAATCGCATTTTCTACAACAAATCGCGTAATCATCAAGAGAAAATGCACTTAATGCTGAACCTATTCTCCTCCTTTCGCGATCTTTATTTCTTGCATGAAACAATAATTTACCGTCTAATATATAGCCCTAGATACAGATTATGCGATTTGTGTTCTATTCCTTGATCTAAATCGATTACGGAATCATAAAAACAATATGGTTCTAGTTGCAAGCTTCCATTTCAATTTTTTTTCCACTTTTGTCCAGAAGAAACGATTTTTGGTACGAAAAATGTATTTTTCCATTTTTATCAGAATTTCTTCGGTTCATAGTTTACCACTCGGATTATTTGAGAACTTTTTAAAAAGGGCATTCTGATACTTCTATAAATTACGTAAAAATTGAAATTCATTGATATTTGAGAAAGTTTATGACCGATAACAAAAAATAGAAATTCCAAATCTGACATAAAGGGACTAAAAACTTATGAAAAAATAGTAAATATTGAGATCCCATTATCTTAAGGTGCTTAAAAATCAAATTCTAAATCATAGAATCAATTTTTTCCAAATTTTAAGATGTCAGACTCTTTTGGGTCGCAAACAACATTATTGTAACAAATTAAGAAAATCCGCCGGGATGAGGGTTATAGGCTGTAAATTTGACGTGGAACGTTCCACAATTGAAATTGCAATTGCCGCACCCATCGATTTCCATGGTTCTTAACTCATTTGGTTCGCTTAAAACAGAAAAAACGTCTTGTTTCATTGCGTATTAAACGTGACGACATACAAACGTTTTGAAACCGCACAAATTTGCGCAGAATATGCGAAATTCTACAGAATATAAAAAAAAGAAATTAAGGTAAGATTTTGCAAACAACACTTTGGGAGTTTGATCAGCTACCTGCTCTAATCCACGTACGGTCACTGAATTAAATCCAATCACGATGAAAGGCTTTCGTTTCGCCATTACGACTATACTCTCACAACACTGAACATTCATCTATATCCGTATACTTTTGAATAACATCGCAATTTCGCCCTCCCTTCCCCCCCTCCCCCCTAGTATACCAACTGAAGAACATCACAGAATTTCCCAATATCATAATGAATTTTTTTTTCCATGTTTCTTCCTTTAGAAGATTGCGTAGTTTAACATAATGTGGAATAACGCGTACCCCTCCCTTCCTTACTGTTATCGCAAACTGTTCTTTGCCTCTCTTATCACAGAATTACAGAAGGTTTCGAAAATGACTAGGTTCAATTTCACTACCGATCTTCTGTTCGTATCGTTTTTTTTCTTCTTTTTTCTTTTCAAGACCGAAAATCAATTTGTAAATAATATATAATATACGAACACGCTCGTTCCGCTTCAGTCAGTTATCCACATTATGTTCATACAACGCGTCAAAAATAATATAGAATTTCTTTTGTTTTTTTCCTTTTTTTTACACTTACAATTTATATATGACCTTGAAAAGTCCTTTTTGACACAAATTTGCACTCCCGCTAAGCGAAGAACGACTTCAACGGGAGACGACTAATTCTAAAATCGTATAATTTTTACGGTATACTTCGTGATTAGAGGATATGTCAGAAAGCCTTCCTTCTTTTTTTCTTTTTCTTCTTCGTCTTCTTCGTCGTCTTCATTTTCATCTAACTCCGTCACTAAAAACGACCCTGGTTACTCTTTTCCTGTTTCACTACGAAATCTAAGATAGATGTAGTCGTTACTTCATCGTTTGTTTCTTTCCTTATTAATTTGTACTTGCTCGTTAGTTATAATGGCTTTTTTCCCTTGTAGCTTACGATAAAACATCAATTTCTTCTACACTGAGTTTTCAGACCTGAATACGTTGTGTCCATGATCAACTTTTTAGGGCTTTTTCTTTTCTTGTCTAAATTGTACATATTTTATTTTCTTTTTCTTTTCTAGTACGTTCATATGTTTGGAGAGCAGGATAGTGGAAGGCACACGTGATGGTAAACTGCGAACGGATTCATATCTGATGATCAAAGAAATAACATCAAAACTATCGGACGATTTAACAGACTTAAAGAAATCGTAGTAGACCTGCAGCCAGAACTATACATTTTTCGACGACGCGACATTTTTTATATTTGCAATTTTAGTTCAGCATACAAATATTTGCTGGGGCTTAAATTAATACTTGTAACACCACCGATTTTAAAAATCAAAGTTTTTCTGCCGTAACAAAAGGCGCATAAAAAATCCTCCACTATTGACCGTTCGTTAGATTATTTAGATCATGTTAAAAAATATCTTGACCCAAAAACAAAATATTGTAGAAATTCCAGGGAGTTTTTAAAAATATTAATTTCCGTTTTTAAAAAATGGTTCTTCGCCTAGAATTTTTAATACTTGTATCTGACAATCTACATAATAATGAAGGCCAAATTTTTAAAATTGATTGGACAATCACGCAGACACACAGACACTGACAGACACTCGCAGTCATTCACACTGACACTCACAGACACTCACAGACACTCACAGATACTCACAGATACTCACAGACACTCACAGACACTCGCAGACACTCGCAGACACTCTCATAGACACTCCGGCAAATGGGCTTGAGTATCTGTGAGTTCGTATGTGTGTACTTAGAACATCACCCCAACACTTACTTACACAGCACTCATACAGATACTCAAAGACACTCACAAACGCTCACGAACACCCAACTCACCCACAGGCCTGCGGGCTGTAATAGCGGGACTTACCGAAGTTAGGGCAAGGGAGGTTCATTAGGTGGAGTTACAAAAATCAGGTCCGAGTGTGGTCTTATACGGGGACTTTTAAAAATAAGGGCCCCTAAATCTTCCGATTTAGAAAAATCAAGACCTGGAGGCGGTTACGTACAATATACAAAAAACCGCGAGGGCGCGAAGCACTCGAGCCACAATAACCCGTTAGTTTATTTACCTAATTGGAATACCGTTACGAACAATCAATATAGTGAGGGATTTTTGTATGATTTTCTTTACTACCTACCGAATAAAAAAAAACCTGCGTTTTGAAATTGAAATCGATGGAACTTTTCGACCTACTACGATTTTTCTTAGTGTCGTGATAACTCAAAAATAGATAAAAAGTGATATTTAACGCTGCAGCTCGAAGGAAACCAAGGTCCCGACCACTATCTAGTCTCATAGATCGTCTTACGCCTTTATATTGCACACTAGCCAACAACATAGAACAAATTAAAATAGAAATTAATCGGACAGCGTGTGTGTACGACCCCAAATTATATACCGTCAGTTATTCCACCATCGGGCTCGCCGACAAATTGCAAATAGAGCGACAATCGTGTCAGACAAATAGAGGCCCTACAACGCCAATGCACGACGATGTCAAGAACCACATCAATTTATCCCGAAAAATAGAAATATAGCTGTCGTTCAAATGTGTTAATGTTCATAATATAAACGAACGTTTACTTTTGTTACTTTTTCCTCTTGTCTTTTATCTACTTTAAAAAATTACGGACTCACATTCCAACTGCTTAGACATTGCCAAAGTGATTCTTATAAAATTCTGATCGAAAAGAATATCGTCGTCATTAGCGTATCGTACGAATATAATATATCTATTTACACAGTTCAAAATATCGACTTTTTTTGTTTTGTTTTGTTTTAAAGAGTTAAAAATATAGTTTGTAATTTGCGCGCGTGATGGACCTTGTACACGTTAAAGTCCGCAAAATCTACATATTCCCACGTACAATTGATCTTTTTTTGTAACTAATCGTGTTCTTCCTCTTTGTTTTTTTTGTTCTCTCCCTACCCTCGTTTTTATTCTTTTTTTTTCTGTTTGTGAAACTTTGTTGGATTTGAGCACATCAGATTTCGTAATTGAATTTTTACTTAGGCCTAAGTAGACGATAAATGTATCCCTCAAACTTGACGTATTTAATTATAGACACATGTTCATTGATTTTTTTCCTCACACACACACTCACGCAAAGAGATATGTGAGCACACAAACATATGGCATGCATACGTATACGTCCACATATATTGTAATACATGAGCGTCGGCCTACGCTCTCTTTTTCGCCGTTGTTATACAATTTCTCTTCTTTTAATATTCCTTCATTGATATTTTCGTTCCACCTGCTAAGTCCGCCTGCCATTCGTATTTATTAACGACTTATTTTCCGAACATTCTTTCTATTACTGTATTCATTACAGCTCGACCAAAAATGTCCCCCAATTAATTTTACGAGCCTCCGTGATACAGCTCGTTAATTTTCAAAAAAAGAAAAAAATCAAAGATCGCATCGCTACCCTTCGAGCAACACATTTTTTTAAAAAAACAATTTCGTTAATTTTCTTTTTCATGCTTCATCAGAGCAATGGAATGTTTCCGATTGTTCGTTACGTTTGGTTAAGCTTATTAAGTAAAAATTTTTTCATAAAATTTCTCAGTCGATTTCGTTTCCATATTCTTTGGATTTAGCGCAGTCTTGACGAAAAAAAAAAAACAAAAAATAATAATAATAATAGTAATAATTTGCCGCGAGACAAAAGAAGCCAATTTTCGTTAGGTTCTTTTTCTTCTTCTTCTTCTTCTTCGTTTTTTATGCAGGCTGACCGAGCCGGTACCTTCGTGATATAATATTCCGGTTGACATCCGATATCATTAACGGATGCTTCACGTCGTGTTTTAACGCAAATCGGATCTAAAATTCTCTTAGATCCTGCCGACCGTAAACGCTATACGATTTCTAATTATACAGGTTTTAACAGCCGGGATTTCGAGCTTTATCACGAAATTTTTCGTGAGATTTTAGGTCCCTGACCTGAGGTATCCTGCCTGTGACGGATCATGATAATGTCGTACGTTGATGTGACGGTAATTGTCGGACGTTCTGTAATAACGAGCATCCATAAAATCGGGTATGCCGTCACGACCGCTCCACCACTTTCATTGTGGTTGTTGCTGTTGTTGTTGTTGCTGTTGCATCTGACACTGTTGAGCGATAACGCTCTTGATCCCCGGTGTTTTAAGGAGCCTCTTAAGCATACCGCTTGAACCGCGATGCTGTAGACTCTTGTGCGTCGTGAGTGAGTTCTTGGTGCGATAACGACGATTGCAGAACCCACAAACGTAAAGCGTGTTCGATTGCTCGTGCTTGTCCTGGAAGTGACGTTTTAGCGAGTAATAGCAGGAGAAACTGCGTCGGCAGTAGGGGCATTCCTGCGGCTCATTTATACCGCCCGCAGACGGCGGTGGCATCCGGTACACGGCAGCGGGAGGCGTCGTAGGTGGATGCATCCCATTGCCCGTACCTGCAAAACAGTCGCATTTTCCACATCAGTTTAACCAATCACCACCAACATTCACGATTTATTGCAAAAATTCCAACAAATTTTTCTTTTCGTCATCAAACATCCCCCCTCCGAGTGCGCAGAAATTTCAACAAATGTTGTTATCGAAATTTCGATCGAATGACCACTCTGAAAGATTAAAATGACAATCTGATCTTTTTTTCGCTAAAACAAAATAATTAAATAAAATCAATTCTGCGGACAAAATATGAAATATAGGTAAACCAGAATTAATTGAATATGCTTGAGTAGAATCAGGGTGTCGGCAATATTCGTATAAAATTGTATTTTTAAGATTTTTTGTCTTCGATAATTATGAATTATTTTAGAAAATTAATTATCTCAAATACATTTTGTTTATATACACGAAAATTAATTATTATTGTTGCTCTTCTAAAATCAACTTTGTATAAATTAAGTATTCAAGCTAAAATCAACAGGATCCTGACCCTTATTTTTTTTTTTACATTTTTTGTATGTTTTAGGACAGTTCCAAATCTTTTTTTTTTTTGATAATTTTTATTATCACAGACGCTAATGATGTTAATTTCTAAATAAAAGCTACGGCATCAATTTTTGTAAAAATTTTGCAGTAAATTTTTTGTTGAAAAAGAACATTTTTGAGACTACTGCAAAGGTGAACATGGAACCAGAAATAAATTTTTCAGTTATATATGACATTATTAGATTTTTTTTCCTCCGAAATTTCCAAACATTTAATTTTTTTTTTCTTTGTTGAAGCTACTTTTACTTCTTCCTTTGTACAGCGTACATGGGACATTTTCTTTTTAAAGTGATATTATCTCTATTTATTCAGCTAATTATTTAGAATTAGCGCTTTGTTCAATTTTCAGAATATTAAAAAAAAAGTTAAATGTCATCATTTTTTTCAGTTCTATGCACGTTGTTGAAAAAAAGCGCAAATACTGCTTTTAGAAAAAAAAAAATATTTGAAATGAATAGCACGGTATTATAAAAGTAAACCCCAACTTAAAAATATCGAATGTAACTGCAAAATTATTTGTTTAAGTGACATCTTTTTAGCCTCGTCCTAGTATTTGTTATTACGTACACATTTTGATGAAGAACAAAATTTGCAGGAACGCGAAAAATCATTTATTTATGCTTTTGCTTCTGCCCCAATTTCACGACACATCCTCCGAATAGTATCAATAATTCTGTTTTTCAACAAAGAATGTACTCTGAATATATAAATAAATGAATGACGTAGTTTTAAACAATTGAGGCATTCCGATCGGAACCACAATTTTTTATAGGAATGACATAACTCTAAAAAGCAGTAATTACAACAACAAAAAAGATTACACTTTTTTAATTATCTACGCTTCTTTTTAATTTATTGTATGGCACGTATAAAAAATGTTGGTTTTTTCGGCCTTTTTTGAACATAAAAAATAATGGAAAAAATTAGAAAAAATAGTAACTTTAGGATGGGCAGCAGATCGAAAACTTTTGTATGCAATACATGATTTATGAATTTTTTCAGATTTTTCCAAGTAAATGTTGAGATGTTTCTTAAACAATCTCAAATTAGGTCTTTTTATTAATGTTTACTTAACGTTCATTATGAAATAAAATAAATATACATTGGAAAAAACTGATATAAATTCTAAAAATCATGTGTTGCATACAAAAAAATGTTAACTGCTGCCAATGTTTATTTTCCAAAAAAACTTTTTTTTCAGAATTTTTTCAGGTTTTAAAAATGTGTCGTTCGATAATTTGTCTTTAAATATCGTAGATAAATAAAAATGTGTAAATTTCTTGTCAAATTTAGTACTTTTTAAAGTTATGTGAAACATAGAAAAAAGTTCAAATATATACAAAATACATGAGATCAAAAAAACTAACATTTTTCCAAAATATAATTAAACTGTATTTCTCAAAAATAAATCGACGAAAAATCCATCATATATTGCTTGATAAATTTATTTTCCTTGTATTACTTACTGTTGTTTCGGAAAAAGCATTTCGAACACATTGCTACTCGAATATTGCCCATACCCGAGTAAATTGTGTGATAGTATAACTGCAAATAATAGGAGGAAGAAACTGTATAGTTGGAATGATGAGAAGCAAGTGGGCCAAAACGAAGATTTGTATCATGCGGTATTTACGAGATGTACAGTGCGATACTGATAGTGACAAATAAATGACGGGAAAAAGTGTTCTTTTTCTTTTTGTTTAATTTTGAAGAATGAATAAATTTCGTTTAAATCCGTGCTGCGAGGCGCGACAGTCTGAAAGGAAAATAACCAAGTGAGTGAGTGAATACAAACGATCATGCACACAACATCGAACATCAAAAGCCCAAAACATGGATGACAGAACGAAAGCGAATGCGAGACTGCGAACATAAAAAAAATAAAATTATCGTAAAGAAATAGGGGGAAAAAAACCATAAACGTAGGCGAGGCGTAATGGGATTCGGGTTAGTAGTTGGGAGCCTAAAGCGTATGATTTCTTTTTTGCTTTTTATTAATAATTATTACGATTATTAATTTTTTTTTCCTTTGAAATAGGGAAAGATGAATCCTGTTATCCTACGAACTTTTGGATGCTCCGAAATGAATTAGAGTATATATATATATGTGTGTGTATATATTCTCTTCGAAACAAGACGCGCGACTCGGCCTACGTGTATAGCGTTACAAGGACTTAAGTCGATCACATCGTTCTTTGCCGTCTGTGTTCGATTAGTGCGTGAGACGATTATCAGTGTATAGAATTCGTCGTTTGGTATCATTCTTGCCATTCACAAACGCGAGCTTCTCCGATTAATTAACCCATGCATGCATTTACCAAGTAGAGGAGGAAGACTCGTCGCCCCGATCGAGTTCACAGTCCCGTTCATCCGTGAGAGTGTTTTGTGTTTGAGAAGAGGACAAGGAAATCGGTGACAGCTGAGGTTTGGTAGGTTTCACTTGCAGGAAAAAAAGGTATATGCCGAAATATATCTTTCATATATATAGCGAAATTTATCTCATCGTATATTTCTTTTTCTAACATATCAAGCACAACACGTAAATTCAGCCACCCAGATGTTTCATGGTAACAAAAAGATGCTGATCATTTTTTTTTAAATGTTGTTCTGACCTATTTAAATAATGTAGATTTTTTTTCAGATTTTTTGGAGCATATTTCAGCCGTTAAAAAATGGTGACTATAACTTTTGTTCATTTTTTAATGCGAAAAACTAGCACTATAAAAAAATCATACAACGATAACATTCAGGATTTTCAATGTTGATTTTAATTTTTTTGAATTTGCTTTGTGCTGATACAATTTCATGTTATTTTTTTCATTAAATAACATTCTTTTTTCTTGGAAACTTTGTCGTTTATTTGTCTGAAATATTTCACAATATTTTTCTTGATATATTGAGAAAGGGAAATTATTTATATACTCTTCCTACCCTGTTGACAATTTAAATTATCGGACATCACGGTAATACCATTTGAATTAGAATTTGTAATGAATATGTACATTTAACAGGCTTAAGACTGTCTATAGATCATTTCTTAAGTACGCATTGCATGTTTATATAAAAGAAAAAAAATTCTGCTTTTTTTTGAGAGTTCGTGTGATTTCGAGAACGAGCAAGTAGAACTCAAAAGATATTCATTGACTATGGAAAGTTCTTTGTGTGAGAAAAGGGCATTTTGGGTCACCGGGCACACAATTCAAGTCCATCAGTCAATTAAGACAATCTACAAAGACGATTTGAAGAAATGAAAAACAAAGTAACTCTGTAAAATGCAGAGAGCGATTACACATTCCATTTCATATGACATCACCGTGAGGTTCGAACATTTAAAGAATTAGCTTAGAAAGAATTGACTCGCCCATCATGCCAATTTTTTTCTTTATAAATTCTCAATATATGAAGGAAAATATTGTAAAATTTTTAGACGAATAAACGACGAAGTTACCGAAAAAAAAATATTATTATTTTATTTGCTGAAAAAATAGCATAAAACGATATCGGCAGACAAACCAATTCTTTTTTATCAAAATCAACGTTGAAAATTCTAAATTGTATCCTTCTATGATCTTTTCTATGCAAGTGATGAATTTCGCGTTAAAAAAAACTATATTTATTGTGAGTGTTTTATAACGACTGAAGTGTGCATCTAAAAAAGTTGAGAAAAATTCGAAATTTTCCGATCAGTCAGAACAACATCTTAAAAAATTATCAGCATTTTTTGTTAACCCTTCGCGTACGGGTGTCGCGTAAACGCGTTATATGAAACCTGTCCATCTGGCCGGGTGACGCGTAAACGCGTCATCACGCGGTGCGGTTTTATAATCGCTATAACCAAACGAGTTTTCTATATAAAAAAAAAATTGATTCTACTTAAAGTGTGATATCAAGACTTTAATTCGTACCACAGACCATTTTTTTTCTATCAATATATTACTGTTGTTTAAATATGAAGTTTTTAAGGCGCGCGTGCCCCGGCCAACTGGCTCGATTGCGGCGCGAAGGCCCCGTACTCGAAGGGTTAACATGAAAAATCTGAGTGGCTGACTTGACGTGTTTTGCCTCATATGTGAGATATTGTGTTCCGTACTTTTTTTTTAAAATAAATAATAAGGTACGGGCATGAATGAAAAAAACTCGTCTGTTGACCTTGAATATAAAGCGAAATTATTTACCCTTACATCTTATGAAATAGTATATTACGATACAAGTGCGGTAAAACTTTTTATGTCACTCGGTGCGTAAGTGTAAAGAACGCTTCGCGTTCGTAAAACCCCTCTTTCGCACCTTGTGAAGTAAAATTTTGTACAATACTCGTGCGAAAAACGTTTTCTTAACTCGTGTGTTTGCAACACTCACCTTCGGCTCGTGCTGCAAACTCACACTCGTCAGAAAAAGTTTTATCGCACTAGTATCGTAATGTACTATTCTAACTAGTGTGAGTTTGCACAGCACGAGCTCAAGGCGAGTGTTGCAATGACACGAGTTAAGAAAATATTTTTCCAACGAGTATCGTACAAAATTTTTATTTCACAAGTCGTGAAAACGGGGGTTTCAGACGTGCGTAAAATGTCCATTTTTGCACGTAGAGAAGTAATAGTATATTACGATACGAGTGCGATTAAACTTTTTCTTGACGAGTGTTGTAATCACACGAGTTGAGAAAAAGTTTCTCGCACGAGTTTCGTATACAACTTTATGCCACGCGGTACGAGAAGTGTCTACTTCTCGCACTTGTGAAATAAAGATGTATACTATTATCTCCCTAGTGCAAGAAGTAGGCACTACTAGCACCGCGTAAATTATATTTGAGGTCGTGAGATGAGTTATTTTCTTTCTTGACCATGAATAAATGTATATTTGATTTTTTTCTAGCGTGAGATATATCCTAACCTTTCTTTTAAATGGCGTTTTTTAATATTTTAAAACATTTATTTGGATAGAATGAAATATATTTGCTTATAATAGTAAATTTCCATTAGATTATTAATGTATTTATTCCATTGAAGTAACTCCTGTTTCCGGATATATCGACGAAAAATGCCATATAGTTGCATTTACCTTTTTTTATGCATTGGGGTTCATGAAAAAAAGGGATCAGAGGTGCAACAGCGAACGAGACCGGCGGGGTTCATGGGCACACGGATCGGTTAGTCAGTCATGCATTTCCTGCGAGCACTCAGAGCCAGGATAAAGATACGAAAAATAAACGGTTTGGTAAATTAATACGAGGAAGAAAAAGTGTGAGAGATAGTAAACAGAGAAAAGATAGTAAAGCGATGGAGTCGGTGGAAGGAAATATATATATATTGAGTATATAGTACAAGAGTGAGAAAAAAGGGGTCTGAGTAAAGAATGAGAGAGTTGAATGCTAAAAAAAAAGAAAAAGAAAACGAAAGAAAAAACCGTTTTAAAGTTTCGTGTGCGTGGCCCTACCTTATCTAAACCTTCAAAAGAACTTAATGTCAATGTCGCCAGGTCTGCTCTTATGATAGGTATAGATATGGGTCATCAGGGAGTTTCGCGAGCAGTAGACTCGCTCGCAGATGACACATCGGTACTCCTCCTGTCGTTCGGCGTGCTTGTCGGCCACGTGGCGTTTCAGGGATGCTTTGCTGCAAAGCACCTTGCCACACAGTTGGCAGGTGAAGAGCTTCTTGGCAGACGGCGCGTTCAGCGAGTTCAAGGTCAGCCCTGGCATGGAGGCGAGCACTGAAACACAACAATGCACCTCATGCAACACCCCACACTTACCTACACCAAACTCCTGACATCTCTCCTTATTTTTTTGTTTATTTTATTTCTCTTTCTAATATTTGTTTCTTAATTTTCAACCTTTTTTTGTTTTCTCTACGTCTTATCGCTTTTGTCCTCTGCCGTTTTCATATCGAAACTAGCAGGCTATCGGGCTTGCTGAAACTTTGAAATCCAAGCAGGAAATTCATGGCAACATTTTTAGGCAAACCTATTTAAAGGGATTTTTTTCTTATTATTACAGCAGGTTAATGGTTTCGAACCCAAGACAAACCGGTAATGGTGATGATTAAAAACGTACCTCGTCTGCATAACAACAAAGTACAAATCGCTATTTTATTATTGGAGCTAATTCAATTTTGACGTCTCGTTTGCCTTAATAAATTTCGAGTTAGTTGACACATTGCGATAGGTTGTTATCTTAGATTTCATTTTCGGAAAAAATCGATAAAATTTGGCGATTGTTGTCTTAGCTTTCTTTTTCACTAACATGGTTACTAAACAATCATAATATAAGTAGCAAGATAAGAATACTATTGAATCTTCCTCTACTGCCTGACAACATTCAACAAATGTATCCAGGAGATAAACACTTGCAGATACACTGTAGGATGGTCCTTAAACGGGGTTAAATCGAATTTGAATAGTTTCACCTTCTAAATCGGTTTCAAATAATTCAAAAACACACCACAATTTGTTTTTCAAAATAAAATTACAAAATGTACCCTCTGTTCAGAGAGGTTGCAGTTTCTCGTTTAAAATACGTGTGTTTTTTTTATCTTCTTTCCGTATAAATTTTATTGTCGGACTAATTTAGTACGTGCAAATCATATATGTACTGAGCATCGTGTTCAAGCATATCGCTATTAGGGAAAAAAATGTCAACCACCCTGCTCTTCGAATATGGTTGGTGGCATACTCATGCAGTGAATCCTGTGATATACATATTTCTTCGTCTCTGCGTTGTTTAATAAAATTGTGTTTAGACTCAAATTGATGTTTTTTGGGTAACTGATATCGAATTTGAAAATACAACAATTTAGTTCAAAATTCGTAAATACAAACTTGAAATGATTATTCAAGAATTGGGACAAACGTTTTTTTTTTTAATAAAAATGTATATGACAATTTTATGGGTTCCATCAGCGACATTCAAAAAGCAGGGTGGTTGACATTTTTTGACCTAATAGCGATATGCTTGAACAAAGTACCCAGTAAATTTCAGATTCTCACGTTCTAAATTAGTTCGTCAATAAAATTTATGCCAAATGAAAGTTACAAACACATGTATTTTCTTATTTTGAAAAAATGTGGGATGTGATTTTGAATTATTTGAAACCGATTTAGGGGATGAAGCGATTAAAATTCGATTTGACCCCGTTTAAGGATCACCTTAATACACTCATATAGACTCATGACACTCTAACACACATATACACTCACTCGCGCAAACACTCACACAAATGCCCACACAAACTCTCGGACAAGAACTCATATAAACACTCACACGCTACATAAGTAATTATGTACAAGCTCTGCGAGTGTGTTCATAAGAATTTGTGTGCGTGTCTGTAAGTGTTTGTGTGAGCATCCGGACGTGTCCAATGGGTTTTGCGGGATTTGTACTTTATTGTTACATAGATTCCTACACATTATTGTCTAGATATCTCGCTATAACTCTCTGACTCTCACAAACGTTGATTCTTCTGAATGAGAAAAAAAAGTAAAAAAGATAAAAATATTGCAGAGAGACACGAGAATAATTTGAAAGAATTGTGAGGGTTCGTTGACGCGGTCTCTCATTCTCAGGCCCTTCCCAATGAATACAGTGACGAGATTCTGTCCCTGCGTCGTCGATTTAAGAAAGAACGCCACAAGTCTTAAACGCGATAAAAGGATGAGCTCGTCTTGGTTCATCCACGTTTACATTCGGTATAGCGTGTCAGCGACGAAATAAACGTCAATAAGTAGTGAAACATTTCGTTTTATTCAACTCGCATAGGTTCTCGACAAGTGTTCGTGAAAGGAGAGAAAAAGATGAGCGCCGCCTCGCGGTAGTTATAATATTAAACATCTTCTTTTTTTTATTTTTTATTTCGCGTCTCTTCTTCGTGCGCTTAAAGGGTTGAGAAGGCAGAGACTGGAGTTCTCGTGGCGCCATTCATATTGTTTTTTTGAAAATTGCTCTTTATTCAATTTCTCGAGTTGTGTCTCATTAAACTTCAGGCAAAAGAAACTGCGGATCGTTGGCGAAGAAGGGTTGGTAGAGGCTTGGAGGTATAACGAAAACGGAAGAATAAACACAGTTATATTTATATTCGAAGAGGCACAAGGGATCGCCGTGCGTATGAACACACGAAACAAGACAGGGATACGATAGGAATAAAGAAATTAAAAGATCTGAGGGTTAAAATCATGATAAAAAAAAAAAATATATATATATATATATATATGTCAATGATCGAGAGAAAAAGAAACGACGCAATGCAATAAATGAGCTTTTTCGTTTAAGCAACAGTGTGTACCTCAAGATAAACTACATCTCGTTAAGGAACGACTCCGTACTGTTATCAGTGTATGTACTGTATAACGAAGGCTCAACAAAAGACGGCGAAGGGAAACACTGAGCATTCTGGGAGACACTTAAAGCATGCAATTCGTGAGTATAAGATATACTCGCGAGTCAGTGTTGACTGAGAGCATGGGGGAATGTGAAGTTTAATCGTCTTTCCGCCAGGCTCTTGCAATATCGAGATTTTAATAAGAGAAACACCTTTTTCTCTATATACATCTTGTTTTTCTTGTTTCTTGTAGACTTTAGCATTATTTCTTCATGACAGGGTGCAATTCTAACGCAAAAACACGCAATGTCTCGACCGACTTTCCGTTTATAGGGACAATTGTATATTGTCGGTGGTTGAAACCCTCTCGCTCTGACGAACGTAGAGATATTAATGAAAAGGTAAGGAAGGGAGGCGTGAATCTTGGCTAGATTTATTCGGGTTTTGCGTAAAACTTCAACGAGACTCCTCCGGTTTCAGGCGAAAAAGTGTATTTTTCTTTTCTTAACATGAAAAAAATTCGTACAAAAAAGGGCCATGCTATTGGTTGTTCTTACTCAGAAAAACACTTGGTTAGTTGTGGTTATACTCAACGAATGATTGGTTGACACAACCAAGAATTTGGTTATGGCAGCCCTTTTTTCCGCATTTTTTAATTCAGCACAGCATGAATCCAACACTTCCGGTTCTCCACTAAGTATATCCTGCAAACGATGTTTACTGCATATTTTTTATCATCACACGAGTTTTACAAGACATTTCGGTTCTAAATATTTATTCCTATACAAACCGACCGACACTGGTGGTTGTGCGGTCGGTGTGCGGCTTCGGCGGTCCCTCGAGTTAAGCAGCATTTCCTGCTGTCATTACTCGGATGGGTGACCGCTTAGCCGTGTATCGGCCGGCACATCAACAAGTGAACGGGAGGAATTTTTCTGGGCCTTTTGTGTTTACACTTAAGTAACATTGTTATTTTCGTATATACACCGAAGAATCGACCGAAGATTTATCCTAGTTTTCCTCGTACCTATGACGAATGCGATACAGTGTAGCCAAGTTGGCTACGGACGCATCGGAAGGTTAGGTTAGCTTAGCAATGTGCGGATAGGGAATTATTAGTAATGCTAAATGCTAAATTGAGTATCTTCAAACGGATCGTATAGGAATAACTGTGTAGAATCGAAATGTGTGGACCCGAAATGTCTTGTAAAACTCGTGTGATAATAAAAGAATGTGAAGTAAAAATCGTTTGCAGGATACATTTAGTGGAGAAACAGTCGTGTTGGATCGACACTGCGCTGAATAAGAACGTGTGGGAGACAACGGCTGCCGTTCCAGCCAAGTTTTTTTTTAATTTTTTTTTTTAGTGTAACGGTGTTTTGATCATGCGACAAAAATGCTCCAACACAAATATAGAAAATTGTAGAAATTACGTTTACATAAGGTATACAAATTGTTACATACTGGGGATATTTTTAACATGATCAGTATAACGTTACAAATGAACAATGGCATGGTATTTTTAGTTAATCTTGTTTTTTTGTTGTTCTTTTTTGAAATTGAGAAACAAAGTAAAATACGCTTCTTTGTATGATATCAGTGGAGCCTTTTTAATATTTTTAGATATTGCGTTGATATAACACGGGTTTTAAAGAATGTACATGAGAAATTCGTGTTGACAATTGAGGATATAGATTTTCCGTTGATATGGTGACGGTGGGAAAGTCGGACATACAGATCAAGAGATTCGGTGCCGTTTTGATGCCCAGTAATTAAAAAAACGAAAATAAAGAATAACTATTATCACGAACTCGTATAATTGCGTCTCTCGGGCGTCTTTTTTTGTTTTGCCGAATGATCTGCGCAACTCGCTCTCAGCTGCACCACCCGAATTAACCGAATTCTATATTACGACGATGTTTGACGTGACATTAATTCTAATACCGCTGGGTGTATAAGCACCGATATATAATGTATAATGACTGGGATCGTTGAGCGAATCCGACATGTCGACATATAAACGTTGTGTAGTTAGGATTTTATGGCTGACGTCACAGTAGGAACAACACATCAACAGTGAGATATCGGTCGTACAATTAAAATAACTTACCTTTAACCTGTAAATAGCTCATCTGCTTAATACTCTTATAAACTGAAATTTCATTAATTTATCATTATTGGGTACAAGTAATATGTATATTTAACGTTTTTTTCGTGAGGATGCGATAGGTAACTAAAAAAAAAAATCAAATGAAAAGACAACGAACTTGTTAAACCAAACAGTACATTTCATATTATATAAAAATGAAAATATATTAAAATGCATTTGACGTAGCTTAAAATAATAATAATAATCATAATCATAATAGTCGTCAATAAATATATACTATAACCAGAACACCTTGGCAGATAACAAATAATAAGTAAGCAAGAGAACGTAACCATCGATTTGTTTCGGTTGTTTTTATTTCATTACTTTGAATGTGCGCGAGCAACGATTTTATACTTTCCGACTTCAGACTAAAAAAATGCTAAACCAACGCTGTTTTATTTTTTTTTTTTCTTTTAAAGTGGTCAATCGATGTATATAGGTTGTTTTTTTTGTTGTCAATTCGATCGGCTCCATTCCCTTTGATTTTGTTTATGTTCGCGCAGGTACCAATTTTTGCCTACTCTGTGTGATTTTGTTTCCTTTCTTTCTTTTCGTCTCACGATATCATTTTGCTGTAGTATAGGCGCAATACGGTAGAATAATAAGTAAATAAAAAAAACCTAACCATGTATTGTTTAAGCTATTGTAAGAAGTGTTGTGCTTCATTCTTCCTGTAGTTACAGTTATCTATAGCAATCCTATTACATATGATGTATTGATTATAAGTGAAAAAGCTGTACGTGTGTGTATGTGAATATGTATGACCCTTGACCATTTATTTTGCGCGTTGAAAACGAATGAAAATAATAATAATAATAATAATAATAATAATAATAATAATAATCGCCCGACCGCGATCTCTCACCCTCTCTCTCTACATATCTATACGCTTATTCGGGAAACGGTTTTATGTCGCAGTAGTCGAGTTTCTTGCAGACCCTTTCACTTTATTTTTTAAATCCTTTCTAATTGCACTATAAAATGCCTTTTCGGAAGCTTTTCTCCATTACTTTTCTTTTTTGTCTTCTTCTTTTAAACTTAATCATTGAGGAATTTATTCCCCGATTTTACTAACATTTTGGTAACATCAGTCAAATATATCAATCAGTCCAATATAATCGTATTCGACTAATTAAAAAATAAGGCGAATCAGTCCAATTCAGTCAAAAACCGATGTATCGAGTGTTGGCCATTAACACGATTTTTCACAGGTACGATTTTCAATTGTTTACTTTAAGACGAGCCCAAGGCCATATTATATATACATATATATTAGACTGTCTCAAAGAAAACCTTTCTTTTTTTCTTTCAACCTCCTACATCATAAAACTATAGTTTGGACCATGGCATCGAACCTTGTTCAAGAAAAAAACACGTAACAAAATCGAACTTTCCGTTTGGATATGTATAATATTTTTTCTAAACAATCGATGGTGCTCCGTGATAATAGCATTTGATAGCTTATTTAATTTTCTTTAATTCGGCATATCGTAGGACATTTTAGACCACATGATATCCAAGACATTTAAATTTGCATAAAATAATGTTTTCTACCTTGAAAAAATAGCTACCTGAGACAAACTGTTTAACTTCCTCGTTGGAAGCACTACACATTTTTCAATAAAATTCACCGATTACATGGAAAAATCGTCTTTAATAAAATCCAGCCATTAAACTGTCTCAAAAACAAAAATCTTTTTTGAGACAGTCTTATAAACATGGAATATGTTTAGAAAAAGTTTAAGCTAGGTAATATTATAGTATAATGTTGGTTAGACTGTCGAATAAAAAAACGTTTTTTTTTTTGGACTTCCTACCTTACGAAATAATCAAATTGATTCTTCAACTTGAACCTCTTGAAAGGCGAAACCTGTGCGATTTAAAAAAAAATAATATACAGGCAATTGTTTCAAAACCATTTTTTTCGACATTTTAGACCATTTTGAGTGTCGACATATTCGAGAGGTGAGAAGTCCAAGAATTTTTTTTTAGCCAGTCTAACCTATATTATACTACAGCACTACTCAGCCTAACTTTTTCCAAACATATTCCATGTTTATAAGATTGTCTCAAAAAACATTTTTCTTATACAGTTAAATGGCTAGATTTTATGAACAACAATCTCTCCATCTACTCAGCGAATTTTATACAAATTCTTGTAGTATAAAAAAAAACATAATTTTACGCAAGTTCAAATATCTTGGACACCATATGTGGTCTGAAATGTGCTACGATACGCTGAATTAAAGAGAATTGTAGAAGCTATCAATCGCTATCATCCAGAGCAGCATCCATTGTGTAGAAAAAATGTCATGCATATCCAAATGGAAAGTTCGATTTCATACGTGTTAATCAAATGGGAAATAGAAAACTCCGTTGCGCCACCTCTAAACATATTCGTAAAAAGTTTTACTCGAACGAGGTTCAATGTCAAGATCCATACTATAGTTGTATGATATAGGAGGTTAAAAAAAACTTTTTTTTTAGGCAATCTAATATATATATATGTATATGTTTATATATTTATAAATTTATATATATATATCTTTATATTTTTTAAATATATATAGCGCCAAGTTTTGACCATTTGCGATACTCTCAAAATCCAAATTCAGTCTTTCAACGAAGTAAAAAAAGTATGCTACAATTATCGGCCAATTCTACAATAGAAACTCTTTTTTTTCTCTCCATTACAACCTTTCACCCTTTAGCCTCGTGATTCAGTGGTACAAGACGAGACGCAAACTGGATATATCTCGTATCCACGAATGACGTTTTTACGCGCGTACGTGTAATTGTACGTTATATATAACGGGAACGAAAATTTAAACAAAAATTATTTTAAAAAAAGAAAAGAAAAAATCAAATAAACTCTACGAATATATATCAATATGCAATTAAATATTCCTCAATTTATATTAGTTTCATTAATAATTTATTATTCTCATATAGAACGCCGCCCACGGTGGGGTGACAAATATTCGCGTATTTGGCCATTTTTACAGTAGTCACAAGTCACAATTTGTTGGGATAGTCTACGTTTAAATATTATCAATATCAGTTCTTTCTGCCTTGACTACTATAAAACTGTGTATTTCTTTATCCCCGTAATTTAAAGCTTCGTTCTTCATTTTCGCTCCGAGTGACCGTCCCAGATATCATCATCATCTTTATCTATAATATTTATATCATCATTCTCGCTCCGAACCGACGTGCAACATATTTTTGGAAACGTGAAATGTTAATCGTACGATTTTAATAATCCATCGTTAGCACAAATCTATTACCGACGCACAAGTTGTTATTTACCGACGTCTATAGACAATGGATGTCGTCTCGAAAAATATGTTTTAGTCGAAACGCTCAATTGAACATACCCTATAATTAAACTATCATAGCCTAACTATAAATAAATGAGTGTTGACGCGTGTTGCTTATATATAGTGTGTTCGTGTTTGTGTTCGTGATCGTGTTCGTGTTCGAGTTCGCGTTTGCGTTCGTATTCGCGTTTGCGTTTGCGTTCGTGTTCGTGTTCGTGTTCGTGTTCGTGTTCGTGTTCGTGTTCGTGTTCGTGTTCGTGTTCGTGTTCGTGTTCGTGTTCGTGTTCGTGTTCGTGTTCATGTTCGTGTTCGTGTGTTCATATATATCCATGCACAAGTATCGGTACGTTTCCTGTAAAATATAATGGATATACCTTATTCGTGGGGCTGTAAAATTTCAGCTTGCTACGATTAGTCACTATTAGTTCAGTCGAATTAGCATTGATACCCTAAGTTGTGTCACTCAATTATCGCCAAATTCTTTTGTGCTATCTGTAAAATAGATAAAAAAATTTATCCCTGAAGGTCTTCTTTTCGAGACACACGGAGAAAAATAAACGCAAGGTATTCTGGTTCACACTAGAATGAAAAAAAAAGTGACAGAAACTTAAATCCGGGTGTCGTGTCACAAAACAGTTTTCCTGTTGCACAAAAGTAATACCGCAAATGTGGTAAATTTCAGGGATTTGTTATTTAACCGATTACACATCTCTTTAAAAAAGAATCAGCTGAATTTTAGTGGAGCACAAAATTCTAATTTGACTGGACTATATGACAGGAGCCTAAGCTGTCTGTAAGTTTATCGATCAGGTATCTCCAAAGCACCCTTGATAATCGAACAAAATTCATTAACTTCTTTGAAAACCTTATTCCACGTTCTATTTTCCTAAACCCAGAAAAGGCTCGATTGATAAATGTGTAAAAAAAAAATATATTTGTTAATTATCAAGGATGCATTGAAATCGTGTCTTATGAAAATTCTACTAAAATATATATGTGTATGCAGTTCAGCTATATGTATATGCAGCTATTTCTATTTCGGTACACAAGTCTATCTGCCGATATTTGAATGGACCGTCTTTACTGTTGAACTGGTAAAGGTTTTTCACGTTTTTTGTTGTTATTTTGTTATTTTTATGAACTGGTATAATTGTGGTGATACGGATTCTCGCCCGATAACAGTGTGCAAATTTTGAAATGCGCTCCGGCGCCAAGTTCTCGTATACGAGTAACAAAAAGTCGTGCGAGACAAAAAACAATCCGTGATACGGTGAAATTACGCGATTTTGATTCACGTTCACGCAGCGCGATAACATGTAACGATAAATAAAAAAAAACTTAGAACATTTGCTACGGAATAATTATCATAATTGTAAGGTACTTTACGTAAAGCCCGGTATACGTAACGCATGAAATAAATGCGCCACCACGAAATGTATCGTATCCCGTTAAAGCATTTTTTTTCATATGGAATGGATATATTAAGATAAACTATATATGCGGAGTGACACGGAATCAAGGATTTTTCGTTTATCAACGAAAGTTCAACGAACAATCAGTTAATATAAACAACAAACAATGAGCATTTGTTTTGGACTACAAACTTTTATATGATGTTTAAAAAAAAATAGTTGTACATTTTTAGACGACTGTATAATAACGATAGGCCAATCGTTTATCCAAACATAACCGAAACATGTTCGTGTACCTGCGTGAAATACCCATTTGTTGTGAAGTATCTAAACATTTCATTGAAAACAAAAATTAAATGAATTACACCAAAATTACACCGAAAGATTCCGCGAATGGTAAGTAATGAGTAAAATGGATAACTTAATGGCCCATTACGTTTTTTTATTAATTACTTTTTTCTTAGATTTTTAAAAATTAGTGTCTGCCAAAAATAATTATTTTTAGTTTTCAACGTATTATTCAGATACGTTGCAGTCAGAAGATTTTTAAACATAATTTATCGTGGCATTCAAAGTTAATGGTTAAAATTCTCCCACTTTTCCATGAGCAACATTTTTTTTTTCAATTCATACCGTGAGGAAAAACAATTTTTTTAAATGTTGCTTCTTCATTAAGGAATCAATGTATCGTTATTTATTTCCCCAGAGCAACTTAAAAAAAAATCTAACTAATTCCTGATCATTTTCTATTTTCCTGACATTTTCAAGATTTCTCTGATCGTTGATCATGTAACTTATATTTCGTGGATCAAACAGATGGAGTTCCTTAAATTCGAAAGAAAGTAAGGTGAAAAATATCAGTTTGTAAATGTAGAATCATGTTCTGAATGGTTTTAGTATTATGAGATACTTGTACTGAATAGATTTTTTTTTTTTTAGGTTTAGTCAAAATTTAATGAAATTTATGAGGAAATGGAAAACGCTATTGTATCCTGGCTCAAAGATTCCCATTCACGAGTTTTTATATGGAATATCATGAGAAAAATGAGAAAACTTTGAATATTTTATGATTCTCACTTTGAATCGCAATCACTCCGCATATTTGTATATATTATATCATTGCATCGCGAACTTTCGATGTAACGCGAAGCAACAACGTGGCAGTAAAGAAAAATCGAGTCTGTCAGAAAGCAAACTGAATTCTCAATTATTATGTGTATGTATAAAAAATTCATGAACCTGCGATATGTATGGGGCATTCCACGTCAAAATTACAGCCTATGAGCCTTAGCCGCTCGGATTTTTCATAATTTGTTACAATAATGTTGTTTCGAAGCCAAAAGGGTCTCGGAATTTCTTTCAAATCTTTTTACTACCGTTTAGAATTTTTTCAAGGTTTCGAGAAGCTGATTCTGAAAATGTAATTTTTAAAAATCTGCAATAATTCACACTGTTTCTATGATTTAAAATATGATTTTTAAGCACCTTAAAATAATGCAATCTCAATATTCACTATTTTTTCGTAAGTCTTTTTTTTAATGTCAGAACTGGTATTTTTATGTTTCTGATCGGTTATAACTTTCTCAAATATCAATAGATTCCAATTGTTGAGCATTTTATAGAAGTATCAGAAGTCTCAAATAAAATTACGATTAATAACAATTAATTTTTCTTTTTTAAATAAGGCAAAAGAAGTTATCCAATTTCTCAAATCAGAAATCCTTCAAAATACTTTTGGAGTGATATTCAATTTGATATAGAAAATGAATATGAGTGTGTTTGAGACCATTTTAGACGTGTTTGAATGATTTTTCACCTCTTACCATTTTTTTTATCGCATTGTTTATAATAAATTACTTAATCATCCAGACAGAATGCCCTTAATCTTGAACCTATTTTCCTCCTTTCGATTTCATGGTTTCTAGCATGAAACAATAATTTACCGTCGAAAATGATAGACTATTCGGGTTTTTTCTGTTCCTTAATCCAAAGCGATTACAGAATCATAAAAACAATATGATTGTTTACTCTAGTATTTCAATTTTTCCCCTATTTTTATCCACATAAACGATTTTATGAACGAAAAAATCTATTTTTTTTTATTCTTTTCAGAATTTCTTCTGTTCATAATTTACATTTACATAAATTTACAATTTACATCTTTATAAATGGTATTCGAGTCGTCTGGTATTTCTATAAAGTGAGCAAGAATTGAAATCCATTGACATTTGGGAAAGTTTATGAAAAAAACTAAAAACTTGCGGAAAATAGTAAATATTGAGATCCCGTTACCTTAAGGTGCTTAAGAATCATATTCTAAATCATAGAATCGGTGTGAATTTTTTCAATTTAAAAAAATGGCATTTTCAGAACCAGTTTTTAGAGAATTGAAGAAATTTTAATGTCGTTGAAAAAATCTGAAAAAAAAATTCGTTACTCTTTTGAGTCGGAAACAACATTATTATAACAAACTATGAAAATCCGAGGGGATGAGATTCATAGACTGTAAATATGACGTAGAATGCCCTGTATATAATAAACATACAATGTATAGTACGTTGTAGCTTCGCAATTCTATCGCATTTATATTTCCGCGCGCACGTTATTTTTTTAAATATATGTTCTTATTTTTCTCGCGTGTTCATTATACATTTAAGTCTCGAAACAAAAATAATTAAAAAATTCTATTTTCAGTAGGCGATTAATTTTTGTTTCGTTTCGTACAGTCTTTTAACGTGTGAATGTTTTTTTTAAATGTTTTTATGTTCTAAAGTTAGTTGGACGATGGCGTCTTTGACACCTGAAAGTTTTCAGTTTTTTTTCTTTTCACTTAATTCTTCTTCATTAACAGAGCCTAACTAATAGTCCGCGTTTAAAGCCGCGTTGTATATAACACTTCGTCCTTATATACCTCGTGTGCCCAGGCAACTCGCGTAATCGCGACACTGTACATCCTCTTTTTTTTCTTTTTTTTCTTTGTTTGTTTATTACAGAGATGGATTAGAAAATGTCACGGGCATGTGCTCTCGTGTTTACTATCAGACAGTCTAAAAAAGAAAAAACAACAAACACGCACGGCTCTATCCGAATCACGGATACGCGATGATGAAAATAATATAAAAAAAAAACTTGCAAGGTCATTGCAGGGTTTTTCTTTGTGATCCTTCAGATCGTACGCGTCTACTCTTTCAGTCAACAATCAATCTCTTATATACTTCGTATAACAAATCAGTGCGCCACCCCTTCCTCCACCCCCTGTCTCTCGTCTTCGAATCTCTCGTTACACATTTTGGAAGCACTGTTTAACCGTTCCTCCGTAAGTCGTCCACATTGTCGGGGGAACTCATCATCACTGGTTGACGAGGCGTGAACGAGGCCGGCGATTGATGGGTGTCGTGATCCAGTCAGCCGCACGATTTACTGACCAACTTCGATACACTGGGGAAACAAGATCCTTCGAGGCTCCCGAGACGCATCGCCCCGTCAAGACAAAAAAACAAACGGCCTCATGATCCTCTATTTCTGCCTACGATGATAGATGCTCTTATGATTGTTCAGACTATTGAGCGTTCTGAACACTTTGTTACACAGCACGCACAGAGCGCTATTTAGCGGCTGAAAATGTTGTTGCTCTTTGTGACGTTTTAGCGTCAACTTTGTTGACAGTGTCTTTCCGCAAACGTCGCACGTATAACATATACCCGGTGGTAATAGGCTGCTGTGTAACGGATGGGACAATCGCATTGCAAGTATCGCAGAATGCGGACCTTTATTGATTTTTCCCGATTGTTTAAGATTTTCAATGACGTTATGTGGACATCACGCAGGACGTTTTTTTTTAAATTGTTATTCAAAAACAATTTGTTTTTTTTTTTTTTACATGTTTTGTTTAAGTTTTGAAGTAACGTTTTTCAAGCAATGTAAACCAAGCACCGTCATTAATATGAAACCCAATTTTTTGTAGTTGTTGTTGTTGTTGTTTTAAAAATATTATCCGTTTTACGAACCAATTGACGTGAAGGAGGCGGACACACAGAGAGAGAGCGAGCCACGTGTGGATGGACCCCCAGCGTAAATCCGTTCGTGAAGGTAGTAGTAGTAGTAGGTACACACAGAACAATGACGAACCAGAGCACGTATAGCCGAGCGAGCGGGACCGGGAACAAACAAGAACAAAGATACGGCTGCCATTAATATTGTGGACACATTAGTACGATACTGGTATTTTCTATACAAGGGCAATTTTTTTTCGGTTCTGGGTGGTATAATGTCGTTTGCTGAATATTTCTGACCGTGCTCGCTTGCATGTATTTCGTTTACTTTGCCCAACTATACAAAGTTCTCGATTTAACTTTTTTTTTTCTTTTTTTATTTCATTCTACCATTCGGTGACATCGGCTTAGCTGACACTCGAATATAAGGTGCGATTCCTTTATCTCTATTATTATGATGAGAGTAAGGCTCGGGGGGCTCTGGTTTGTCATTGATCATGGTAATGCGACTATCGTGTCAGCGTTAACCAATCACTTTCGGTTGCACATTTTCCTTCTTTTTATCGATTTTAAAACAAATTATTTCTATTAGTTAATCATCATTCAACCCTTCCCCCCACCCCCTAATTTTATTTCTACTCCGCTGTATTCCGAGACCAGGAATTCTCCTTGTCGTTAATTGCCCAAAGGTGGCTTATTTAATAAAAAGATCAACGAGTCGTGTCCCGGAATAAAACGGAGCAGTAGGGTTGCGTTACCGCTGCATCACAGACATATTAATGAAAGTTAAGATTCAAACAAAAAACAAAAAAAAGAGAGAAAAAAATGAAGTTTCGTTTAACATACCATTCTCAATGCTTCCCCGGATGCGGATGAGTCTAATGAGGAAAAGTATAGTACCAAGTGTGTTCAGCAGGGATGGGCACCATTTGAATGAAAAAGCATTTAAAATCTACATAATAATAAAGTAAAAATCCCTGGAAATTCATTGGACACACACGCAACCATACTCACACAGACACAATGGGACTTATGTAAAGCGTTGTGCGTGTGTGTGTCTGTGAATGTTTGTGAACGTCAGTGACCAGATCTTCGATTGACCGTGAGTGTCAGTGAGTATCTTCATGTACTGTTAGTGTCTGCGAGTATTTCGAAGTGCCTGAGTGTGACTGTCCGTGAATACTTATATGAGCATTTAGAAGGTCCGTGAATGCTACTGTGCCTTTGATTGTTTATGAGTGCATGTGAGTGTCTGTTAGTGTTTTTGAATATCCGTGTAAGTATTTGTGAGTATTTATTAGGATGATTAAAAAAACGTTATTTTTTTTTTGTTCAACTCACTGGTTGAGAAATTATTTTAGTGCAAAAAAAGCACACCAAAGGAGAGCTGTAAATAAAAATATATAGAGGTGACTCAATTTGTAATTTCTCATTTGAATAACATGGGAGACACGTTTTTTGCGTATTTAGACTGTTATACCTCCTTAATGACAAATGCAATGCGTAATTTTGTAGCATGTTTCTATACAAAATTTAACTCTCTACAAAAATAGGCATTTGCAAGAATTCCTAAAATCAACCATTTGAAATTTATTAACTTTCAAATGGTTGAAGTGTCGCTGTAAGTGTTCGTAAGTGTTTGTGAGTGTCTCTGGTAGTTTCCGTGAGTGACTGTCAGTTGAATGTCTGTTTTTCTCAGACCGGAGTCTAGAAGATGACGAGGTCGGGTTAACTTTGTGTTCCTCAGACGATGAGAACGGCCAACGAGCCAGCTATAACCTGCTAGTATTATTCAAAATATATAATTACGTCTAATTATTATGAAGATATAAAAACATTCACGCTTTTTCAATAATTATAAATAACATACTGTAATCATTATTTTACAATGTATGATAATACTTTGCCGGATGAACAATTCACTATCAGTTATTCAAAAAGGTTCTTGAAACACTTTTAATTCATATGGTTCCCATCCATGATATACAAATCGTTGAGCGGTGTCAGTATGTCTAGCTTATATATTCAGACACAGCGACAGTTTGTGCACGAAGACTGTATACAAATATGTAGTCGAAGCGCAAGATTTATTAATTGGTGATGGTTCCGAATATGTGTGTCTGGGTGTGCGTGTGTTTTGGAGGATACTTGATTCACGTAATCACGAAATTGAAACTATGCGAACGTAACACCCGCGTTTATTCTGTTACGCTCAACGAACAGGCGCTATGCGATTCGAGTCTCTCTCGCAGTCGGTACCGAGAGCTACGAGAATAAAACAAAAATAAATTTAAAAAACGGTGCACGTACGCATGGATTGACAGAAGAGAAAAAAATTACTTTTATTCATATAAATAGTGGCGAACATCGTGCGCATGATAGTACAATGAAAAAAAAAATGCATTATCCTGGAACCCCAAAAAAATAAACAATGATTGATAAAAAATAGATATAGATATATATATATATGAAGGTGTATATATGCCTTAAAACTCAGGTATAAAAAGTATATATTTACAGCGTCAGGCGGTACACAACGACAACGCGTTTGTGACTGTTCACCTAAACGTCTATAGTATGGTATGGTACGTCTATATATATATACACAGCATTCGATACTGCAGGCGGGTACCGCTATGCGGTTGCATTCGCGCCGCAACCAAATTCAAGGATTTCGTTACAATGTGTCCTATTTGATACAGTACGGATAGCGTTACAGAGAGAACGAAATAACAAGACACTGGAACCGTCGCTAATACTACGGGACTCGGATAACGTTGATGGAAAATTACTTCGATGATGATTTTCCAAAAAAAAAAAAAATTCCGAAGAAATACATAGAACAATCACCTCGTCATATCACAATATTAATATTTTTATTGCCTCTCGATTATTTTTATTTATTTATTTTTTTTTTTTTCAGAGATCACAGAACGCACGCGACCGTTTCTAACCCCGGATATAAACTCCTCGGGTAAACACGCTAAGGCACGAAATAAAATAGTAACGATGATACAAGGAGCGGTCTAAAACACTTGGAATAACGAGTGCTAGAGACAATTAAAGTCTGTACAGTAGATCTTTGGGATAAATAAATATTTGAGAACTCTCCAGTGAGAATAGATATATATGGGGCATTCCATACCAATTCGACCTGAGTCTGACCCTCGACCTTTCGGATTACATCACCGATCTTTTATCCCAATGACCCAACTCTAAGTGACAACCAGAATTTTTATAAGATTTTCTTTCTTAACTTTTGATATACTTATGATTATTTAAAATTAACATATTGTTTGCGGAAACTTAAAAATCTGTAAACATTCTCAAAAATCCTATATAAGATATCAATATTTTTAAGCTTGGATCCAAAGTGGGCACCCATTTTTTCCGATTGTTTTTTTTTTTTTTTTTTTTTTTTTTTTTTCAAAAAGAAAATGTAAAAAATTGTAGTGACCGTCTGCTAAAATTTTAACAGATATCCAGAATATTTAATTATATGATGCAATTCAAAATATGATATTTTCATCGCAAAGTATATGAAAATAAATACTAAACGAAAAAAAATCCAAAATCACCAGTAAATCGAGGTGCCAATCTAAACTACACTTTTTGTCGAAAATAGGCTTCAGCAACAAAATAATTGCAGTAGATAGCTAAAAAAATAAACAAATCCAAAATCTAATGTTGAGCTAAGTCGCCAGGTGGAATCGGTATGGAATGCCCCATATATATATATATATATATATATATATATATATTTTATACTATTACTTTCTGGAGTGGATTTTTCGTGATCCGCGCGTGCTTACCGCTCGGGAATTCTCGGCCGAAATAGTAATGAATGATTCATATTCTCTTGCTGGGTGCAGGAACTTCCCGTGCTTAAAGGGAGGGTCGACGCTTCGACGGGAAGCGCAAGGAAAGTATCTCTACGTTAATTAATAGTAACAATATAGAGGGATTTTCTCGAATAACTTATACACTATTTTATCTATATACCCGGGCCTAAACGACACGGATCCAGGCCTCGTTGCACAACGTTTGATATAAATTTTTATATATAGTAATAATAATTATCATAATAAATGTTTGCATAAAATATGAAGAAAAAAAATTAAACGGTCATTAACAAGGTCGTATAAATATCGGTATTCAATAAATTAACTGTAATCCGACTTAATAAAAAAAAGAAAAAAATTAATAACGCAGCCTAGTTTCTTTTGAGAAAGTTGAATATATATCTATATATATCGTTAAAATATAATAACGAATTTATTTTGATAATGGAAATCAATAAATGGAAAAGTACTTGGCCGATGTCCGAAAGACTCACAAGTCCTTGCAGATTGATACGATAACTCCGTTAGTGGTGACGATAGTTTTAGGTATATTGATTATTATTCTAAGTGAAAAATAAAAACTAAATTTGTCTGTCGGCAATTGGATCGAGATCGATTGGCGTGTACTATTTCAACACTAAGTCAACACAACAGACATTATCTCAGGGTCCAATTTATAATCGTAAGTTTGATCTAAAGTTCGAACTTTAACTGTAGACTGTGTGTGTATCAACTCCTAAAGTTTGACATCGAGCACTCTTACAATTAGTTATGTGTGATGTAGAGGTTTGCATCGTTGGAATGCAACGAAATCAACTAATATAAGATTCCCAAGATTTCATCCCCTGTTAAGAGTGCTGTAATGCAGTATAATACTTTTTCTTCATGTTCTTAGTCGTTATGATAACATTTAATAGCTGGTATATTCATTTGGGTTCACGGTACCATTTTTTTTTCTTGATTTCGTTGCTTTTGAACAATTCAAACTTTAACATCATAATTATGTACAATTGGAAGTATAAACAATTATACTTTGGCCGTCCTGCTTGAACTGGTGTTCAATTTCCTGCATAATACCTACAACGATAAAGTTCGAACGTCAATGAATGTAACCATTATGATCTCTGTATTTCATAGGTGAACTTTAGGGTCGCCCTTAAATGGGATTAAATGGAATTTAAATCGTTTCACCCCTCCCCCCCAACCTAAATTGGTTTCAAATAATTAAAAAAGACACCCCGAAATTTTTTTGAAAATAAAAAAAAAATTTTACCATCTGACCGCGGAGGTGGAATTTCCCTTTTAAAATACATGTGTTTCTGATCTTCTTTCCGCATAAATTTTATTCACGTACTAATTTAGTACATACAAATATAAAATTTACTGGACATCTTGTTCAAGCACATGACTATTACAGAAAAAAATGTCAACCACCCTGATCTTTGTATATGGCTGGTGTAACCCATACAATTGCCAACCCTCTCATGTTCATATTTTATCGTCTCTACGTTGTTTAATAAATTCGTGATTTGACTAAAATTGATGTTTTTAGGGTAACTGATGACGAATTTGTAAATACAATAATTTTGTTAAAAATTCGAAAGTACAAACTTGAAATGGTTGTTCAAAAATTGCGATAATCGTTTGTTTTGTTCGAAACCGTTTTCGCGGATGAAGCGATTGAAAGTCGATTTGATCCTGTTTAAGGACCTCCCCAGTGAACATACATCACACGACGAGAAGTTTAACTACGTAAAGAAATTATACAGTTCGATAATCTCATAGAAATTGACCGCATTGATATATTAGAAATTTAAGCGATGCCAAAAAAAAAATGCAACGACTATTCCAATATCTCAACTTGGTGAATTTCAATTGGAACGTTGAATTGAATTATTGCTTTATATAGTCTAACCTCTTGACGTACGTTGTTTGTTCTCTAATGAATAACTGAAGACAATTTCGACATACATTTATTGACTTATAAGCTTTATCATAATGCTTATTATGCGCGAATTTGATCATGAGTGCAAAATACAATTGTTTACACTTCAAACTTGAAACAATTAAGAGTGGTAAAATCCCCTTATAAAATATTGGCATCTTTTACATTAGGATGTATTTTAAAATAATCGTTGTTTTCGGATTTCCACTTGTAATTTACATTTGAGTTTAATCGGTTGAAATTTAAAGATCTCTCAAAGAACATTGTGTTAGTCATTTAAACTACATGTGCACAAATACGGTACCGTTACTTCAATTGTAAGTAGCTTTATCAATTTTGAAGCCACGGAACTTCTAAACGACTCATTTTAAAGGGTATGAAATGAGCTTCAAAGCTAGTACAATAGTTTACGAATTACAAAAATGGATCTTCAAACAAACGTTGTTCTGTAAGGACAAAAAGAAAAAAAAATTAAGCCTGATCATAAATTTTGAATACCTCTACAAATTTTAATGTTGCGGAGGCTTGATAAAACACGATAAGATGAAACAACTATACACAAGCATCCATGCATAGCTATTTGCTCAAAATTTGTTACTGGCGCCCTTTAAGAATTGAACACATGCTTATAATATATGCATTTCCCGAAATTATGTTTTAAGAGGACCGAGTTACACAAAATCGAAAAAAAACTGATTTTTTTTTCAGATTTATTATCTCCTTGCGAACTTATTACGCAAGTAATATATTGAAATTTTGAAAAATCGCTGAACTACAGCCAAAGTAAGAAGAAATTTTTTTCCAATATTTTCTAACAAGATTTATGGGATTGGTCTGCTATGACCTACAAGAGTGGTCCTTGAACGGGGTTAAATCGAATTTTAATCGCTTCGCTCCCTAAATCGGTTTCAAACGATTCAAAAATAGATCCCAACTTTAAAAAATGTGTATGTATATTTACTCTGTCTAGAGGGACTGAAGTTTGCCGTTTAAAACACGTGTTTTTGAGCTTTTTTTGTTATAATTTTTATTGACGGACTAATTTAGTACATAAAAATCTGAAATTTACTGGTTACCTTGTTCAAGCATATCGCTATTTGGAAAAAAATGTCAACATACAATTGTTATATACACTTGTAATAAAAAAAAAAAAACGATTATCGCAATTTTGGAACGACCATTTTAAGTTTGTACTTCCGAATTTTAAACTAAATTGTTGTATTTTCAAATTGGGCATCAGTTACCCTAAAAACATAAATTTTAGTCAAATCGCGATTTTAGTAAAGAACGCAGAGACGAAAAAATATGTACATGAGAGGGTTGGCAATTGTATGGGCTGCACCAGCCATATTCGAAGAACAGGGTGCTTGATATTTTTTTCCCTAATAGCGATATGCTTGAACCAGATTTTCGAGAAAATTTCCGATTTTTATGTACTAAACTAGTCCGTCAATAAAATTCACGCGGAAAAAAGATCAAAAACAGATGCATTTTAAACGGCAAAAAACTTCAACCCGTGTGGATGTAGAGTAAATATTGTTTCTTTATTTTGAAAAAAAAATTGGTGTGTGTTTTTTAATTATTTGAAACCGATTTAGGGAAGTGAAGTGATTAAAAATAAAGTTACCAGAAGTCAACTGGTTTTGTGGCTATTCTCCGAAACCTGGTTTTTTCAAGATTCTGCTGGAACTTCACACCAAACCGCTCAAAGGATTTCACTCTCTAATATCTCATTTTGTTCGCAACAGAATTCTATACCGGCTAAGTGACAAAAATATTTTAGGAAAATCAAAACTTTAAGAGGTACGTGCCTTTAAATACTAACATTATTAACACAATTTCTGGATAACTTTATCCTAGGTACCATTAAAAAAAATCTTTCCGCTCAAGTAGAAATGTCGTTTACCAAATAAGTTTTGACAGCGACCAAAAATTGCCTCATTCCAATCGTTAAACAATAGATAAATTTCATATTTATCTGTTGACTGGAATAAAAATATATCTCTCAGAAAATAATATTTTTTCTTGCTGACTCGGTCCCCTTAACTGAGTCCAGAAACCGAAGTACAAAATTGAATTTAAGCTAACGACTATAAATTTGGCCCTCAGATCTCCTTTAAAAAACGCGTTCCTTTGCTATTATAATCATGAGCCTCGGTTGCAATTCTCTGTTCGCTAAGCCATGCCAATCGTCTCGACTAAAGTTATTTACAAGAAACCTAACGTTAATCATATCCCTAGTAATTAATTAATTGAACTTGTTTAATACAATCAGGATACTCTAGTTTGTTGCTGCTAAATTCTTCGACACACAGTGTCCTGCACAGTATCTTGGTAACTCTTCGTGATGACAGTAATAACGCTTTCTTTTTTTTTATCTCGCTCTCTCTCTCTTTCTCGATGATCGCAATACGTACGTTTTGTTTAATCCACGAATAATCTCTCAATTGAGAGTTACACGACTCAACGGAGTTTTGAGAGCCGGCAAATGACCCAAATAATCGCCCGCAAATACGGGCAATTACTTTGCCTCTTGTTGTTGAACTTGGATTGAACTTGAACTTCGCTCAACTACGATTCATCAACCCATTCGTGAATGTTGATGCTGCTGCTGTTGATTGTAAACTCTTTCCTGCTGATCCCTGTGCTCTCTCTCTCGTTGACTCTGCTGTTCCTCCTTCCTTTGCTGTTCGATCTTGCCGTGTTGACGATGGTAGATGCTCTTGTGATTCCGTAGACTGTTGAGACTGGAATATACCCGCTTGCAGATGTTACAGATCGGTTCCTTGCTGGGCCTCGTGTGAACGTTCTGTATGTGCCGCTTCAACCGCGTTAGCGAGGTCAGGTTTTTGTTGCATGGCTCGCATCGAAACTCATCAGTCGTGCTGGTGCGGGGCAACAGACCTGGCGGCAGAACCAGACGCAGGGTTACTTTCTGTTCTGTTGCTCGTTGATAACGGGCTAGCACGCCGTTAAGCGCTCCTTCACCGTCTCTTTCTCTCTCTCTCTCTCTCTCTCTCTCTCACCACAGTATGTATATATATATATTTATATATTTCTCTCTTTCGCTCTCGCCATCAACATTCTCTATACATCACCCTTCTACCACAACGTGCGCGTCTTTCCGTAAGATCACGTTTCCGTGTCCCTTTCACTTGCCCTGTACCTTTGTGTTTTTTTTTGTTTTTCAATGATTTTGCCACCGTCACCCGAGAAGCCGTGCTCGAACTTTTTCCATTTTTTAAAAATATATATATATATATATTGCTTGCTATACAGAATGCCAGGTCGATCCAGAACAATCTCACTTGCCTTCGTTGTAATTTTTGTTTTGTTTTGTGTACTAGTATTATATGCAAAAATGCAGCCTTTCACTGGAGAAAACTCTTACGAGAAACCGTTTCAAACTCTCTTCACGATTAAACATCTATAATTGATACTTAAGCTCGTTTTTTGATATGAATATTATTAAAATGAAATTTAATTAATTATTTATTTGGTTTGTTGCAATTTCATATAACTACTGCACACGATAAGGTGTCATAAAACAAGATATTGTATAATATTTTTTTTAAAATATTAAACTCAAACGACTACTGAATTAACTGTAAAAAATAATACTTTTGACAGAAAACTGATGTTTTTTATAATTGACGAAAATATAGCAAAAAAAAAATATGATCATCCCAGAAAATGAAAACTTAAATTGTGGTCTTATGAAAAGATTGTATAGTTCTGTATCACGCATGTGTTTAATGCGTAAAAGACAATTAACATCCGAACTGCTGTTTTTGGTGTCAAGGACAAAAGGAAAAAAAGTGTGAACTGAACGAAACACTTTGGCAAACACGTAACGTCTACCAGGTACTAAAGGCACCAAGATAAGTGAAGTGAGTGTTTACGTATCTGTCTGTATGAGTATATAATTCATTTGACTTTATAGCGTATAGTAGAGTGCAAGCAATCCAAGAGTCCAGCGATCGATCGAGAGCGATGACGTTAGTGCTCGGAACACCAGATGTATCCGTATTGATGCGTATTATTTACAGCAGTATGATAGTAGAAGTAGACTTAAATACGTGTAGTACAGGATATATATGCATAATAAATATATATACAGGTGGTTTTGTGATCTGTTTTGATGAACTGATGCGATGAAGCGGATTTTTCTGGGTTTTATATTACAGCTTATAAGACAAGTATCCTGCTGCGATATGACAGCGCTGCATACTCATTCGAAGTAACGAAACTTCGCGAATGAATGATCGAAATATTTTCCCTTTACCCTCCAATACGATTTTTATGCATTAAACCCCGAAATAACGACCTTGTAGATGTATAACGCATTAATTACTTTAGCAGACATGGGGGGGGGGGGGGGGGTACGTCTAGATTTACGATTCGAAAAAAAAATCGTTTACCGAAGAATATAATGGGCTTTTGTTCATTTCAAATTCCACAACACTTTATTCTTCTCGACCAACGACAAGGATTTCATTACACTGTTGCTATTTATATAATTTCATTTGATCTTAATCGAATTTACTAAATAATAATATTACAGATATCGTAGTCTCACTTTGTTTGTATTTGGTGAAGCGTATTAGTTAGTAGAAACGTGCACGGTCTCTTACATAGCACTGGTAACCGTGATTGACGTACTGATTTACTATACGCGAAAATTGAAGATTATAGCTCTGTCGGCAGAGAAGAGTACTGCATTCGACGGCATTTTAAGCTCATTACAAACTTTGAAATTTTTTCAGCTTTTATCGTCTATGTGCGTGATATCAAATCAGCAGCATACCGCAATATCTCTTCAAATACCTTTGACTTTATCTCCTCAATGTAGATCATTCTCAGAGGCTTAGGCATAACTAGTGATGGATGTCCCATGTACAATCTCAATAGGTAAGTTCGCAGTGAACCTCGTGATCCTTTCTGTCCTTTCTAGCGTGATACTGACTTTTGTGACTGACCAAACTATTTCGCGATTTGTAACTTCTGCCGCATTGATCGCAGGCTAAAGACTGTGGCACGTAGAAATGCGTATCGGCCAAATGTCTTTGTAGTGACCAAGCTCTGGAGAAGGTTTTCTGGCAGAAACTGCAATACGTGCCGCCGCTAAAGGTGCGATGATGACCAGAAAAATTGGCTTCATGTTCGACCGGTCTCCGGCCGATTTCTCGTAACTTCGCCATCGGCTGAAGTGACATGCTGTCGTTTTGCGCGCCAGTTGCTGAGGAGCAATGTACATCGGCAAGGGGCACGAGGGAATCTCTATTGATATGTTGAAGGGATCTCTCTTGGTTGGAGGCTCGATCATACGAATTGCTGTTCGGATAGTAAGCTCGTGAGGATTGATCATTATCACTACTCGTTCCAACTGTTGGATTATAGTCGTCATCGGTGTCATCACCCAGCAGACAAGACTCCAATTCATGAACGATATCAGCTTTCGGAGAGAGTGGCTCCGATTTCAAGTCTATCTGCATATGATCGTTAATGTCGTCAAATAGATCAATGATAGGTAAATCTTGATGTTGATGAACGTCGTCGTCCAATTCCGAGTCCACATGATCGTTCCTTTGTTCGTGTTGACTAGAAGACGTAGCTGTAGTTGTCGTAGTAGAAGTAGCGCTACTGCTACTCGTAGTGACAGTAGCAGTAGTGGTAGAAGTAGGAGGGGTAGTAGTATGATTCCGTAGATTTGACTCAATATCACCATCATCTTCATCTTCGTCGTTCGTCTCCTCTTGTTGATTGCCCGAGTGGCACGTTGTGCCAGACGTGGCAGATCGCCAACCCCCGTCCTCCTCGGCGACCTCCCGGTCTGCAACCAAAGAGGATGGGGGGGCTGAGTCCAACACCGTATCGCAACATTATAGCTATGTCGCAGTCTACATAAAAGAGGTATAAGGGAAGTGCGAGCGCGCGGGTCTCGCTCACGTTCTCTAATGCAACCCTACTCACGGCGAGGTGAAAGAGGATGCGAAGCGGGAATCAAAGTAGGAAGGAAGGATGAGCCGAAAATAATAAAAGAAAAAATTCAAAGTCCGTACTGGGTCCGCGGTCAAAGTTGGAAAGAGGGGAAAAGTTCGAGGGAAGACGATTCATCTTTCCCCGAACTTTTTCAGCGAGGAGCTCACGCCGACATTCATCATACATTCATAAACCGACGACTCGAGAAAGGGCTGTTCGGCTTTATTGTGGACACGCCAGAAGGGATGGTACCATCCTTAAGGATCTTGTGTACCGTACAGTAATGTTTCGTAGATTAAAGAGACGGAGAATCTCAAAGAAAGAGTGTACAGAGAGGAGCTTGCATTTGCCAGTCATCCGGATACTTTGAATCCCGCGAAAATTTACCAGAGAGAGGAAGAGACAAGGTCGAAAGAAGAAGGTGAAGGTAGTAAAAAAGTGAAAGTGCTGGATGAGGTGTAGTGTCCGGAGTTGACGGAGGAGGACGAGTCGTCAAGGGGGAGGGGGGTTGACACGGCAAAGGAGCAAAAATACGCGGGGCGGTTCACTGCTGCGACGGGGATGAACCGATGACGGGGGGGGGGGGGGGGGGGGGCGCTCGCTTCTGGTACTGCTTCTACTGCCTACTATCCAACAGTATGCTCACTCATAAAAGGCCTGTATAACGCCTGTGCAGATGGGATGTCAATACAGCGGAATCCACCGAGCCGGCAGTGGTTCTTTGCGGGATTTTACCCGGCCGGTTACCCTGGCAACGGTAACCCCCGCACCCACTAAAACCCCCTGGTTTACCACCCTCGCGGGGACGAGAGCGAGCGAGAAAGAATTCAAGCCTCGAGAGGGGAGGAATATAGCTAGGATGCGTATTATTCTTAATAACCCCGGTGTAGCGTCGTATTATGAGTGATGTTGACTGTAAGCGCACGCTGAGAGCAGCAGAGCCCTCGCGAAGAGACGATCAATAGGGCAACTCTCTTGTGCTTCTCTTCGCCTTTTCTTTCACCCTGTCCTGGTCTAACTCGAGGAAAAATTGTATTATGATAGCTATATGACCACGAAAGCTATGGCTTGTTCCGTAACACAGACATCTGAAAAGCGTCTAGCGATGCCGTGAATTATAAGCCCGCTATGCAATGACACGGTCTCCGGTACGTCAACAACAGGGACGATCTATTTCCGGTTTCGACACCGCACAGCGCATCGACAACAGCAACAACAAGGTGCAAAACAACAGAGGCACCTGCATGGAACGAGTTTCGTCAGACGAACAATTCATCACAATGAACCGTTAATAGAGTTTCTTGTTGAACAATGCGGCAAGTTGAACTCTGTTCCAAGTTTTCCATGGAGACAATCATAAGGGTGGAGATAGGAAAAGCTTAGTTCAGAGGACAGTATAAATACAAATTTATATAAATGTTATTGAACTTTTGAAAGGGGTCGCTCACTCTCTTTCTCTCTCTCCGCGATTGACGTGATCTTGCGAAGCTGTGCCGTGCAATGATTCACGAACAAGGAATTGTCAAACTGAGCTTTCTGATAAACGTTCGCCACTGTATGCACGATGTAGCAAAGAAGAGCAATTCTATTGTCATCAATTTATTTCCCAGAATGTGTGCTATAAAAAGAAACTCGTCCTTCTGAGGGTGAAATAGAAATTACATCCGCGTCATCAGATAGAATTGCGATCGAGCAGTACCAACGCTAGTAGAACAAAAATAAGATTTGTCTGTCTGAATGTTGCACCGCCTTCTTTATTCCACCTTTGGACTTTAGGACTTGCCACAGTGCCAGCAGTTTTAGCGACACTCTTATCGCGAAGTGTTTAATGAGGTATAATAACAATGACACGACCAACTTAGAAATGTGTTTTTTTTTCATATGTTGTAAGCAAAAATGTAATTCGTGATATTGTGCAGCATGGATGATAAAACTGATTTACAATTTGTGAGAAGTTAAATTATAAAACTGTAGGATTTTATACGTAAGAATTGACTTACGTATTAGGTGATGACTATATTAATCGTTAATTCACGCGATTTTATTTATAATTATAATACATCGACTTTTTCCACTGTTACCAATAATCATGATAGTAATGAAACAATAGATACTGTCACATGAAGTATAAACAACTAATAGCCGTCAATCTTACCATGATTTTATGAGGATCAGAAGAAGATTGGAATTGTTTTCTTATTCAAACTTTTTGCATGTACTAGATCCAAGATAGAGTCAGAAAAATACGATTCTAATCATGAACTTACGCTGAAAGAGATGACTGTTGAATATCTGTAGGTAAGATAGAAAGAGAAATCATCAATGTTTTGAGTGACTGCCTGCAGTGCTTATTTGTCGCGATCGTCGCGCCTTCTCGCTCGCACACTACCTTGCCCCTTACGGCGCCGTACGATAGTGCCTATCCCCTCCCTCGCTATTGGCCCGTAACTCCTTAAGGTCAACTCAAGTTCATCATCGATAATAGCTCAAGCGAAAACAAGCAGCTAGACCTGGGCGCCCTGATAAGTAACATACTAGAGATAAAAAGTTCGACTGGTGGATCCACCAATCCGATATGCCGTACGAACTTTTATTCGACCTTGAGAGATTTCAAAGTGTCCGGACGCACAACGCCACGCCGCACTCATTCCCTCCCTCGCTTTAACCCTCTTCCTCGCACTCTCTTTCACCCGTCAAAAGTCCATCTCACTTTCGCCAATGCTATCGCTATAAGCTATATGCTCCCGCTGCTACTGATGCGCGGCTGGCCTACGCACTTTTATCTGACGCTCGAGAGCGCGTTCGCAAACTCGAATTTTACGATCTCCTACACCTCTTTCTTCGCTTAACCAAACGCTTTACACACTATACCAACAATATTCGAGGAAATCTTCAGGCGAATGAGTGTACATGTGCACTTGCTGCAAAATAGTATTAACATATACGACGGTATATGCATTAAGGATGTTACACCAATAAGAATATAAAATAACATAGTATCTGGGTAGTGGTGTAAAAGTATTCGCAGAACAACGAACTAAAGAAGCTACTATACGCGGTCTACAAAAATATTCGGCAGCATGACAAGTAAAACGCGTTCAGAAATCGGTTAACTTGTGACTCTTTCGCCTTTGGATTTTTTTTTCTCTACTCCTGCCGCCCCCCTCTCCCGTCCCCGCCGCCCCAGATTCTAATAAGTCGGTTTATACCGGATACGCTCGAATTCGTATCCAATGTGACGGTCAATACCGCACGGTCGATCGATCGACCATTTAAGCGTCAAATATAATCCCGTTGCTTAAATAAATTATCCGAGGTCAGGAGATGCTTCTCTCACACATACACGCTAAGAGTTACATTATTATGCACGATAACCGACTAAAGAGAGAAACAGCGTAATTTGTTGCCCCTCTCTCCCTCTCTCTCTCTCTCTCTGCTTTGTCAAAAACTCTGTCGTCATCGTATTAGTGTAAATAAATGTACGGAGGAATTCGCAAATAAGCTTGAACGAAAATGTTAAATACAATCACACCGGGCAATCGACGTACATCACACGCCCGAGGAACGACCTTGAAATATCTTCCACTGTCTCAGGTATACAGAAGCGACGTTTTTTTGTGTGTGTGTTTGTCTGTTTGTGTGTATATGTGTGTGTGTGTGTGTGTGCGGCGTTTTGTCGCGCCTTTCCTCCTATATACACATAGTTGCTGGGACGTGGAGTAACGTAACCGACCATATGTTGCGACGCGAAGTTTTCCCGATTATCGCAATATTGGTCTATGTTTATGCAAACGTCTTTCGCTGTTTCGAGTCTCATTGGGGGAAGAATAGATGATAACTACAGCATTTTTAGAATTCGCGAGGAAACAATTGTCTCTGATGAAACTGCTAATACAAATACACGAATTCACACTGATGACAGACTATTTTGAGGACGATTAACGCCTCATCAGTCATTATTCGTACACGGAAAGTGTTTATTAAATATGTATTATTTACAGTATCAAGTCTACTGCTCGAAGCGTTCTTATTCTGAAAAACGTCGTGAGTTCCTCTTAAATTTTAATTCATATTCCTGGCCAACTCAGTAAGCGTTCAACTCTGATCCCTTCCAACTCGCTCCAGAATTATGTGTACTACTCTATATGCTCGAAATAATACTTTTAATTGTTTTCAGATTCTTTTTACTGACAATTTCCTTTTCCATGAATTTTTTTATTTAAATTTTTGCCTTAATTTAAAAATTTTTAATTTCTCTCAAAAATCCTTTTCATTTTATAATGGTGTTTTTTTTCGAAAAAATAGCTTAAAAAATCAACGCAAACATCTGCCCACTCTGGATAAAAGCACAAACATTTTGATACCTAATACAGGATTTTTGAGAAAATTTTCAAATTTTTTAATTGCGGCAGAAATTTAAATTTAGTGAATTCTTAAAAAAAAGTTCCTGTAAAAAAAATCTTAAAGAAATTAAAAGTATTTTTTCAAGCATATGGAATAGTATAGCAAATTATGGAATTGGAAGCAGTCAGGGTTGAGCGCTTACCGATTTGACCAGGAATACGTCTTTTATTAGCTGTTCCCATTTTTACCGCAACTACTGTCAAAAACCTCCAGCGATTTAAGGTTACAAATCGTGTCCTATTTTTTTTGTCGGCAAAATAATTGTGATTTTATAAACATATTCTCAGATCTGAATATAACGCATCGCAGGATTTTCGTATTTATTATTCAAAGATGGACCTCCTACGAATTTTCGTATTCGTACACAGGTATTTTTTTGCATGATCAACAAAATGTTACGAAAAAAAACCGTTTTCTTTTCGCCTGAAACCGGCGATCTCTTAATAACACGCAATAAATTCATTATTACCCTAATTAATTAACGTAACAAAGGGAAACTTTCATGTAAATATAAAATTAGTGGTATGTACAATTAATTTTTTTTTTTAATGGGCAATGCATTTTTTCCGGGCCTACCACAATTTCTGTGCGTGCGTAGTGACCCAGTTAGAATCCAGAACTACAGGTAAAGGTGGAATATCCAAAAATCAAACGTTATATAATGAAAATTACAAAATCATAAAATCCTATTTGCTTGGAAGTACAATAAAATTTAATTCAATTACGCTACCACACAAATAAGTTTCACGAATAAATCCTATTGAATTGTTCGTTTTTATATAACAACAACGATATACTGCTGTAAATTACTGTCAAATATATTGAATAATTGTAATAAAATAGTAGTTTGAAAATGAGTCACCTTAATAATATAAATTTCTCACCGCAGATTATTCCGATTATGGTAGTAACTTTCAGCAAGGATTCGCAATGTCACGTATTAAGTATATACATATACCTTATTTCTTTTCTTGCACGCGCTGCTATGATATAAATGACTCTCCGAACGCACTTCAGGTGGTGCACGCGCTTGGGGCGCTTAACAGCTCGTAAAGTTCCCTTCTTACTGTTGTCAAATGCGCTAGGAAACTCACCTGAGCCCTCTGCTTACTAGATCTTGGGAAACCAATAGAACCCTTCCTTTCCATATTTGCCCACTTCCACCATCTACCAACAATTTTACGTTTCTGTAGAATCCTTCCTGACCTTATTTGTAAAGATACCAATTTTTTACGAACCAACCTTTCCCTTCCCGACCTCACTTGTTAAAACTTCACTCACGACGCATAAACTCCTGTATAAAAATCCACTGCGCAAATAGTAAGTAAATTTGTTCTACTCTGAAATTCAAACGAGAAACCCGGACTTTGTTTAATTCTACGTTGGGTAGAGTCACCAGTAAATGAATAGTTGAGCAAAAATTTGTCAATCATGGGTACATATAAAATGTAATATTTCTAGGCCGTCTTTGAAAATTCTAACAGATAGCCAGAATGTTGCATTGTGTGCTACAATTTTTTAAACATCGTATTTTTATCGCAAAGTATACAAAAATACATACTAAACGCAAAAATCCAAAAACGACAGTAAATGAACGTGCCAATCTAACCTACACTTTTTGTTGAAAATCGGCTTAAGCAACAAAATAATTGCAGTAGATAGCTAAAAAATCAACAAATAAAAAATCTAATCTCGAGTTAAGTCGTCGAAATTTCGTGTGAACTCTCAAAAAGCTGTTGTTCATTCACTGGTGACTGTTCAATTACTGGTGCATTCGGCCTCTCGCGACGCCTGATTTCACGGTTAGCCGAGTGCGAGTAGGATTAGCCTCCCTTGGAATTGTATAAGATTGAAATGAAGTCTAAGAAAAATGTTAAGCCTAAGTTAAATATCATTAGAATTGAAATTATAACCGCGTATAAATTTTATCGTCAACTACGCGCAAAGAAATCGGGGACACCTCTCTGAAATCAAACATGGTATAAGGTATTTACATATAATAATATTGAAGTATCATTTTTATTGTAACCACATTTTATTATAACCTATAATTGTGTGTAATAAACATTGATTTTCTTATTTAACCACTTATTAAATAACTGATCAGTTGTCTCGCGGACTTATCTAACCCTAATTAGTGGTTGGTTTTTAGTTAGTTTGTGGTTGGAAGTCAATAAATGGTTGATTCAAGATTGAATTTAGGTTGATTTATTTCGATTTAACCAAAAACCAACAGTCTTTTGGTGCGTTATTCCAACTGAAAAAACAACAGAAATCTTTCGGTCGGTTTCCAAAAAACAAACCGTAAGACTACCTGTGATATTTATTTTATGATAGTCGGAAAATAGTTGCTTTACGAAAAATCATCCGTAAATCAACCTTCGATATCTCTTCTATGACAATTGGAACAAGGTTAGTTTATAGAAATACCAACCATAAATCAACCCTTCATATTCATTTTATGATACTCCGAAAATGGTTAGAATACGAAAAAACAACCATGAATCAAACTTTGATATATATTCCTAAATAAATCAACCATCATAGCGTTATGTATAATGGTTGAAACATGGTTAGGATTTGAAATTCCAACTATAAATTGACCTCGAATGGTCGGATTAGGGTTGACATAATGCACCAACCAACCGTTGGTTTTCGGTCGGTCGAGGTTGGGTAAGTACCACAAAACCGGAGGTTTTCAACGTCACTCACTACCTCTAGTCTTGATAGTAAATTAGAGCTACACTAACCGCTCTGTATACTTCGATTTTCGCACTAACGTCTCCGGACGTTACAGCAATAAAAAGATGCAGCAGTATGCTTTCTTTAATACGATAGATATATTCGCCTTGGGCGAACCCGCGGGAAGTAGCTATCTCGAGTTCGCTATTTTTACGCATCTTCGTTTGGTTTTACAACAGGTTACCTACCGCGCGGCCGCGTGCATGTAGCTCGTTCGTGGAAGAGAAAAAAGGGAATCGGGCTTGCGAGTATGAGACTCTGGCTTGAGTTGAAAAGGATGAAGAGGCGCGGTTTGAGTTTAGGAGATACGGCAAAGACGAAGATAAAGAAGAGAAGAAGCAACAAGGATGAAGCAGCACAACGAAACTAGCAAGGGGCCGAGCGCGCAAAAGTTCGTTGCTACTAAACTCGACGACTAGACGGTTCCGGCTTTTGAAAACAATTCTCATGCCGCGCGAAAAACAAGCTAAGAATAACGCTACTCGTTCCCCCGCGGATACCCGATCCAGTGAAAGTCTTTCTTTCGTGAGCTGTGGGAAGCGGAAATCCCGCCCGAGCTGCGTTTTTGATAGATGAAACAAAATAAATTTCACAAATTGCCACAAAACTATGTTATCTACTCAAGTTATAGAATATTGCTCGCATCGGACCTGACAATTTGTTTTGTAAAATAACTAAACGAAGTAAACTACACACTTTATCATATATAAAGTACTGTACTTTGGAATACTTGTAACATGAGACAAAACAAAGCCATTACGGAGCTTGAAAATCACTTGTTTGCAAAAACTTTTTTTCATGGGAACATAATATTAGTTCAAAAGGAAGAGGCCCTTTTCGAGGAAAATGGTAACTTAAAGAAAAAATTATGTGCGAAATATTTCGGTGTAATTTTAAAAGTTCGGACATTTTTTATTTTGAAAGTATGTTAGAAAACTAGAATTTTGGCTTTTTAAAAGTTATGGTACAGCTTAAGGTTGCCGACATATCGTGGATTAAAAAATAATAATGATAACAGCATTATCTCGTGAATGGGTACACGAAAGTTCGTAAAACTTAGTTCTTTTTTATGAGTATACAATACTTCAATGTCACGAAATCACAGAATTTCCTGAGCAGTTTGAAAATTCGGATAGCTGTATTAGTGCGGAATGACTTATATACAAAAGTCAACACTTTCATAAGTGGAATTTTTTTTCTACAGTCCAGTTTGTTGGTGCAATCTTTGAAACTCTTGCGCTGAAGATACACCTCCTTTTTACTAAATGCCTTCTTTGTGTCCCACTTTTTTGCACTAAAATGCTCTATAAGATTTTTTATGATCTTTAAATAAAAATTACTATACACGACCAGGACAAAGTCTTCTTAAGAAAATGACACCTTACGGAGGCAATTTGGTCTAATACTGCAACTCTTATTATAAATTAAATCTGAAGGAATTTCTCATTTCAACAATCACTGTTGAAATGAGCCCGATACAAAATAATTTCGTTTATAAAAAGTGTATAGTTTGTTCTTGTTCTTTTAAAAATTATAACTTCTGTATAAGAGGCATTCCATACCAATTTGACCTGGATTTGACCCTCGACCTCTCCGATCTAGTTCACGATTTTTTATATCATTATTCTGACTGTTAAAGACACTGAGCTTGTTTTTACATTTCAAAACATTTATTTAGCGGACTTGTGATTTTTTAAAGAAGAATATCAAAGGTCATAAATTAAAAATCTCAAAAATCCTGCGTTAAATATCAACATTTTTCAGCTTAGGTCCATAATATCCAGACCTTCATCGTTCTTTATCATTAAGCCGTTTTTCGGATAAAACGTTTTTAAAAAAACTTAGAAGCAAGAGCAACATTGTCGGCTGCTATTATTTCGCCGGAATTCATTATTCAAAACACGCAACAAAATTCTCACCTCGTTAAAGTATTTTCATTGAATAAAGATATGTATTAAAAAGTTGATTAAAAAATTTCTTTACATGACCCAAATCTTCGTCCCAACAATTTGGTAACTATTTATTATGGTAATTTGCCTGTCTCCTGTAAAAAAAACCATCATGAACACTATTTGAACGATTTTCTTTTTTATCAATGGATTTGTGATTAAAATTTTTTTTAAAATTGATATCGCTTCAAAATATTTTTTTTAAATCCATACAAATTCTTTGCTACATTTTACTGACTCCTGGGTTTGATTTTTTTCAGCGATTTTTTTTCCGAAAAAAAACTTTAAAACCAATAGAAACGAAGGTCCGGACATTATGGGTCTAAGCTCAAAATTTGTAATATTTAATGCAATGTTTTTCAGAATCCTTTCAGGTTTTTAAATTACGACCCTGGATATTTATATTTAAAAAATCATAAATCCGTCAAATAGACTTTTAAGAATCTAAAAAAAAAATCAGTGCGACATTTAGAATCAAAACAATTATATAAAAAATCAGGAACCAGATTGACAAAGTCGAGGGTCAGACCCAGTGTCGAATTCATATGGAATGCTCCATAAATAAACAGTTTTTGTGTAAAAAAATAGCACTCTTTGGAAATCGTTAGGGAAACATTCAAAATTCTTATTTATTACGACAGGAAATATATTAATTGATTCATAAAGTAAGTATTTTTTCCTACATGAAGTTAAACCTGGCTAACAAAGAAATTATATCCGGTCATGGCATACCACTTGCGAATGTGAAAAATGAAAAAAAATAGAGTAACGGGAACTGGCGATCTCCTTTTTTCTCTTTTATTCTCTCGGTTGTAAAACGCATTATTATTTTTTGCATAACCGCATTACGTGCTCTAAGGGCGATAAACGAGTATGTGCGGTCTTGCGATTTGCGAGGGGGAGTTACATAGAGAATAAAATGAAATGGATAATAACAAATTACAAAATAAAAAAGTATGTACCAACGCGAGGCATTTATTTCTGTCAGATAACGAGGCGAGTGTATCGCTCGAGGCGTGCTCTATTTTTGCAGAGGTTGCAGAGGTTTCGGAGGATTCGAAATGGCGGAGAGAGTAAGCGTTTAGATTAATTTGTTCATCGAGAGGCCGAAGCCGAGAGTGCATCAATCGTAAAATAATGAGCTAAAGAAAGAACGAGTTCAACCATACATAACATATACGGACTTCAATCTATTTAACGATATGTGCGTAACACATATTTGATTAATTGTGAAATCAATATTTTCTAATAGTGATGCTGAATGTTCATTGAAAGACGAAGAAGATCATCGAAGAGCAGAGAGCGTCGACCCTCACTGTGGTCTGAAGGCTTTTTGAGAATCTTGAAACCTTGCCCAATCCTCCCTCTCAGTCGCCCACTTCTCAAATACACCATGTTCTTCAACCAGAGTAATGGATCAAAGTACAACAATCATTAACTTTAATCGGTAGAAACGTCGTAGTTAATAAAAAATGAAAATGATCATTGAACTTGCTGTTGAAAAGATGATTGTATTAGGCGTTTTTGGGTCTGCAAAAACGTTAAACGTAAGCTAAAGATTATCGAGAACAAACGAATAGAAGTTGGTCGCTTGTTCATCACGAGAGAAAGTGAGAACAGAATGAGACAGACAATTCGCGGCCGCAGAACTCAACGAGTTTAACATGTCTAATAATTTAACGGTGGCGATGCATGAACGTGAGTGGCGTACCAAGGTCATTGTATTTTTAGTTTTGGCCAATGTTTAGTTGGCCAACGAGCGTTCGGTCGGAGATAGAGAGACCTTGAATTTCGCGGATAACATCTGCCGGCTTATCAAGCGGCCCCCGGCACACCGTCGTATTTCGCTGCGGCAATACCCCACCTCCCCCCTCCCCCCCTTCCGCCACTGCCGCCGCCCACCCGCCTCCCCGGACCGCCGATAACTTTTTCAGTACTAACCTAGCATAAGCCAGCCGTTCAAATATTAATCGAGCGACTAAATCGCACCTGGCTTTGCACAGTGTCTCGACCACATCCCAAATTTTTCATGTTATTAGCGGATTTTTCAAGGTTGTTCACGGTTCATCGATAAACCTTGCTCAGCGAAGGAAATGAGTGGTGAGACTGAAGGATTAGGATTCTGTTTGTCCAGCTTTTCAATGACAAATTGGCTTTCCAAAAGCCGCTTTCAGCCGATTTTCAATCCTGACCACAGGGAACGAGTCGAGATTGACCGGAACCCAGTCGTTCATCTTCCGCTATTTCGGAGTTCACTTCGGGTCAATCGATAAAACCGATGATGAATTCTACCGCGGCTGAGTGTCCGTGCGAGGCATCGACGAAAAATCCAATTCGCTTAGATAACGGCATTACGGTTTTCTAATAGCCTGGTATTTTATTATGTCATGTTCATATTAATTCGCTATTATTTTCGGTAACTTTGAGACATTAAATCATTCCCTTGTTTACATTCTCGTTCGTTGAATTAGTGGCTGGTTCCTCTTACCTACAAGAACTCGGTTGACAACATTCCCGATTCACAATGCTCATTCCTAGTACACAGACTCAACTAATTGACAACCAATTGTTAGTTTATGCGAGTGATTTTATCTCTGGGGCATTCCACGTCAAATTTACAGCACATGACCCGCACCCTCTCGGATTTTGATCATTTGTTATAATAATGTTGTTTTCGACCCAAAAGGGTCTTGGAATTTTTGTCAGATTATTTCACCACCATTTGAATTTTTTCAAGGCTCGAAAAGCCGAGTCTGAAAACGCCATCTTTTAAAATTTCGAAAAATTCACACTGATTCTATGATTTAAAGTATGATTTTAAAGCACCTTAAGATAACGGGATCTCAATAATTACTATTTTTCGTAAGTTTTTATTTTTTTTTTGTCAGAATTAGACTTTTTATTTTTTTGATTGATCATAAACTTTCTCAAATATCAATGAATTTCAATTTCTGCGCAATTTATAGAAATTCCAGAAGATCCGACTACCATTTTTAAAAATCTTGAAATTATCCGAGCAAAAACTCGGTAACTTAAGAACCGAGCTAATTCTGAAAAAAAATGGAAAATTTGATTTTTACGTTCATAAAATCGCTTCTTGTGGAAAAAATGGGGAGAAAAATTTAAATGGAAGATTGCAACTAGGAACAAATTGTTTTTATGATTCTGCAATCGGTTTAGATCAAGGAACAGAAAAAGACCGAATAAACTGTCATTTTAAACGGTAAATTATTGTTTCATGCAAGAAAGACAGAAATCGAAAGGAGAAGAACAGGTTCAAAATTAAGTGCATTCTGACCGGCACTGACGGTTGTGCGGTCGGTGTGCGGCTTCGGCAGTCCCCCGAGTTAAGCAGCATTTCATGCTGCCAACACTTGGATGGGTGACCGCTTAGCCGTGCATCGACTGACACATCAATAAGTGAGCGGGAGGCATTTTTTCTGAGCCTTTGGTGTTTACACTTAAGTAACATTCTTACTTTCGTGTATACACCGAAGAATCAGAGAAATATAGTGCCGTCTGTACCGGCACAGCTGTTCCACAGTTTCCCCGTGCTCACGGCGAATGGAGGAAGGGCGGGAAGGGTCGCAGAAACCCGAGAGGGTGTGCGCTGGAAAACGGGAAATAAAAAAAATAAAAAAAACTGCATTCTGTCTTGATGATTATGTAATTTATAATAGAGAAGGCGAATAGAAAATATAAAGCGGCGAAAAGTTACTCAAATACGACTAAAACTATCTCCAATACACTCGTATTAATTTACTGAATTAATTGAATGTCACTTCGAAAGTATTTTGAAGGACTTCTGATTTGAGGAGGATGAGCATTTTTAGTTTGTTTTAGTTGAGCGTTGGCCGTATGAATTCAATTAATAAAATATAAATGTAATGATATTTTTTTTGAGATTCCTGGTATTTCTATAAACTGCACAAAATTTAATATCTATTGAGATATTTTATAAAGTTATGACCGATTTAAAAAAATAAAAATTCCAATTCTGACGTAAAAATAAAACTAAAAACTTACGAAAAATAGTAAATATTGAGATCCCATTATCTATTGCTTAAAAATCATAGAATCAGTGTGAATTTTTTCAGACATTTAAAAATGGCTTTTTCAGAATCAGGTTTTCGAGACTTGAAAAAAATTCAGATTTTGGTGAAAAAATCTGGAAAAAAAAATCCGAGACCCTTTTGGATTGGAAACAACATAATTGTAACAAATTATCAAAATCCGAGGTGATTAGGGTCATAGGCTGTAAATTTGACGTGGAATGCCCCATCTACATTATATGTTTTCATTTACTACTTTCCAAAACTTACTACAGAGCAATCCTCACGGTCTGAATTCTATACTGAGTTTGTTTTTTCGTCTTAACTCCTGGCGCTTTTCATATTGAAATTGCGATAGTTTATGGAAAATTCATCTGCAGGACAAAACCAAATGATTCGTAACAAAATTCAGTTCAATTTTAATGAATATTTTTCGTTAATTGCCAGGTGTAAAAAATAATCGTATTACAAGAGTATATTTAATATCAATAATATATACTCTTGATATTAAAGTATGATTTACGATCTTGATTTTAGCCAACCGAAGTATCGTTGTTCCCAACGAAGTGCCTATGTCTCAGTTGAATTTATAAAATCCAATCAATACTCGATCCTTCAAGATTTAGATTAAAAAAAGTTGGAACACAAGATGAATTCGAGATATTCAACCGTAACTTGACATCACATCATAAGTATTGTATTTCTTTTTATACAAATCGACGCTTGACATTCAATCAGTCTTTAATTGATCTATCACTATCAACTTAGTCGAGTCCTCCAGAGAATCAATTAAAGGTAGTTATGGTAATATCCATCACAAAAGTAAATGTATATATATATAAATCTTATCGCTTAAACTTACAATTAATAGTCATCGTTCAATTACTCTGAGATCTTTCAATGCGATTCATGTGAACAGAAATGTGTGTAATCGTAATATTAAACAATCGAATTGTAGTGAATCAGGTGTAGTCAATGTAGTGAATTAGGAGTGGTGTTGAAGGAATGTAAGTAAAGGAGTTCATAAAGCCGGGATTGGCTTGAAAACTGGGTAATATGAGCAGTCGGGATTTGTAGTAACAAGATGGAAACCAATCAAAATCTGTAAGAGAAATATGTAATGAGACGGTGTAGAAATGAATGTGATGAATCTGAAGTATGCTCAACGCGGTTGTGTAGGAAAGAGGAGTTGTCGATTTTCGGAATGGACCGCTCATAACGAAACGACGTGTTATGCAAACATACGGTTCACGAGTCGATCCCGTGCGGTTCAACCGCATAAACGGCTACAACGTGGCACCAGCAGTAGCAACAGCAGAGCGCAGTGTTATCTTTCATCGAACTAGCTGCGTGACGCTCGACACGTATACACAAAACAAGCGAGTATACTTGAAAAAAATGTTACGACGAGCAAGCTTCTTCGCCCAATTATTCTAAGTACTACATGTGGCTACGTCGACTTGTTACTCACTCGTCGAGTTCGATTAAACGATAAATAAGTTTTAAAAAAAGTGTTTAATAGTAAGACTTATCGCATCCTCATGAGTGTATTAGAATGGTTTCAGTTCCAATCGTATAAATAAAGGACTTTGTCATTCACAAATAGGACAGCCATAAATTCCTAACTTTTTACGTCGGTCTTTCGACGAGGGTAATGCAATCTGACCTCTTTCCTTTCCTGTAAGTTACAAGGGATAACGCTTTATATATGTAGCATTGTCCCTATGTACATATATATACTCCTATTGATATACATATTTATGGTTGGTCGGATCGACAAATTAACGGGACGACGACAACACTGATACAAAAACTGACATATCGGACGGAACGAGCACGGCACGATAAATATATACTATGCTATACTGATGGTCAATAATCGATCAGCTCTGTAATCAATACTATGAGCTTTAATCTGTATGTGCAACAATAAAAATAAATAAAAAGCGTCGAGAATCATTGTGTCATTGTCACAATGACTATAATGATTGTGAATTTTTGTTTCTCTTTTTTTTTTCTTTTTCTACCCGTCGTTTCAATCAACCCCAATGTCATTAGGGTGTACCTACTGTTTCGTAATTGTTAGGGATGTGCTGGAGCACGTTCGAGCTCGCTCAAGCCGTGATTCCGATGATTGAACCTGCTCGATCGTAATATGAGCGCTCATTCTGCTCAAACGCTTATTTGACTCGAGCGATTTCAGTGAGCGGCCCGAAAGCTCAGCCAATACGTGTAGTTCGAACGCTTACGCGACACAGGTGACTCGAGCGGTCACGCGACACGAGTAGGTCGAACACTTAGTCGAGATAAAAATTTATTTGATTCAGACGCTTAGGCTAATTCTTTCTGGAGTTTGAATCTGAGTGAACATAAATCGCTGCATCTTCTGGAATTAGGATTTATAATATGAATCTTAATTGCATATATTTCCATGTATTTATTTATATACGAATTTCATATATAAATACGTTTTTCATTTCATTGGAATTCGAGATAAAGCAGTATGAAAGTCGCATTATGTTGTACACGTAAGCGTTGTAGCCATGAGGTGACTACTGCTAGATAATGCGAGAAAGAAAACAATCTCTTGATACTGTTTCTACACAGTGACATTGCGCAGCACTATATTTTTACCATTTCCACCATTTTTACTATACTTTCAATAAATGTTGATCTGATTCATGTCATTTCGATTTGATCGTGATTGATTCGTTTACTTGTTTCTTATTAGCTTCATATACATTTACCACGGCCCAAAATCTATTCTCAAGTGTGGAGTAAAAGAAGAAAGACAATATTTGGCGATATAAGAACGACATTTTGTTTATGCTAAAAAATGTGATACAAGGATTTTGACTAATATATTTGACCGTGCGTTGAATGAGCGTCCAAGGAGCTAGTGTCGACTAAGCGTTAAGGAGCTTGTGGTGAATGAGCATTGGAGCCGCTCGTTGCGACTGAGCGCTCGAGCCGAATATACGTCAGAGCGGAGCGAGCGCTCATATTACGCTCGAGCGTGATCGAGCATTCATTTTTTGAGCTGCGTAGTGAGTACTCGAGCATCGTCGCGCTCAAGCACATCCCTAGTAATTGTAAAGATAAAATAGGTCGTTTAGATAAATTGTACAGTGATGCCAAACTCACGATTCTCTCTTTCTTGTTATAAGCCAATTGGTGTGATAATTCGAACTTGGTGGTTCAATGCCGATTGCACCTATCTTCGCCTAAGCCGTTTATCACAAAAATACTTTAAAATATTATTTTATACAGACTCGCGTCATCGCTGAATTCATGATACTATTCTGTTTTTTTCTGTTCTTTGTTGAGATATATATTTCTGTAAATTGTTTACTGAAATGGAATGTACGCAGAAATTGAGTTATTGAGTTGGAATCGACGCTGTGAAACACATTTTTTTTTTATTGGGCGTCAAACTTTTATTTGCATAACACTTTAGTGCAGTTAAAAAAAATATATACGTATACGTTTGATATTGACAATTAATCGAGCGAACGGAATATTCGGCATGTCACCACCAAGCTGCGTATATATCGATAGTTATAACATCCGCGGCATTAATGAATTTCATGATATGCAAATGTAAGCGACTCGTGATGATTTCGTAAAGTATAAGAATGATGATTTCGAATGATTTGGAAACGCATGCCAATTAGAAGAAATTTAATCTTCCAAGCAGACAGTAGTGCTCTTTCACCGCAACCAATAAAAAAATTTTGTTTTAATTCATCGCTGATTTTGTGATTTGTTAGTTTGATATAACTGCACAAGACGTAGCGACTTTTTTTTCAGACCGTACCACTACATCGACGAGCTTCTGGGCTAACGTCAATGTATTGTCAGTTTGATTGGAAATTATATATATATATATATAAAGTAAAACAGAGTAGCGAGAATTGCACATAGAAAAATTAAAAGAATATCGCGAATCTATCGATAATATACAATTTTGGGAAAAAATATATTGACACAACTGTCGCTACGACAACGATTCAGATAATTCTTGTATTTTTTCAAGAGGCACTTTTTTTTTTAGTTATGAGACAGTTTCTTACCTTGCGAAGTTCCTGCTAGATCTGGCGTCTGTAAACCGTGGCCTAACCCTGGAAATTTCACTTGAGTTACACGTAGCAATCATAATTCCACAGTTGGATATTAAAGAAAAATAACGGCCCATACGCAATTTCGCAATTATAATGACAAACGTATGAAATAAAATTAAAACAAGAACTACAGTAACATACAAGGGTGAAAATAACTTTTTTTTCTAAGGGAATATGCAATTACAGGATGTTTCATAAATTTTTGAAAATTTAACAAAATATGTCGTTACGAAAAAAAAAAATGTTATTTCCCGCCCTTGAGTATAGGATTGTAAATAATGTATCGCGAGTCTAAAGACTATAGAACTTTAGCGCCAAGTTACGACCTTTAGGAATTTAAAAAACCCATAAATCATTACAGTTAGACATTAAAAGACGTATGTCCTGTACGTACGCCCTATGGCTATTACCATTTTTTTGTGCTAAGGTGATTTCATGAACATACGGCTTTTTGGAATCAAGATTTTTTGTCATGGAAGAAGTCATTACCATGTATAAGAGTACTTATAAGGGTTTTGTCTTATTCCAAAATCAAAAACTCAATGATTGAGTCTGCTTTACAAAAAAATATGTAAAACGGCCATGAGTAAATTAATAATTCATGAATAAAATTGTAATAACAAATTTTCATTGACGAATAAATGTGCGCTTTAAAATTGCCATGCATTTTTATTTCATTGTGCTTCCTGGTAGAGGAAGCTTTATTTTCGTGAAATTTTTTTTCGTGATTTTCATGTCAGGACATTTAGAATCATGCAAAACGTCGGGCAAAGTGGTTCAGAAAAAATGTCTGTATGTGTGTGTATGTGCAGATTTCCTTGTTAGCACGATAACTGGCGTAATTTTAGATGTATCTTCGTAAAATTTGCCACGCAAGTGGGCTTTCATACAACAACGTTTAGGACATTGTAGTTAACGCGAGTTGATTGGAAACTAACAATTTTACAGCATTTTGAATATTTTGAAAAAATTGTTTTCCCGTTATAACTTTCGGAATTTACGAGATACCGGCTTGAATATTTGGTTCACATATGGACTACCATAGAACAGGGTTCGAGTGAAAATTTGACGCAAATCAGCCGAGCGGATCAAGTTTCGCGACATTTCGCATATTTTTGAAAAATATCTTTCGAGCTCAAACAACATACTTCCTCATAGAGGTTCGTAAAAAAAAAAGCTTTCACAAAGATAGAAAATTGTGAGAGAGCAATTTGCAACGTTCTACTTTGCAAGCTTTTTCGTCATGATCCCGAAAAAACTTGTTATATCCTTATTGTTTGTTATTGTATTCAATTGCATTAATCTTTCTTCATGTTAAGACTAAATTTGAGATTAACTGTTGACGCAACAATTGTAATACGATTATAAATAGAATATATGATTCGTCGACGACGGCCAAGATTCTCTGTTACAATGCCATTACTTTGGTTCTAAATTTTGCAATTGAAATTATTCTTTGTCAAATATTTGAAAAACTTAATTTAATTAACCTTGAATGAACATAACTATAAATTGTTAATTAATTAAACACTAAACTGTAAAGTTAATGTTTTCCCATTATAATTTCAATGTTTATAAAATCAATTAATAAGTTCATGTATTATTATAACATTATTACAAATGCACAACAACACATTCATATTATATAACATATTGAAATTAATATTAAGTAACAAGTAATTTATTTTCGAAGTATGTTTGTAGAATTTTGAATTTTCAACGTTTTTAGTTGTATAAAATGATTAAACGGTGTATACCGTTTAGTCATTTTATACGACTTTATATAACGGTATACACCGTTTAGCCATTTACGATTTTTCGCGTTTTCATTTTTGTACTAATTTCAAAAGGGGGTATATGTATACTACGCGGTGTAACTTGGACCATTGCCACTATGGCATGTGGGCATATGTCCAAGACATACATCTTTATGCCTGTAAGTTGCTTGATTTATTTTAACGTACGCCCATATAATTATACGCCTTTTTTCCCGCTAAACTCGACTTTTTTGCGAATAATTCCCTATAGCCTTTAGACACGCGATATCGCTGCTTCTCACAAAAAAGATGTTTGTGGTGATCAAATTTCAGCGGTATTCTCAGGTGTGCGGACTAATGTGCGGACACTCTGTAAGAAATTCCCCGTACAGAATTTCGACGAAATGTCCCTGGGAAATTGAAATATCCGGTGGAATATTGTGGAACGTGTGGTATGGCCCGTTATATTTACAGAAGGTAAGTTGAATTCTGTGTTTATGTATTGGGTTCTTAGTCGTTATCATGGTGGCGTTGTGATACGTTTGAGTGACTTTCACCTACATATGTGTATATGAGCTCACTGAAACGTCGATCTCATGATCGACGTTTAATATTCAGTCTCTATGTCCATGTCGTACACATGTTGTCATCGTGAGTTCCCGGTGGAGTTCAGGGGTGAAGCCCCCGTAGGGATTGGGGGGAAGAGGGGCTATGACACATAGTCTCTTCTATTTACTGGACTTTACTTTACTTTTATTTTCTTTTCATTACTCTTCTTTACTTTACTTGCTCTTTACTTTTTTGTTGAAGTTAAAAGAAAAAAAAGAAAACAAATGCCCGCTATTTTTGTAAACCGTATAATACATTTATACGCGCATTGTACTTTCGAAAAATGTATTAATTATAGTGTAATGAGCGTTGTACTAAATACACTTAATATTGAGTATGTAATACCATTTTGCGGCTAGTTCATTCATGTACCCTTTCCATTTGATCTTCAAAGCCATTTACACTTGATTTACCCCCGAGGATAGGAGACAAAACATCATTTATTTTTTTCTGTAACGAAATATTGGATTCAATTTTCAAAAATTAATAACACACTAACATTTAGACATAAGGCTGTCGAGTCTGCTGTGGTAAAAATACAAATGTTCGGACCTTTGGTTTTACGAATAATGATTATCATTTCCTAAGTAACGAACCTTTAATTTAACTAACAGTTAATGAATTGATTATTAATTGCATCTCTTTTTGAAAATAAATATGTTCGTGCTCATTGTGATTTTCGATAATGACATCGAAACTCCTGATATTGATTCAATGAATGTTAACATGCATTTTAAAGGATATAAAAAACATGTACAAAGATTACAATTATTTTAAGAAAAATAAAGTTGTTATTTTTCTCACTGGCAAAAAAAACGGCAAAAATCATAAAGCAAAACATTGGAACAAAATAATCGGTAGAAAATATTTGTTAAATTGCCATTTTAGTTGTTAAAGTGACTCAACCGCCTACATGCGCAACTATTTAACAATGAAATGATAAGCATGTTCATGGCAAATGAATTGGTCTGTGCGTACAGGCGCGTTGTGAGGCATCAGAAAAATATTCCTACCTGATAACGGTGTGTGGTCGGTGGTGAGTGCAGCCATGCTGAAATTAAAGCTCCCAGGTGTCGAGGTGAATAATTTGCTTTCGGGAAGAAAGTTTGGCGTCGATGGATGTTCCGGTTCGTGTTCGTGTTCGTTACTACTGGCCGATGCCGGCGGTCGATCCGATGCTGCAGCTCCAGAGTCCGACGAGTCCTCGTTGTTTGGTCCGGTGCCGCCATTACCGCCGGTCAATTCAAGGGGTTCGCACTTGATATTGTCTTCCGTTATGCGACTGTTGTCATCGTGCAAGCCATTGCCCTCGACCTTGGCCGACAGGTGATTTTTGACCATGGAAAAGTCGGTTGGCGTTGCGTCGTTATTGTTGAGCGGTGGTGAGAGAGTTCGGTGTCTCTTGGTCGTGTTTTCTTGTAATTCCGGCGATCGCATCTCGTTTCTGCGGATCTGCCCTCGGCGTAGCAATTGTTGTACCGTTGTTGGGGTTGGGGTCGCCGGTGTCGGTGGCGAACCACCCCTCGGGAAGCCCTCATCGGCCAGCTTATCATGCGGTGGTAAATGATTAGTACGGGCTGCCAATGCACGGACGTGCGATAGCTGAACACAATAAAAATTGAAATACTCTCAGACGATTCGATTATTATTATCTATCTCTTTTCAAGAAAATCGTCATTTCCTTTAAATTGGAATCCCCAAAGTTGCGACAAACTCCGTGAAATTGTCAAAAAAGAAAATATACTTTCTTCTATAGTTTCCGGGACCGAGTAGATTGCGTGGCGACGTAATTGACGAAAGGCGCCTTAAATAACTCAACTAGAGACGAATACAATGTTCTTTATCAATTCAGCTTGACCTATGACAATCTACGGTAGAACTCAAGATTTGGAACTCTCAAGAGATAACGCGGGAAACAATTTAGTGAAATCCAGCATGGCGCTGATAAGGGACACTCGAAAACGTCGAATAATGTAACCGGGATTTCATTGAGATGAACATCATTGTTTTTTTCTTCTTTTTTTCATCAACACGACGGATAAACAAGGATTTATTTTTGACACGTAATCAATCTGGATTAATTCATCTTTCGGTGGTTTTGAAAAAAAAAAGAATGTTTCTTTGAAAACAAAAGGGAATATAGTCAGCGGGACTCACCTCATCTCGTTCGGTTTGATCAGCCTGTTGCGTAAGACCCGACACCCTCAAAACCTCCGCAGTTTTTAGAAAACTGCTGAGTGATCGCTGATGTACGTTTACTTCACCGTGATAGATGAATTCCACCAGGGCGTGCAAATCGCTGAATGCTACATCCTGAAGTACTATCACCGGATGTTTACATGGTGTGCTCTGTAATGAAAACAATAGTTTTGGCTGTTAGGAATGATTAATGACGCAGGAACTTGAAAAATAGTGTCACACTGGGGGAAATATTGTTTTAAATATTGTGTAGATATGTTGTGAGCTCAACGAACATTCGATGAATTGATCTAACAAATGAATATTTCGACCGTTCAACAAAACTAAATGCATATTAAATTAAATATTAAGCATTGGCTATTAAAAAATGAATCATGATGAAAAAGATCAAAATAATATCACACTGGGGCGAACAATGGTTTTAAATATTGTCACTCGTAGATAATTTGTAAATACAATAAATTTGTTATTAATTCATATGGTGAATATTCAGAGAAATAAATTAAAAACACATTGGTTTTAATGTTGAATATTGGCTGTAGGAATGATGGACGATGCAAAAGCTTAAAATAATATGAAACTGAGGAAAAGCATAGTTTTTTTCCTAACTCGTAGATATGTTGTTTCAGACAAAAGTAAAGACACTAGTTTTGATATAAAAACTAAAAAATTTTCAATTCAATTAAGTAAATATTGTAACGCTTAGACGTATTGACAAACTCTAAGAAAAGTAAATAAATATATGGGGCATTCTACGTCAAGTGTACAGCCTATGATTTTCACCCTCCTCGGATTTTGATAATTTTTTACAATAATGTTGTCTCCGACCCAAAAGGGTCTCGGAATTCTTTTCAGATTTTTTTCACCATCATTTCAATTTTTTCAAGGCCCGAAAAGCTGATTCTCAAAATACCATTTTTTAAAATCTGAAAAAATTCACACTGATTCTATGATATTAAATATGATTTTTAAGCACTTTAAGATAATGGGATCTCAATATTTACTATATTTTTCGGAAGTTTTTAGTTTTTCTGTTGTCAGAATTGGGACTATTATTTTTTTTTATCGGTCTTAACATTTAGAAATATCGATAGATTTTTTTTTTGCAGTTTATAGAAATATCAGAAGTCTCAAATAAAATTATTAACATTATTTTTTTTCGTTAAACGCCAAAAAAAATTCTGAGTAATATGAGTGTCTTTGAGATAATTCTAGTCGCGTTTGAATGATTTTTTGTCTCCTTAATTTTTGAAATCGCATTGTCTATTATAAATTACGTGATTATCAAGACAGTATGCACTTAACTTTGAACCTATTCTCCTCCTTTCGATTTCTTTTTTTCTTGCATAAAACAATAATTTATACTGTCCATAATAATAAATTATTCGGATTTTTTTCTGTTTCTTGATCTAAACCGATTACGGAATCGTAAAAACAATGTGATTCTAGTTGCAATCTTCCATTTCAAATATTTCCCCTCTTTTGTCCACAAGAAACGTTTTTATGGAACGAAAAACTCAATGTTTCAATTTTTTCCGAATTTTTGTTCGTTCATAATTTACCGAGATTTTGCTTAGATAACTTGTGAATTTTTTAAAATGGTATTCGGGCCTTCTGGTATTTCCATAATCTAAGCATATATTGAAATCCATCGATATTTGACAATGTTTATGATCGATCAAAAAAACAAAAATTCCAATTCTGACATTAAAAAACGAAAAGCTTACGAAAAAATAGTAAACATTGAGATCCTATTATCTGAAGGTGATAGAATCAGTGTGCAGTTTTTCAAATTTCAAAAAGTGGCGTTTACAGAAACGGCTCTTCGAGCCTTGAAAAAATTCAAATGATGGTGAAAAAATTTGACAAAAAAAACAACAAAACTGTAATAAATAATTGAATTCCGAGGCAGTGAGGGTCATAGCCTGGAAACTTTACGTGAAACGCCCCATATTGACCTAATAAAAATTTAGGAAGATCGATAAAATTAAAGTCATATTATTGAAGATATTAAAATCAATTAATGGTGATTTGAAATATATATTCCCATCGCAATTACGTCAATTCATGAAAATTATAGTTAAGTGAAACAAATTCTTGGTGAAGAATTTTTTTTAGTTTATATTCAAAAAGTGGTTGAAGTGATAAAATGATTGTTAAAGTTTTCACGAAAATGCAATAATTACCTTAAGTAGTTCCCGAAAGTATGGACTGCAGGCGGAGAGTACAACGCGATGAGCCTTGAGACTCTTTCCATCGCAGGCCAGTGTGACATCGACGAAGTCCTCGTCATCTCGCAGATTCTCAAACGCGGACGTTATGCTGCTCTGGTAGTTGTTCCATCGCAGACAAAAATGTTGCGTATCTACCATCGTTATATCTATTCACCTGAAATCACAAAGAGCGCAAAATTTATAATCAGCCTCAGAGGAAATTCTGTTTTTTTTTTTTCACCTAAATATATTCGATGCATTATTCGCAACGTACTTTTATCCTCTAACACAATTTCTCTAGGAGCGTGACTAACTCCGATAAGACAATGAGTTCCCGATAAAAATCAGATAAAACTTGTTTTGCGAGCGTCGTCTTTTAATTTACAATTAACATGGCATTCTTTTAATCGTGTGTACATTAAACGTCTTCGATTGCGCAGTGGAATCCGGCAATATTGGTGACTGGTCAATTGCGTTGGTCAGTCAGCAAAATAAAAAAAAATAAAACAACCGAGTCAGCACTCGTGCATCAAACGTTTTGCTAACCACAAAATCTTGGCGACGGCTCAAAAAAAAAAGAAAAAGAAAAACAAAAAAAAAACAACGACGAGAAATACAATAATATTTGTGCCACTTGTGAAAGCAAAAAATAGAAATAGCGAAGCATTTATTCCACTGTGAAAAAAAATCAGGTCGTCACTCTGGAGCCAAGCCAGAGGATACGATTAAATAACGGTCTGTTACTTGTAGAAGTGCAAGCATCAAATGTATGCTGATAGTGTTATCTCCCGGTAAAACGATAAAAAAAAATACTGAAAATAAAGTTACAGAGAGCTGTGCGCCAGCTCTCAATGTAATTCAAGGCACTCTTTTTTTTTCTCTTCTCTCGTCTGCCATCGAGAACTTGGCACTTACGGAGCAATGATAAAAAAAATAACGTCTTATCAGCGATGCGCACACACAATCAATCCTGTTAACATATATCATAATGTTGGAAAGCATCCCCGCTTACAGAAGTGAAAGCAAAAGATCTACGAAAAATTCAACCTCCCAATACGGATTTTATACCCACTGGTTTAATATCGTTAAGCGAGGCTATTAAAAAAAACATTCGCATAAACAGTACTAAAAATCCAGGAAATACAAAAAGAAACTGGCGAATGTCAGAATATCAACTTGTTTCTTTTACGCAACAGAAGAAAAGAACTTTGATAAAAAAAAAAGCTGTCGCTTATATCTAAAATGAGTAAAATAACGACGTGTAAATCAGATGTGAATACGATACCTTGTGTACTTTGACATTGGCTTTCTAAATTAAATTATTACGAAGGCACTTTCACTGCACTCCGACTTTCGTATACGCATCAATCCGAACGTCAACTGTTTGATACAATATAAAAAAGTTCGTCATCCCCTTCGTACATCTATCACTTGTCACGGCGCGAAAGCTAATGACCGAAACAATGGACTCACGCTAAATTCTTCTATAGTTTCTCTTCTATAGGTCTTTATCTATAAAGCACAACGCCACCTTGCAAAAAAATGCGTAGTACGCTTTTGCCACTCTCTCTCGATTGAGCGAGAGAGAGAAAGAGAGAGAGAGAGAGAGAGAGAGAGATAGCTCCAAGAGAAGCACGAATTCCTTTGTGATTGTCAATGAAGTGCGCGTGCTAGCGTGAAATTTATTCGCCGAAAACAAATATAAATTACTCTCACTTTGCTTTACTTCTAATAAAAATCACGATTGTTTCAACACAGTAAGAAACAAAAGGACACATGTAACGATTGTCGCTCGATGTACAATTGTATCATCCGTACCACTTGGGATCTCTATTTCTAAGCCGAGTCACGAGTACACGAGATAATGATGATGAATGTTTCGGTGAGAACGCGATCATTTCATAGGCGAGATTCGCAAACGTGTGTTCAAAGTTCGTTTGGCGCGCGCGCGCCCCTCAAGAGATCTGTCGGTCCACGCTGCTCTGCCGCAAGCAGTGGTGGAAGCTACCCCCTTCGTTTTAATAAATGCTAACACACAATGGGCACGCACTCGTGAAAAGAAATTTAACAAAAAAAAAAGGCAAACTCGTAATTGGACTGATGGAAATAAAAAAAACAATTCATCGAATCACAGTATTCGTAAAAGCAGCTGCTAGTTTGTGGCAAGTATAACGCGTGTCAAGCCGATACCGTAAAGTGTATTTGCGCGACCACCCATGCCTCAGCCGTCACGCCGGAGGAACTAACCCCTAAAACGTCACGAGAGTGGCCGAAACCGGGACGCGCAAGGGGCAGCCGACCGGAGGGGAGCATGAGCAGACCGAGGCGGTAGTAGCAGGAGCAACCACGAGCGCGGGGGATCCGCGCGAAACCGCACGAAAATGCACGAAATCGCGCGACGTGAGAGAGAGAAAGAGAGTGAGAGAGAAACTTTGAGCAAGGGGGCGAAATGAGAGTGCGGGGAAAAGGGGTGAGTGAGCTGAAAAAAAAGAAGGAAGGAGAAAGAGTGAGATGGAGAGAGAAAGAAAGTGACAGGCGCGTCGCGACGCTGAGAAGAAAAAGAGGAGAGGTTCGAAGGAGAGCGAGCAATATATGCAGGGTGCGGGTGGGAGGAGGCGGAGGCAAGAATGAGCATAGAAAGAGAGCGTTGGAAGGATCGAGAGTGAAAGAAGGAGAGTCGTGGATAAAAAAAAGAAGAAGAAAAACGAGACCGAGAAAGAGATAGTGTCTGAGTGTGTGCGGCTGAATCCACTGAGCGTTTCGCATATGTCGGCGATAATGCCACGCGGTCGGTGTAACATCGTCTGTTACTACTTTACTGGCGACCGAACAGCGGCGAGCGCAAGCAGAGACGAACAGACCTCACGGTTTTCGTACTTGCGCGCGCGTGTTCGTGCTTGCCACGATGAATATGCTACACGGGAAGGAGGAAGGAAAGTCGGGATAGAAAAGATCGTAGTTACCGTGGACAGGATAGGCGGTTTGTGTGAGTGTGAGTGGAGAAAAAGGCTTGGTTAAAACAACCAAGCGGCTGGTTGTCCCAATGTTGTTAACCAAATTTTTAGTTAACAACCAAGTATACTTGGTTACTCTAACCAATTATTCGTCTGACGTGTTTGTCGCCGCTTGGTCGTTCTTAACCAAAATTTTTCTAAAATATGTGTATGAGCGCACGTGTGTGTGTGTGTGTGTAGAGGAAGGAGGGGGAATGCGTATTGCCGCGTGGTCTCTGTTTTCCTCGTGAGCTTTCCACGAGATTTACCTTGCGGCACCTGCCGGTTTCCAAGCCAACGGGTATAGCGCGCGTGCCGCGCTGAATACAATGCCTTTCGATGCACGGGTTTTATATGTAGATACGGTGTTTTATTCGTGCGCCACGAGGTCTCTTCGTTGTACCTCGATCTCTTATGCTCCTCTCTATCCTCGTCACACCGATTGAAGATGATCAACTGCTGCAACATGTATACCCGGTTTCTGTGGTATTGCACTGCTCCTGGCACGTTGCGGCGACGACGCGGACGAGTTGCCGAAAAATGGATTAGAAGTATATTGTAGGAACGGGTGTATATGGAATTCGTACTGAGGGGACAGGCGGTAGGAGAAGGAGGATATCGCGAACTCGAGAGCGTATACTGTATAAGAGGGGAGAAAGCTTGCGGCTCAGCGGGGATTAGAGCGAAAACGGAATGAGGGGAAGCGCCGATGATATAACGCCCGAGAGGTCTCCGGGATGGATTAAGAGTACGCTATATGCTATACTGTGTGCTACCTCTATACCCGAATATCGTCGAACGTATAGAAATGAAATGAAAAAAGATATGTATGCCGTATATATATATGTATGTATATATATATAAAAGTAGAACCGATAGACAGAGGGAGACAGACTCAACTGAGTGTTACTTCGCTTCCTTCCCTTTCTCGTTTCGCCGTTGATATTAGAAGAAACCAAGCGTTCCCTTTATTTTTCACTGGCACTGATAAGATCGCTTCGCAGAAAGAGTATTTTGCGGCGGCAGAGGAAGATATATACTGCGCGAGCTTGTGACGAGCTTCTTTGTACGCAACGAAGAAGCGCGTTGGGTCTTCTATTAGTTGGCTCTCTCTCTCCGTGCGAGTCAGTGGAGAAAGGAGAGGTGGCTGCGCGAAAAAATAATCTCGTGCGTGGCAGGAAGGCGATATTATGGTGTGGTTGCTCTAACACGCTCTCTCGCTGCTATGTGTGTATGTGTGTGTGTGTGTGTAATTAAAAAAGTCACTCTTGAAAATTTGGTACATGGATGTCGTACACTGAGGAAAGAATTTATCTACTATGAATAAATATATTTGGTCGTTCAGTTCTGTAAAAAAATATGTCAAGTATTACAAGTTTTGTTACAGCAAATAGATATCAGTGTCATCGTAATAAAAGTTTATGCTGAAGGCACTTCTGTTAAATGAACGATTTACTTGAGCAATTTTTTTTACTTAACTCATTTAATGTTTGTTATCGATAAAGAACTATTATGCAGTGACAAGACATATCGTTGATTAAGCTTCAGATTCATAAATCATTTTAAAATGTACATTGTCACTGAATTAGAATAAAGGAATTTTTCCGTGGAGTATTTGGTAACTTTTAAAAGAGCATTACTTGTGACAGTTCAAAACTTCAAATAAGCGTTTTGTTAATTATAACAAAATATTCATTTCGCCATATCTAACTTTATTATTTATTAATAATTATCAAATCCCGATAACTACACATTTTTTTTAGGTACAAACTTGGAAAGATTATGGCGGTTTGAAAAACTAAACAGTTGCAAAGTATGTTTCTATGTACCGAAAAGTCGGCCATACGGCCGAAATTACTATACTTATTTTTTAAAAAAACTTTCCTGTTATACTAACATCTCAAGTGAAAGCAGCGCGTGACACTCAGTCGTAATTTGTAATTCTCACAGCTATCATTACATATTTAAAAATTCAGTTATTTTTATTACTTTTTGTTAATGAAATTTGTGTCAACGTTCAACGAAATAGGCGAAGCCGTTATCTCGTCATTCTGATTGGCTTCTGAATCAATTATTAATCACGCACTTCAGACAGTACATGAATAATTTGAACTCAACACAAAACATGATACCACGAAATATATACTAAAAATTATATAATAAAAATAGAAAAACAAATAGAAACATATGTTTTCCGAACTCTAGTTGAAACGAAAATTATCCGCAATATACTCTAGACGTTTGCTTCTAACACGGAAGAAGACGAATCTTGACTGTAGTCAGGGGCAGTAAATGAATAATTATAATTGCGATAATTAGTTAACTTAACTATAATTGTTTAAAATGTTCAGTATTATTTAAAATTAAAGTCCTTACTATCATTGTTTATTATGGTCGGACTATAATGTTTATTCTTGTTCTTTTCATCTTCTTGCTGTTAATTCTAAGTACTCCATGAGGCATCGAAATATATTATATCTCTAGTCGTACATCCGTCATGAAACATTTTATTCTACTGTTTCCTAGTTTTGAATTTTTGATTCTGCTTTGAAAATAACCGCTTTTAAATGGGTTCCTACATTTTTAGTTTAAAGCAAAGAAATACAGTCTCCAATTCAGTTTAGTTTCTTTTAAGTTTTATGAACTTGCCAGTAAAGTAAACGAAATTTACTCTTTCTTTTCGACTCCATTGATTGCTATTCTTCTCCATACAATATGTTCCACCAGTTTCTATTTACAATTCGCGTTCTATACGATACGCATTAGATAGATATATTGAGGCGGGAGCGGTTGACTTCAGCGGTTGCTACATTCAAGCAACCCCCGCCCTTCCCGAGTCACTTCGGCCTGTGCACTTGATACCTTGCAACAGTGCACAAACATTTTTTTTCTTACTCATTTACTAACGTTGTCTTTGTGAAATCTTAGAAAAAGTTTGTGTAACCTCTTTAGGGACTACAAACGTAGCTTTTTTTACATCTAGGAAAGAATAGCCGCGGAAAAAAGCCGTCGAAAAAAAGACGGCTGAATAGAGTATCATAAAAAGTAACCGAAACAAACAAATATAGAAATATTTCGAATGAATACTTCATTCTTATAAATGAATCACAATATGAAAAATTTACAGCAGGGTGTATGAAGCAAATATGTAAGTTTCTTTTTTTATAATTTTCTATAAATTACATTACAAAAAAAAAGTTGTGTCGTAAATGGGGGCCCATCCCCCCATACCCTGGAGCCCTCACCCCCACGTTATTCGTCGCTGCTTTTCGATCGTTTACATAAACAAAAAATTGGGGCGAGGAGAGGACATGCTGACTATTATTTTCGAGAACATGCTGATATGTCAACTTCAGCCACAATTCTGATTTAGCTCTTTTATCTAATTCATCCTACATAAATGTTGCGCCAGGCCTTTTTTCCCCTCAGTCATTTTTCCCTGGACACTTTTTCCGCGGCCTTGTTTTCAACGGCCTTTTTTGGCTGATACTGCTGAAGTCACACACCGACCGCACATCTAACGCTGTAGGTAATTTGTGATCTAGCATTTTTATCAGAAACGCCCGACACCAATGCTTCGCGGGTGGTCCTTGTATGTTGTTGCGCTAATTGTTATCGAACGTCGAGCCGGGGCTCCGAACATGCATTCACGCGGGCTTTTTCAAAATTGACCTTTTTTCGCTGTTTTTTTTTCCAACAGCCATTTTTTTTCTTAATACCGATATTGGTCGGTAAAAACGGAATATATTGTTACTCTGCTCTATTAATCGTTGTTACGCTACGCATATGCTTGAAATATTACACGATTGTAATATCAACATAAACAAATGGACGTCAGCTGGAATTTCGGCAACAGGACTGCGCGTATAAGAAATTAGGCAAATGCGAAACCAACAAATTTAGTTGACACGAGAGAACGTGTAAATGCTTTTGTGATTTTAATAAATGCTACCATGCTATTTTTACAGCAGAAATAAAGTGAGTTTCATATTATTTCGACAAACAATTCTACACATGCACAAATTTATTCCGGCAAAATGACTAACATTCGTAAAGTCAACCATTGTTTTCATTACGATGTTTCCACACACGGAAAACGTGAAATTAAGAGATGTTTTAATTTAAAAACTCTTTCAACGCATAATGTCTTTTCCGGCATTAAGTTTAGGGAAAACTTCGAACTTGATTTTTTTTTACAATAGCATTTAGAAATTACATAATTGCGATAAATATGTTCCTCGGGTGGCACGCAGCTTTGATTGAAATACATTGCCGTTCCATCAAGATAATATTAAATTGGTAAAGATATCTCGACTCCTCCAAAAAAAGTAAAATATTAATATTTATTCATAAAATAAAGTGTAAGAATAATATAAAAACGGCTATTCGCAGACTCTACAAAATCCAACTCTACATAATGTTCAACTCTACGAAACACAGGCTGTACACAATACTCGATTCTACGCACCACCACCTCTACACATGCCCTAACTGTACACAATTTTATCTTTCCACGGCAAAACTCCCCAAGCCACAACTCTCCAAAGCAAACTCTCCACAGTAAAACTCTATACAGACATTACTCTACACAGGCAAAATCTCCACGACAAAATTCACCGCAGTCCCGATTTAACACATGCCCCGTTCTAGACTGCCACCAATTCATCAACCAATCAACATCCACCAATAAATATGAACGCTTTAATGGCGCATGTTGATTGGTTAGTGAGTTGTTGACGGTGTAGAATCAGACATGTGTTCAATCGGGGCTGTGGTGAATTTTGCCGTGGAAACTTTTTCCTGTGTAAGTGTATTGCATTGGAGTGTCTTGCCTTAGGTACTTTTGCCTGGATATAGTGTCTATATAGAGTTTCGTCGTGGAGAGATGACGTTGTGTACAATTGGGGCATGTCTAGAGTTGGTGTTGGGTAGAATCGAGCATTGTCTAGAGTTGGATTCTGTAGAGTTTGCATATTGCCTTCCAAATCTACAAAAATACAGATAATCATGATAACAATCCATTAAAATTTGTCGCATTTTAATGTGCAAAAGGTAGGTCTTACATCACGCGTATCAACTGCGGAAAAAAAGTTCCAAGATACGCGTGTAGTAAAAGTTCAAGCGATCGTTTTATCCTAGACTATATGGAAGTTTACAAGTGTGTGTATGTGCCCGATACATCCGCAAAGGCTAATGAGACGGATCTGGATCCTCCTACCATCGACAAACCCACCCCAAGAACCCCGGTTTCTCCCACTCCACAGATTTTATACCTTCATCTTACGCGCGATATTCTCTATAGCAGATCTCCCAACGCTACTGCAACAGCAAGCGCACTTTATTTTATTTTTTCCTCTCTACAAGCATCACCGGCGTTGTCGTCGACGACGAGTCACGCTGTCCTGTTCTAACCGACCTTCTACTCCTTCTCATCCTCCACCTTCTCGTTATCCTCTTTCACTATACTACCGACAACTATACTAATACTAATACTACGACTGTGTGTACCCTTCGACGCAGCAGCACCCCATTCTGCTTCGGCGTCCAGCCCCTTCCGTCCGCAATACCCGCTGTGCTCTGGCACATCGTCGTGACCCCACTCGATTCGCCCCTCAAAAAATCATTACGCCGTTCCGCGGGCTGCGCATGAACGCGGTTTTAATTCGCTACTAGAAAAGTAAAATACAACGCGCGGTTCGGGCGCGCGCGAGCCCGGCGAGAGAAAGTTCAACGCTATGGCATATAGAGCCGACATTAAGAGGGGAGTGAAAACTCGTGCGAGGGGTGGGTGGGCGGCCAGGGGGCCCTTGCCAAAGGGGGTTAGAGAATATCTCGCGAGCGACTGCGTGCTCTCGGTGTTCTATGCTTTGGAGAGGGGTGCCAGAGAAGCACACGGGGGTGCTGCTGCTGCTGCTGCTGCTGCTGCTGGTGCCTACGATGCCGGCAGCCAACGACGAGGACGAGAACGACGTCTCAGACGCCAGGATACATCCTTCTTCCTTTTTGCTACGAATACGTAGGAGCGAACGAGCAAAACCTGCTCCTCTTTCTCACTCTATATATATATATGTACACCCCACTCCCCTACTTCTGTAGGGGCTCCATTGTAATATTTATTGATTGGATTCGCGGAGCCTCGACGCCCAGAACTCGTATTCGCGTTTTATTTTATTTTTTTCTTGCTCTCTTGGCAACACTCTTTCTAAAATCCCCAGGAACGTAGGAACTATACTTTTTTGCTGCAGATGAAAGTTTTTGAGTTTATCCAATAAATGACTTGCTTACTTTTTCTTTGTTGAGCGCTAAGATCGTACAAAGGTATTCGTTGTATCCAAAACGTATTCCAGTTAGGGTGATCAACAAAGAAATATGTTCTATGTCTTTGTAATGCAATGATGTTTTGATTATGTAAACAAATGCTCACACTCAAATGCAAATAAGTTTAGAATTTCATTGTATAAAAATAAAGATTTTCAAATAAATAATATTCTTTCTACACATGGACAGATTTGAAGATCGATGTTGATCTAATAAGTCATCCGAAATTCTTGCAAACGCAACAAAAAAATCATAGTTAATTGACACCTGACTGAATTATTGCTGAATTATTTCTAATTGCATACAAATAGAATTTCGCAGTGAAATTAAAGCTGTTGAAGACTGCGGTGAAAACTATTTAATTTATCTAATATGTTGCAGCGTTTTAGTTACCTAACTTTGCCACCGTCGTAAACCCTGTAAAAATGCTCACAACAGTCTAGATATTAAAAAATGAATGAGAGAGCTCTTGATAAATTCTCAAATTCGATATGGTATGGATAATAATAATGAATTTTAAGTTGATGTAAAACACATAGCGTTGCGGAAGAGATAGCTTAAAGTCTTGATTAAATCTTTCTCACATCCAAGTGATCTTTTTTGTAACAACGACATTTCATTCTGTCGTTAATAACCACGCAGTTGTGAATGTAAATAAAATTAATAAAAAAAAGTCTCAAACATGTTGTTGAGCACTCAAATTTCAAAATATTTACATAATAAGACTAGTAGGTAAGAGATTTTTACCCGTTCGAGGGCAGCAGGGAATAGTTTTATTTTTGTCAAATATTATTTATAGCTTTTCTGTTTTGTAATTTTATACTGAATAAAAATTCTGAAGAGGACCCTGACCAGGACCGAAACGTCAAAAAAATAGAACTTCGAGGTCGTTTCATTACCGAAGCTCCTTTTCCATTATTGAACACCTCTTCATATTCAATCATGCTGCCTGGTCAAATGTCAAAAGACACAAATAGCACCACGAATCAAGTGAAGGTACCTACCATACCGACAATACGTTGTGACGCGATCAGACTTTATTATTCACTTTAAGTCATGCGATCCGTTTCAGAGAATGATATTGCATATTAATACTTTTCGAATGTCCTGAATATTTTTTGTACTTCAGTTAGATACGTCTGCTGAAAATATTTCGTTTAGAACCGAAATGAATGCTGTAGATGTTTGTTAGACCGAAGAAAGTATTCATTTAAACTGCACACAGAGAAATCACAGTAGTCCCAGTAACTAAATGAGACAATAATTATTAATCTATAGATAACTATAATAACCTGAGATATCGTTTTTTTTATACATACCATTCATAACAGATGAAAGGTTAAAGAAATAACGGTAATATCCTGACAAAGCGAAATTAAAAGTGGCAACTATTAATTGTTAACCCATTTTTATGAGCTACATCATATTATGTACTAAATTAGTCAGGCAATAAAATTTATACCGAAAGAAGCTGAAAAACATGTGTATTTTAAACAGGAAACTTCAATTCCAGTGGACAGAGGGTAAATACTTTTTTTCATGTTGAAAAAAAAAATGGTTCGTGTTTTTGAATTATTTGAAACTGATTTAGGGGATGAAGCGATTAAAATTGGATTTGACACCGTTTAAGGACCACCCTAGTACGTATAGCCTAAGAGAGGTACGCGACACCGTGAATAAATTGGTGCGACTTCGAGATCGAAATACATAAGGTCGCGTCCAGTAAATAAATCGGTCATTGGGCATTTTCGACATTTTAATGCGATTGACTGACTTCACAGAAGGAATTATTAAAGTCTGTGTTGGGATTTTCAATTACAATATTAGTTAACCGAGCGCTATCTACGATCGCTTTAGTTTGTTTTCTGTATCGTTGTTTTTCGTTTTCTGTAATCAAGGAGGATAAACGACTCCAGTTTGTCTCTGAACGTTAATAAAGCAACCCCACTTATCACTATATCCTCTTCGTTTCTCAGTTTTACTTTCGCTAGTTCAACAAAATGAAAGTCCGCAACTCAATAAATTGGCTAAAAGCTCTATGTTGGCCAATCAAATGAAAATTCCGAAAATGCCCAATAGTCAATATAGCCCATTCCTTAACCGGAGGCGACCTCTTAATATTGAAACCATGGAGTTTGCACAAGGATTTTTTATTTCATTTTTTTTATATAGCTATTTTGGGTGCGTAATAATAATTAGGGAATATTACAATGAACAAAAAATAATCTTACCAAAATTTAAAAACTCCTGATTGAGCAAAGGTGATTAATTGATAAACAAAGTGGGTAAACAAAAAATTGAGAAATAATTAAATAACCATTCGCACATCATAGTCGGGAGATTTGTTCGTCATTAGGTGCGAAAATCTCCCGACTATGATATGACACACAACATGACTGCTCAAAACTAAAAACAAATAATATTCTAATCTACCTAAATACCTTATGAGATATGGCCTGTAAAACTCGTCTGTTTCGATTTCGTTTCTCTACATTTTGGTTTTTCCTCAATTACTTCTTTCCTATGCATCCCAGAAGAATGTTGCTTGGAACCAAATAAAAGTAGACTTAACTTCCTGCAAATCTAAAAAAAGAACTAGCTCTAATACATGCCGAGCTCTAGCTTTCTGAAAAAAAGAATTCTTTTGTTTATTATTATTATTATTATTGCTATTCATCTTTTTTATTATATGAATATGTGTGTGTGAATGAATATTAAAATATGAAACATATATACGATTTTTAGAAGACTATAATTTTGGATATATCAGAGCTAGAAAATTGTTCTCAGCCAGAAACATCAAAAATGAGGTTTTTTTTTCTTTGAAAAACAGCCCTACTGATTTTTGTTTGTTTTGGTCTCAAAATGTACGTGTCATCATAGAAATAAGCACAGAAAAAAAACTGAGAGGTGCAAGCACTTTTGGGTTAAGTTTCATCCAAGCCCACGGTGATATGAGGAAGTACCTTGATCGATTTTGGACGCGAATGCCCGTGCTGTTAAGAAGAAAAGAAGGGAACGAGAGTAGTGGTCGACGGTTGTGTGTAAGGGTCACGTCAGGCCTTGACCGCGATGCCTGTCCTCGGTCACTGCCGTGTGCGTATATCAACGGCGCGGTGAGACGAGACTTCGCCACCCCGGAGATACAGAAGGCGTAATGCTCTCTCCTCCTGGGCCGTATTGCTTTTCGCGCCTCTCTGTCTCTCGGCTCGAAGCTGTTGATACGTCAGAGAGCTCAACACCATGAACGAATCTGCAATTAGGATATTTTCTATGCCTCGCGCGGCATCCGGTGAGTCATAGTATATATATATATTGCAACTGCTTCTGCGCTGCTGCTATTGTGGCTGGTGTTACACACCAAGTGTCCTTGAAGCGCATAAAACGGGATAACGCACTTGCTTTGCACTAACTTACGTGTCAGTCTATCCTTCTCTTTCTTTCTCGAATCTGCGTCACAGACGGGCGAGACAATAAAGAAATCCAGACAGACGCCTAGCTGAAGCTTTCAAGGTCTACGGTGTAGTGGAGGAAAAGTAATAATATGACTATTGATGGAAGGAAAATTGATCTACCATTTTGAAATACATTGAATAAATTTCTTTCGTTACTATTTTCAATATTTTCTACCATTATTTACAAATATTGACAGATCAAAAAATAGTTTCTTGTACACAAAAATCTTAACTTTTTAATAAAAAATATTAATTTGTGTGTGTGTTTCTTTTTCCAATGATTTTTCGTCGCATTTGAATATTTTTGAGAAAAAATAATACTGTTTTTCTTAAGGGGAATATAAAGCAAAAGCCAACGGAAGAGAAAAGAAAAAAACGCAAGAAAGCAGAACAAGAACGGAATAAGCGGAGCAAACGTTAAGACAAGTCAAAACTTTAAGAGACCCACACCTGTAAAAATCAACATTACTTTCTGATTTTGTAAATTAGTTAAGATCTTTGGTCGGGGGACGTTTAAAAAAAAATCCCCCCGCTTAATCTGGTATAAAATATTGTTACAAATAAAATGAGATGCCATAGACTTGAATCCTATGAATGCGTAATTCTGAATCAGGCGTAGAGTTGAAAAAGCCTAAAACTGATTCACAATAGCATCAGTCAAGAAAACTGATTTCAATACTGGCAGAAAAATAGTTTATTCTAATCCTGAAATAATATATTCATTTCATATTTATTGGATGAGTAGAATAAAAAATATAAATCTCTGAACATAATTTTCTTTTACTGACTCGCTCCTCTTTAGAAAAATCGAATTCTATTGTATTGAAAAAACTGAAAAATTGAAAAAGGTTGCGAAAACCCTTTCATCGACGAATAAATTCGATTTATGATATATGATATATCCCGATATATTGTCCCAATATATCGGGATATTCGCCTTGCAGATTTTAAAGTTAAATGGGTGTCACATGCAGACTCACTGCAATACATTTCATCCACTACATAATGTAGTGCATGTGCATCTGGAAAATGAGAAATTGCGAGAGAAAATTGTGCAATAGAGAAGTTGCACTATTTGTCTGGTGGATATGCAAGAGGGGCGCAAAAGAGAGAGAGAGAGAGATAGAGAGATAGAGCGCATGAGAGAGCATACTATGCCTGACGGCTGAGCAGTGAGCAGCAATGTAGAGCGGTGTCGTGCATCGTCCGCCGAGAGTTCAAGGCTAACCACCGGGAATATACGTATGCCGGACCAAACGGTGCTCAGCCGAGAGCTTTCCTCCTACGTTAACGTGCGGAGGATCGCATACACACGACTTCCACGTGCGCGCCGCGCGCACTCAACAACCCGCTCACCCAAAGACCGGGAGAGAGAAAAAGGGAGAGAGAGATCATTGTACCTCTCTCCTCTCACTCCATTCACTGCGAGTGCTTTCGCCTACCAGGGATTCATGCTGTCGCGAGGATACAAAAAAGTGGCTAAAACAACAAAAAATGTTCTTTTTTTTTTTGCAAGGGAAAGTAAACAGAGATTAAGTATATTTTGTACATGTATTACATTTTCCATAACATAGGTACCCATCAGTTAGACGAAATATGTTAATCGATTTTGTCTTCTTCATATACAGTGAGATATGATAACTTTATATCTTAGCTATAATTGTACAATCGAACTTTTCTGTTATAGCTTTACAAACTTTAAAGTGCAAATTAATTGTACTATTAATGGAACGACAAACAGATGGACAAATTCAGTTAAAATATTTGTGAACTTCTGATTAAATTTGAGCTTGACATCTTAGAGCGTTCTCTACTTATAACGGTTTTAATTTTTCAGGTCTGACAACGCACACGCACATATTTTTTTAGACATATTTTACAACTACTTTTTATTGAAGAAACATCCGTCTTTGTATTTAACTGATTTGATGATCGAATCATTCTGTTATAGTTTTACAGACAAAAATGCAATTTTTAATGACACGATACACAGACGGATAAGTTGAGCAGCAAAATTTTGGAGCCTCACAAAATCTTTCACATTTCACTAGTTTACCAATAAATCCATAAAAGCAAAATGATTTTTCGTTCAAGTAGCAAACGGATTTGTTAATAGTCGATAAACACAATTATTTTTACGAAAAGTTAGGATTTTACGCCGATTTTGCAAAAATATTTTGTATGTAACGGAAAAACGTACGTAGCCAAGAACACCAGAAAAGGTATGTATATATTGATTTATATGTCTCAAAAAGAGTCAAATGCATACTTACAAAAATTAGAGTAAATGCGTTTATTTTTTTACAATTTAGGATTCGATAACACGCAGTCCATGGCATCGATAATTATGAAAGTGATGTCAGATAAAGAGACGTTATTGATTTACTCGCGTGTCATATTTCAGCTCAGTAACTCAACTCATTCTCGAGATACAATAGAAGTTTCGTTTTCGCGATAAGTAATTTTTACTAATTGTAAGCCCCGCCATTGATCGTCATCATCAGTATCGGTACACATTTTACATGAAATTAAGTCCTACATAATAATGTGTTTCATAGATTCTTAACATTTTAAATACTAAACTTTCCTTAATTTCTGTACTAAAAATTGTCGGGAATGCAAAAAATATTTGCGCGCACACACTTTTAAAGAAATTACAAAAATTACAATAAAATTTATTGTAATATGAAATGAATAATATGATTTTTCAACGAATTTTCTTGCAATTGTAAAAATTCCGTTTACGAGAATTTTTTAAGGATGTTTTTATCAAACTGCATGGTCATTCATCTATCTTAAAACTTCTTACGTGTGAAATCTTTTTACGAAATAATATCCTCAATTTCGCGACTTTTAAACCATTCTAACAAAAAACACACAACCATACGGAATTTGCAAAAAAAAAAAAAAAAATCACGGATTTCATTCCATATAATAAAAATAATGTTTCTATCGAATTTGTTAAACAATATTTTCTTCCAACAATAATTTATTACAAAGTTATTGGCATCATTACTACAATTATTATAGTTCAATACGAATCTTCTTGATATATTTAAGAATGTTAATTATTAAAGTGTTTACTCAAAGTAATCAAATTCTAAGAACATCAAACTGCTAGTTGAGATTGTACGGGCAATGAGAGAAACAAGAAAATTGCCTTTAAACAAGAGAAAAACGTGATCGTCACAAATCTTCCTCTATGAGGAAGCAACAAATATCGTATCGAAATCAACTAATTCCTCGTAAGCACTGACCGGTAAAAATATTGGCCCACCTCGACACATAACAAAGGAGGAAGTGAAGAAAAAAAAAATTATTAAGATGCTAAGGTCATATGCACTACACCTGACTCGAGACCTCTGATCGCCTATGTGTGAGTCACTTGAAAGTGCTTTATTCATTTCCTTCCTTTCTACATGTGGAATTATAGATAATTCGTTATAATTTATAATTTTTTTTTCGCACGAGACACGGGGACACACTCGGCTATTGTCAAAATATGGAATGATAATATGTATATATATATATATATATATATATATATATATATATTGTAAGGTGCCTGGCACGACATTCGCGTACTGTAGGTGTATGACTACGTTGCCTCTCGCGATTTCTCTCCCTCGGTCTCATCAAATTCTCTGCAAATAATATGAAAAGCTTCAAATGACTGCATCGACAGCGACCCAATTATTCGAAGATATACGAGGTATTCTTGGCCAACTCAGTTAAGCGTTCAACTCTGACCCCTTCCAATTCGCTCCATAATTCTTTATACTATTCTATATGCTCGAGAAAACACTTACAATTATTTCTTTGGATTTTTTTTACTGAAACTTTTTCTTTTCATGAATTTTTATAATTTAATTTTTTTGCCGCAATTTAAAAATATGATATTTTCCTCTACAATCCTGTATTAGATATCAAAATTTGTTAACTTTGACTCAGTTTGGACAGAGGTTTAGCATCGATTTTTCAAAGTCATTTTTTTCGAATAAAAAAGTCATTAAAGAATGGAATGAAATTAAACGAGATGTCAGTTCATGGTCGGTTGTTGCGAAAACATTTTATACGTAACGGAAGCTTATTTTGCAGAAGCTTTTTTCGATATAAAAGAAAATCATGTATTAAATAATGAGGTGTTGAAATAGAAAGTGAAGTCAGACATTTTTAACTCGCGATTTGCAAATTTCTCAAATCCAACCATCCACCAATCATGAAAAAAAAGCTTCAGAAAAACTCGAAAATAATGTTGCGTTAGGTATAAAATGTTTACGCAACAACCGACTATGAACTGACATCGCATTTCATTTTTTTAAAATATTTTTTATTGCTTTTTGGCGAAAAAATGGCTTAAATCGGTTCAAACTTCTGCCCACCCTGGATCAAACCACAAATGTTTGTATATTTAATACACGATTTTCGGGAAATATTTCAAATTTCTAAATTGGGGAAAAACGTAAATTTCTAAAATTCATGAATAACAAAATTTTAGTAAAAAAATACTATAGTAACTAAAAGTGTTTTTTCGAACATATAGAAAAGTACAAAAAAATCGTGGAGCAAATTGGAAGGGGTCAGGGTTGAACGCTTACTGAGTTGACCAAGAATACATCATACGCATCATTAGCTGTAGGGGCACACCTGCCACTCGTGAAGCGCAAAGGTGCAAAGAGAAAACCGGGGCTAAGTGAATCAAACTACAATTTGAGCAATCGAACGAGCCTAAATTTATGAGAATATAACATCGATAGACATACACATATGATATATCGTGGAATACTAAGAATAGAAAAAAAATCTTCACTGGCTTCATAGAGTTAAGTTTTCTTGCCGTCTGAGTAAAAGCGTTTCTACTTGTGACAAATTCGCAGACAGATAGTATTCATTCTTATAGAATTTGTACGTTCACTTATAAAGCGACATCTTTTGGCTAATTTTTAAACTATTTTTATGATTTTTTTGACCACATAAATTTTAACAAAAATTGTTACTAACAATAAAGAATGAATGCTCCACTTGCGTGCAAAATTTCAGCCTGGTAATTCTGGGCATTTACGATTTTTTTTAATATTTCTTAGACGAGATTTTGAGTATATTGACATCAAGATATTAAAAAAGGAAGGTATTTCAAATGCATATTTTTAAAAATGATGCAAAGTTGAACTTTGCACATTGCTTCCTCATTGAATTTTATTTTTCACAAAGCAACCTCTATGAGGAAGTTAATTGGTTAATTTTGGCTTCCTCATAGAGGAAGCTTTTTTTAAAAAAAGAAAATTTAATAAGGAAGCAATGGGCAAAGGTCTACTTTACATCATTTTTAATTTTAATAAGCATTGTTTTTATTTCGTTACATCTATATTTTTGGTAGTAACTTGTGCAACAATACAAAAACGTAAACTTAAAAAATTGTACATCTGTGTGTGCGTGTAATTTTGTACGAGATCTCAGTATCTGAAGAGGAGTGCAGTTACTGAGATCTGGCATCCAAAATTTCAGTTCGATACATCGTGTCATTCGAGAATTATTCGCAATTGAGTATCGGTAGTTACGAGCATTGGAAATGAAAAATTTATAATAAAAAAAACAACGTTACATAAGGCTACGAAACACTGTTAGAAACATGGTTGCATCACATTTTGAATAGGAACCAAGTTTTGGCTTACACGCTTAAGTTTTGCGAAAGTCAGAACGAAAACATTAATTTTTTTTTTTATTTCAAAATCACGTAAAATCCGAACCGCTTTACGGATCATCACCAAATTTAGTGCGTAGCAGCGCTGAATGGCATTTTTCGTCTGTAGAAAGTTTCAATTGATTCGTTGACATTTGACGTGAGTTACAGCAAAATTTCTTTTTTTTTTTTTAACTCCAAATCCTATAAAAACCGTACCGCTTTACCGATTTCGCTCAAATTTAATATAAAAAATCACATCACTTTGTTCAATCTTAATACGAAGTTTCAGTCCGCTAGCTAAAAATTTGTTCGAGCAAACTCTCAAAAATCTCATAAAAATGAAATGCGTGAAGCGATATTATAAAATTTGTACCAAGTGAAGAGTGGCCAGTATTCTATATGGCATTAAAATTTGAGCTGATTCTGCCAAATAGTTCACGAGTTATGGTAATATGAATTTTAGGCCTTCACACACACATACATACATACATACATACATCCGGACAATTTTTTTGCGAAACACTTTTCTCGACGTTTCTCAACGATTTTGAGTGTCTTAAAAATCTCAAAAAAAAAATTGTTTTCATAGAAACAAACCTTCCTCTATGAGGCAGCGAAAAAGAAAAACTTGTCACAAACGTTGCAATCGAAATTGATCCAACTAGCCCCCGTAACTTTCCGTATATACATATACATCTACAAAGTAGGGGTAAAGAGAATTATGAGGTAACGAGAGGGGGTTTGGCGGAGAGGGGCGCAGGGTAGTGCACGCAATACAAGGTATTCGCTTGCAAGCCACGGATTCGTCCCGCGAACGAAAACCCGAAAATCGTGCAGTAACGAGAAATGCGATAAAAGAATATCGTGGTCTGCCGCCTGTTTTTTTTTTTTTCTTTCTTTTTTTTCGGTGGTAATGCGCCGCGCCACGACGTTAAGGCGAGCACGCGTGTACCTAAATGCACTCTCCGCACGCAATTTCGTGTACGTTGGTCGTGGCCCGGCCGAGTATATGATCGGGTGATGAGGAACCAGGAGGGTCGGGAGATGGAAAGAGGTGCAGGAGAGTGCGAAAGAGGGGTCGCAGTCTAGCAAGCAAGACGAGCCATTGCTGTTTGCTATACAGCTGCTGCTGCTTGCTGCTTGCTGCACCGATGGGCCCCCTCCTCTAGCATTCGCAAACATTTGGCGGTCATTGACCCGGTGCCGGGCCAAACCGCCAACAGACCCGAATAACAACCAACTATTCTCACTCTTTTTTTCTCTCCTCCTGACATATACGCCTTCGGTATATACATATTCGTTTAGAAACGACTCGCTTTCACGCTGCGTGTCTTTATGAAGGCGTGCAGCAAAACCAGCACTAGAGACGATTGGTGCACACGGGGCACACGATGATAAAAATACTCGAAAAATGCGCACTCACAGTTGCTCCTGTTATAACAAGAGCTCTCTGCTGCGTTTTGCAACTGCTTCTAATACTGCTACTGCTGCTGCAGACAGCGGCTATTCGTCTCTTGCGCTCTTTTTCTCTTTCTCTTTCGCGCTCACCTGAAGGAAAAACTTTGACATTAAATCAAACGACGGTGTGAGCGAGAAAACTCGAGACGGAAAAGAAAAGGGATACAACTCTAGCTGAGGGAAGAAAGGAGTTAAAACTTTTTTGTCAAAAATAAAATAATAACACTGAGAGAAAACTTTTCTATGATGCATTGAGAAAAAGACTTCGTTGGAGCAATTAAAAACTTGGTTAAAAATGTTACCTCGAAATACTTGGTAGCACAATCAAGAGCATGGATGTGTTAACCAATTACTTGGTAGTTCGTGCTAAAATATTCATCTAAATGTTGGTTTTTCCAAAACCAAGCCTGCAGGTAAATTGAAAAATATTTACTTCGTTCAATTTAATATTTAGATGGAACAAGTTCACTGTGAGATTTGTCGTATCTAACCTCACGGTGAGGTTGAACCAACTACGTGAAGATAGCACAATGACATTTTCTTTTGGACAACTAAATTCCGTTGGCTCTATCTTAGAAATTTTCTTTCAGTGAACACATGTGTGTGGATGAAGCTATAGGTCTTCGAGCACTTAAGATAGTATGGATTGTGGATACTTGTTCAAGTTGGACATTTTCTTTAGTATTTCGAAGAAACATTTAATGTGACCATTTGCTAACATAGGCTAACTTTAATACAGTAGTTACTAGGGATGTGTATGAGCGCTAAGATCCCCGAGCGTTCACTACTCAGCTTGAAAAATGAATGCTCGAGCACGCTCGAGCGTAATATGAGCGCTCGCTTCGCTCAAACGTCCATTCGGCTTGAGCGCTTAGTCGTAACAAGCGGCTCGAATGCGCAGTCACAACAAGCTCCTTGAGCGCTTAGTTGACACGAGCTGCTCGGACACTTATTCAACGCACGGTCAAATACAATAGTCAAAATCCTGGTATCAAATTTGGTAGTATTAGATGTAGTTGTTATATCATCAAACATTGTCTTTGTTCCTTTACTCCACATTTGAAAATAGATTTTGGGCCGTGGTAATGTATATGAAGTTAATAACAAACAAGTAAACGAATCAAGCCCCGACCAAATCGAAATGATACGTATTGATTTAACATTTATTAAAATGTGTAGTAATGATGATAAAAATATAGTGTTGCTCAATGTTACTGTGTAGGAAAAGAATCAAGAGATTGTTTTCTTTCCCGGATTCATTAGCAGTGGTCACCGCATGCCTTCAGTGCTTATGTATACAACGCGGTAGTACAGCACTGTATACCCGGTGTGCTGCTCACGAAAAACATTTTCCGTTCAAAGCGATTCGAGTTTTCATTCTGCTTCATCTCGAATTCCAATGAAATAAAAAACGTATTTATATATGAAACTTATATATAAATAAATATACGGAAATATATGGAATTAAGACTCATATTATGAATTCTAATTCCAGAAGATGTGGCGATTTATTTTCATTGCAATTCAAATTTCAGAAAGTATTAGTCTAAGCGTCTCAAATAAGTTTTTATCTTGACTAAGCGCTCGAGGAGCTCGTGTTGACTGAGCGCTCGAGCCAACTAAACGTTCGAGCGGATATTACGCTCGAGCACGCTCGAGTTTCAGCCCAATCTGTCTGACAACAGCGATGACCAATCACAGCGCGAATAATACGACGATTATAGGCCAACTCGCCCTTGAATAAAATCTCGCAGCAAACTTATTAAGGAAGTATTAATTGATTAAGATAATACAACGAGCGTATTTTATGGACGACTGATTGATTGATCGATTTTTATTTCCTTTGTTTACGCGAACATTTTTTTTGTTGTGGTTTCGAAAAGTGATTTGCAAAGAAATGTCTGGATGGATGTGCGCACGCGCGCATGCGTGTGTTTGTGCGAGCATGATAAATAATATTTAGCGCTATTATGTACCGAAATTGGTGTTGATCGGTAAAGCGGTTTGGATTTTAAATATACTTAAACAATTTCTAATCAAGGGTGCAAAGTGGAACTTTGCGCGTAGATTAGTAAATTACTAGGTAATATGTCGTGTAATCGAGATGCAACATTCGAACCGCCGTACGCCGGCTTCGTACGCCTAGTGAAACTCGAAGACATATCTATCGTGAGTAGTGTAGCTCAGCGTAACACCCGCAAGCTTGCCTAGATCCCACGCTGCACTAGTAGATACACTCAGCATGCAGCCGACCAATTTCCACTGTAGCGCATACGCGATGCACCGAGTTGAGCCACCGTTCGACTGCACCGACCAAACGTTCACCGGCTTCACTTGGGTCTGCCTAGCACTGGTACTCCACTACTTCGGAGTAACTGCATCGTAGACACGGCTTCATCTAGTCGCAGCGTCTCGTATAACACGTATAAGTCCCCTTATTTATTCACGGCTTGTTGCGTACCTGGATGTGTGAAACCTTTCAACCTTTCACGGTCACAAAAAAAGATGGGGAAAAGGTGGCGAATATTCTCCAGTCTGATTTCTAAAAATCCAGAAGTATTTTGACGGCACTTGAGACATTTTAATAAAATCGATTAAAGAAAGTTCTCGTATCATTATTTCCAGACCTGATAATAATAAAAGTTATATTGTTGGTATGTTACCAATTTTCGAAAATGTAATGAAAAGTTACGTTATTGTAAAGTACATAATAAAATCACGTCTTCTGTCCTCGAGTGTAATTAAAAGTGTATTCAAAGAATTGAAAATGATTCACTTTTGATTCTTACAAAAAGTTGATTTGCAATTGAAGGGAAAAAATGACGAACATCATCCAGTCTAATTTATTAAAAACCTTGATGTAGCGTAAATAACATAACCCAGGAATAACTGTAAAAAAATGTAAAATATTTTTACTTGGTTTGAGATTTTAATAAAAATCTCATATTAAATATTGTGAGTCATTTAATATTAGGTTGAATTCTCGTTAGTAAAATTTTCTATAGAAAAATCATAAATAAAACTCTTTGTTTCATCCTCCTGTGCAATGCCCTTTTAAAAAGTTGGCGGCAGTCAGCTATGTTCATGTGAAGCCGTTTTATTCGTGCTATGATTGGTGGTCAGACACCGGGACCGTGACCAAGTTCATACATTGAATCTTTTTGTTTTTGTCAAATGTCAGAACTGACAGAAGGTGTGACTCGGGCGCTGCAGTGCCCGGGTCCGTTTAGTTAAAAGTGCCCTGCACCGCCCATAGAAAAATGGTGATGCGCGTCAGCGCGTCTGGTCTGGCTAGTAATAGTATAATTACGATACACGTGCGATCAAACTTTTTCTTGACGAGTGTTACAATAACACGAGATCAGAAAACGTTTCTCGCACGAGTTTCGTATACAACTTTATCGCACTAGTGCGAGAATTGCCTACTTCGCTTCGCTTAGCGTACGAGAAGTGGGCACTTCTCGTACCGTGTGGCATTAAAGTATTAATTACGGCTCTTCTTACAAAATGTTAGTTACGGCGATCATATTAAAATTCTAACGGTACACTTTTTATTTGCGTGAAGCAACAGTAAATTATATGCAGTTTTACTTGTGGTGACGAAACGAAATTACAGTTTTTTTATGAAAGAAATTTTTCTTGGATATTGGTTGAACGCTGTAGTAGATTCATGCCCATTAACTGAAATTTCTAGCTGAATTACTGAATTGTTAGCAATCTCTACAAAAGTACGGTATAAACCAAAAGTTCCATTGAGTCCCATCCACCTATTTGTAACTATTGACTGTCTCCCTTTAGGGGCAGAAAGACGGAAGTTACGGGAATTTGGTGTTGATATGTAGGTCTCAGATAGGAGAGAGGAGAGAGGAGAGACTCTCAGCAGTCACGTATTTGCGTCAGGACTTAAAAATAAACCAAAATGGGTCAGCAGGAGGGTGAGGCATTATATTTTTAATTGCTCGTCAGGCGGGACGCAGACATACTTGTGGACGATCGCATGTCCGCTGCTCAGAACACAACCTTCTGCTCGTAACGTTCGTTGTAGTACGACGACGGACGAGCGTTGCCTCGGTGTTGTCATCTTACTGTAGTCTTTATTGCGGCTGCGTATGCCTGAATGCAATTCTTCGCTACGAAGCAGTACACCACGACTAAGCTGTTGCGATGCGAATTTCCCCTTAAGCATGTTTGGTTAGGCTAGATGTGTGCGCTTGTACGGAGCAATCGGTCAAATGTCTTGGTGTTCAAGGCTCCCTAATACAGAGACACATGGCGCATGAAAAAGAAACAGCAGCTCCGAATGAACCGCATGTCCGCCACCATGCATACCCCGCGCGTATAGTATACTTGACTCGTGATAATTTCCCCTCGTAATCCTCCTTCGCCCCCTCCGATACATACGATTGGGCGTTAATGATACCCAAATTGCAAAATCGTCACGATGTTCATGCTGTGTTATTATCAACAATATTTATATTTGCGATTTTCTAAACAAACGGAATGGCAATAATTTTAGTATCCAATTTACAATTACAATTTAGTAAAGTTGTAGAGGAGTATCCTGTGATCAGACTCTAAGAATAATGTTTTTAGTGTCTTCAATATGGTTAATTTTTTAAATAGTTTCAAATAACAACATTTATGATGCTAAATAGTTATTAATAGATTAATTGTTTACAAATACTGTAGCACGTTTTCCAAAAAACTGTTTTTTTATATACAAATCGAATTTGCCGGCCTATGAGTACAGCTTTTTTAACAATCTTTTTTAATCATTTTTTTTTAATTTGGAGAAATGATCGAGGATAGGGAAAAAAGGAGAGGAAAAAAACGCTTCTTTGTAGGCATTTTCACTGTAGCTTTCAGCTTTCCCTGTAGGCATTCCGATTTTATAGATTTCTGAATTAAAAAAAAAGGCGTCGTCGCTCTAACTCCCGCAAAAATTGCGTAAACTTTTGCAAAATACTTCTTCATAAGTGCAGCTATATTTAATATTGTTTGGTATTGAATTTGGCAGAAATCGGAAATGCGTTTGGGATTTGATGGAGCTTTCAAATCATCGTTCTTTTTTTTTTTAAGTGCTGTGACTTGAGAACGATTCAAGCAGCTGACCCAAACATTTGCATAAAACTTGAATGAAATTAACCAAAGAATGTATCGTTGTTTGATACTGAAAATGGTAAGCATCCAACAAAGAGTTCATAATTCAGAGAATTTTATATATATATATATTTTTTTTACAAAGCTTCGTTTCATGAGGAAGCCAAAATTGATCAACATACATCCTCGTAACTTTGTAGAAAATCAATAATAATCGGGAAGCAATGTATAAAGATCTACTTTGCAGCCTTCTTTTAAATATGACTATTGTTGTAAGCAATGTTAAAAATGAGATTAAGTAAAAATAAAAAAAATCAATTGACTTCTAAAATGTCAATAAAATAGTATCGATTTCTCGGTAGGAACCGAACTGCACGTGTATGTGTGTGTGTGTGTGTGTTTGAGTATAACTGGACTCGAGAAAGCAGAGCATCGAAAGTGCGACGTTCCCACAGCACAGGCCGCTTCTACGTCTCTTGATCACTTTCGGCTTTCGACCCGACGTTACTGACGCTCCCTGACCCATTTTCGCTAGCAGACACTGCCCTTTCTTCAATTCCTTTCACATCTTCTTTCACGAGATAGGCTCTTTGACCCCTTCGTCAACCCCTCGCCTATATCCACACGTACGTCTTGAGACTGATTCATAAGTCCTAAACCACGGGCTTCATTCAATTTCTTTTCCAACTAATCGACAGTTGCATATGTAATTTAAGATGTAAAAAGCGTAGAAAACAATTTCTTCTACAACATTAATAGATTCAATGTTTTCAGAATATTACAACGGAAACTAAAAATTAGAATTAAATAAAGTACTAATTGATTATTATTACTATTATTATTATTATTAAGAAAAATTATTAAATATTTTATTATAAGGTTAAAAAACAATGAATTAAGCTTTTGAATTTCTTGTTTTCTTCCAAATATAATTTTACACAATTTTATATAATTGAATTTCAAAAATGTTATGCATCAAATGTAAAAAAATCTGAATATACTGCACAAAAATTGGACGCGGGATACATAAATTTTCCATTACTATATCTAACAGGAGAACCCCCATGGAAATAAAGTATATGCAGAATATATCGAAAAATATATCCTTTATACATCTTATATATCTTGGCCCAAAAAATATTATAGCCAAGGTATATCTTGAGATATACGCATAAATATATACCGACGTACATATCTGGATATAAGGTAAGTTTGTAGCCAAGATATATCCCAGCAATATAATTTATATTTCTTCTAATACATATATAATAATAATAATAATAAATTAATAAGAATAGTATTGGATTTCATGCGATACACTTTACATTGTTTTAAACATTGCATATATGCAAAAATCCATTAAATATGCATAATATATATATGGGGCATTCTATACCGGTTCGATCTGGGTTTGACCGTCAACCTCTCGGATTCGACACACATTTTTTTATGTTACTGCTCCAACTCTAAGAGGTCGCCAGAATTTGTATTAGATCTTTTTTTAGACATTTGATATAATTATGAATATTTAAAACCACCATATTGTTAGCCCAAATTTAAAATTCTGAAAAAATTCTCAAAAGTCCTGTATCAGTTATTAATATTTTTAAGCATGGACACAAAGTGGGCCGAATCTCGCTTCTATATTTTTACGAATTTTTTTTTAAAAAGAAATTGAAAACAGTTTGTTGCGTCAAAATAATTTCACGGCACACTGTTGTCGGAACATTTCTATATATGTTAGAACTTCGAAGAATTCTTTCAGACTTTTTAAAGGGATTTTCTAAATAAAAAAATGCTCTAGAAAGTGCTTTAATTCCCCATGAGAATCCCTCTAAAGAATAGATCAAATTTACAAAGTTTACGTAACTTCAAAAGGAAAATATACGATTATCGTGATGCAGGGGTTGACGCGGAAAGCGCGAAGGGGGCGAAGCGCCCCTATTCTCTAAATATCCACATAATAATAAAGGACAAATTTTTGAGTTCCATTTGACAATCACACTGACATTTACAGACGTTTACACAGACACTCACCTTCCATTATCTGAATTAATGTTAGCTATAAACTGCTAGTATTGTATATATAATGATAGGTATGCATGCTGTATACAATTAAAGTACGAATCAGTTATATAAAATATATAGCCATAATATATTTAAGATATATAAATCGTGTACTGTAAAATATATCTAACATTGTAAGTCGGCTGTATAAAATACAATAGCATAAGTATTATATCCAAGATATATCTAAATTACAAATAAGATATATAATACATGCATAATGAAATATATATTTACGTATATATTTTTTTTCCAGGCGAGAATCCGTGGCAATCCGTGATTAATCAGATTTGTCGCGAGATATATTGCACTGGTATGAGAGATATTGTACGTAGATAAGACTGCATCGGAAACAAAGGCTAGGAGCATCGCAAGATAACTACGCATTCGTAAGCGTAAAGTATGTTTTACGACTAATACATATAAGTGTGATTAATTAGGGTATGGATTATCGCAGTCGACAAAAGACTTCAACTTGAATTATCAATCGATAGGATTGGTCGCTTCAACGCAATTGTCAAGGTCAGCGCAACTTCGTATCCAACCATCGTTCAACTTTAATTTCAATATTTTGTTATATCAATTTGTATAGTATGGTGTTGCAAAATAAATCCATGATTGTAATCTTCACTCTTCCTCAAGAGTTGAGTTGCCATACACAAAAATTGCTTAACGCCTAATAAAAATAATTGAAAAAAATATGAAAATGAAAAAGTCGCTTAAAACAATTAAAATTCTTGATTTCATAAAAATCAGTATTTAATTTGGCTTCAACGTGCTGTCGCATGCCGTGAAGTCATTCCAATACCAAGATTTCGAATATTCTTTGTACACATTCTTAAGAAAAAAAAACTGGTATGAAAGCAGGTAAAACCAGATTTATGAATTCCTGCTTAAAGTTTAAAAAATGTATAACAATCAATTTACAGAAAAATTACTCAGTTTACGCTAAGACCCCATAATTCATATTTTTCCGCAGCTTTTTAGAAGTCAAATTTATAATTGGTAATTCGATCTTGATAATTGATACCTGTAGGAAGTTTATTTATTAATTTTGGCTTCCTCGTAGAGGAAGCTGTGTGAAAAATGAAATTTAATGAGACAGCAATGTGCAAAGATCTACCTTGCATCATTTTTAATTTAAAGTAGCATATTTTTCATTTTGTTACACCTATATTTTTGGTAGTTACTTTGCAACAACACAAAGGCCGAACCGTGCTCACACGCTTTTTTTATGAAACATAAAAGTTTCACTAAAGCTGAAGAGGAGTTAATACTTCACAAAATTGTGCAAAATTTCAGATCGATACATCGTGCCATTCGAGAGTTATGCGCATTTGAATATTGGTATTTACGGGCATTGGAAATGAAATATGTATAATCAAAAAAAAAAAAAAAATAAACGACATTACATACGGCTACGAGAAACTGTTATAAATACGATTGCATCACATTTTGATTGGAGACAAAGTTTTGGCTTTTTTGTTTAATTTTTGCAAAAGCCAGAGCGAAAACGTGAATTTTTTGAAAAATTCTAAATCACGTATAATCAAAGCCGCTTCAACGATCATCATCAAATTTCGTACGTAGCAGCGGTGAATTAACATTGATTTATTGAGATTCGAACAAAACGTCAATTTTTTTTAAAGTTCAGAATCCCACACAAATCGAACCGCTTTACTGATTTCGCCCAAATTTAATACCATAGGTCACAATACTTTGTTAAATTTTAATGGACAGTTTCAGCCCAGTAGCTAGAAATTTGTTCGAGCTAGAGCGTTTACGGACAGTTTTCAAAATCACATAAAACTCAAATGGCTGAAGCGATTTTTATCAAATTTATACCAACTGAAGATTGGCTAACACTCTACAAGATTGGCAACACTCTACATAATTTAAGCTCATTCTGTTCAATAGTTCACGAGTTATGGTAATATGAATTTAGACCTTTCGTCACACGCACACGCACCTAGTCACCTATATACATCAGGACAATTTTTGTGAACAACTTTTCTCGACGTTGCAGACCGTTTTGAGTATTTTGATATGAAAATTAAAAAAAAATTATGAAAACAAACCGTCCTCTACGAGGAAGCAATAAAATGATGGATGTCTTTAGCGGGACCTTAATGTACAAAGAGCTAAGAAGAGCCGCTTGCTCACAAGAGCGATAGAATAAATGCAAGCATACAGAGTGGAATTTGACCAATGGTGCGAGGCAGTAAAATTATTCTACTAACGACGAGCGTCGACGGGCAGCGACGATGACGGCGGGCGTCCAAATACATATTCACTGGGCGGAATCTAATTTCAGAGATAACGCGAGCGACGTTTAATCTAGTTACTAAGCGTCTAATCTAATCAGCTATTCGAATTATGTATATATATATATATATATATATATGTGTTTTTTTTTCTTCGCAGCTAAGAAAGCGTAGAATATTTCTGAAGAAACGATTTTCTTCCTCGATCTTGTTCACTCTCGGTTATCCTACTTTCGACTAATTGGACCTATGACCTATTTCATTACTCATAATGAGGTCGAACTTCATTAAATTTCATTACAGTTTATTTACGATTTTTTAATGATTTGTGTGTGTGTGCGTGTTATGTATAAAATATTTATGCAACAACCGATCATTTTTTGATGGATTTTTTCGAAAAAATTGCTTAAAAAAATCGACCTAAACGTCTACCCACTCTGGGTCAAGGCTCAAAAGTCTAATACAGGATTTTTGGACAATTTTCCAATTTCTAAATTGGGGGAAAAAAAATTATTTAAGAAATTCGTAAAACCAAAAGTTTCAATAAAACAAATCTATACAAAATTAGAAGTGTTGTTTCGAGCAAATAGAATAGTATAAAAAAATATGGAACAAATGGAAGAGGTTAGGGTTGAACACTTACTGAGTTAACAAGAAATACCTCATCTATATTATGAATGAAATGATTTTTTTTTTTCATCTGTACTTTAAAAAAATCATCGCCTAATTTCCTGTAACAAAAAATCGGAAGAACTATACTTCAAAGTAGTAATAAAATGAGGTTCAATATAAGAAATATCTGAGAGTGTATAAAAACTAATTCAACTATTATGAACCAGGTGATTTTTAAACTATAGTTAAAATTACATTAAATTTATTATGAGAACAAATCTGAAAAAAAACACACGCTACTTTAAAGTAAAAATGAAATAAGGTTAAGTATGAGAAATATATGAGAGGTTATAAAAAATGACTGAATTCAGAGAGAATGCCTCCTATTTATGTGCCGGAGTGTGTTTGGTAATCGCATGTCCGAGAGTTTCGATGGTTTTGTCGTTTCTGCCGCCGACGACGTAAATTATTAGAAAGATTGAGACAGTTTACATACGGTTGATTTATTAAGGAGCTTGATAGTGTCTATTGCCGCGACTAGACTCCGTTCCTCTTATTTTTTACCTCTCTCTAAGATGTTGCATACGTAGCCGCGATTAATCGAAAAAAGAAAAACAAAAAACAATGTGTATAAAAAGTCTGAACACCATTGCTAACGCTAAGTATCATTATCCGCATTTTTATCGAGACGATTCGCAAGTGTATTGTGCGACAGAAAAAAAAAAGAAAAATAAACTTTCGCGAATTCACGACACACGTATATACGTTGGGCTTTGCGATTTCGACTGCATCTGAGCGTGTGCTAAATAACTTTCGTATGCGTGGGCCAAACACTTGGGACGGAAAACTTACGTAAATGGTGACAACGTCGACAGTGAAACGTCTGTCGAACCAACGAAATCCAGTCAAGCTGACGAATAAATCGAATCACTATGTAAACTCTAATTAATTGTCGGGATTTCCAAAAATATTTTTTTTACTTTTTCCTTCCTCATAGAGGAAGGTTTATCATGAAAAAAAAAAATCGAAATTTTCATATCAGAACACTCAGAATGGTCTAAAACGTCGAGAAAAGTAGTTTAGATAAAATGACCGTATGTTCGCATATGTGTGTGTGTGTGTAAGTGTATGTGCAGGGCTTCGAAAATTCAATAGCCCGAAACTGTGCTTTAACTGTTGTGATTTAAAAAAAAATGTATTCAGGCACTTAGATTAATGCTTTTAGAATTTTTCCAAACAAGGGTGTGGTTGCTCAAACTTTCGTAAAATTTACTATATTTTTCTTTAGTTTTTCATAAGTGCAGGTATATTTAATATTGTTTGGTATTGAATTTGGCAGATATCGAAAAAACGATTTGGATTTTATGGAGTTTTGAATTTTTTATTTTTTTAATGCTATAACTCGAGAACGGTTAACTGACTAACTGATGAAAATTTTTGCATAAAATTTAAATAGAGTGTCTCAATATTTGATACTGAATTTGAGAAAATTCGATAAAGTAGGTAAGATTTTATAAAAATTTACATTTTCGTAATTTTTTTGAAAATGCTGTAATTTAAGAACGATTCAAGTAATGAATCCAAAATTTTGCATAAAACTTGAATAGAATGTGTCGTTGTTTGATACTGAATTTGGTGAGCATATGACAAAGTGTTTAGAATTCAGAGAATTTTTTATTTCTTTTTATTTGCCAAGCGTCTATGAGGACCCCAGAATTGATCAACATACTTCCTCGCAGAGGTAGCTTTGTAAAAAGTTAACAAAAATATGAGGGAGGAATATGCAAAATTCAACTTTTATGATTAACTTCTGTTTAATTTGCTTCGCAAACAGATTTTAGGAAATTGTTAATTCTCTTTTTTTCCACGAAAATCATTCCATGATTTTCATTTATATCGATAGAAAAAGCGTCAGAAAAATTCCGAAATAATCTTGTGTTATGTATAAAATATTTACGCAACAACCGACTGATATCACGTTCAATTTTTATTCTATTTTTAATGGCTATTTTATTCGAAAAAATTGCTCCAAAAAATTGACGCAAACGTCTGCCCACTCTGGGTCAAAGCTCAAAAATGTTGATATCTGATGCACTATTTTTGAGAAAAGTTTCAAATTTCTTAATTGGAACCAAAAAATTTATAAAAAAAAACGTTTCCGTAAAAAAAAAACTAAGAAAAATTAAAAGTGTTTCTTTGATGTAGAATAGTATAAAAAATTATGGATTGGATTGGAAGGGGTCAGATTTGAACGCTTACAGAGTTGGCTAGAAATAACTCATATATATATATTTTTTTTTTCGTGAAAACAAAGCGTTCTCTATGGAAGCAAAATTGGTCCAATGTAATAGTAATCTGCTAGCAATTACTGAACAAGACTTAGTCTAAGGACGGCAGGCTGAATCCGAGACAAACTGCTGTTTTACTCGAAACTCACGTCCAAGGATTCGTATGTTGCATTCCACGATTTAGCTTGCGACTGCCAAAGGTTGGTGCCTCAAACACATCCCCCCCCCCCCCCCCCCCGGTTCTTCCGTGCCCATGTCTTCTAGCACATACAAACGAGGTAGCGTTGGCTCGGTTTTCAAGACCGAGCTCCGCGCACTCTCATAATGGCCGACCCATTGGTACTATTTTTATTTTTTCCGCTCTCGCGCATAAATTCTCCCGGCACAAATCTCTATTTATATACACACGTATACACCGTACACATAGTTATATGTACGTGTAAGTTTCTAACTGGATGCAACGAAAAAAATCGTGCATGCTGCTGTATAGCTTACCCAGTCCGGGCTATATTGCAACTGGGATAATCGCTCGAGCTATTCCTATACCTACCTACCATACCGCAGGTCTTCTTCATTACGTATACAGATGTTCCAGCAGTGGTGAAATTTCCAAACTTGTCGCACATAAATGTCTGCATATATTGGTCATGATCTACATACTGGATAGAGAATTACAAGTGTTTGTAAAATACTTAGCAAAATTCGATATGCAACTTTTCTTATTGCTTGCTAATTGTTGCAGTTATTCCATACATCAGATTGCCGATAAACTTGTATGTGCTGTCTAGATTAGTTTGCTAATAAAAATTTAGGAAGTTTGGGCGATGCAATAATCAAGCAAGTGCTGATTTAAAAAAATATTTTTGGTGGTTTAATTGACCCTTTCGAAGAATTTGTTTGTGGAGTAAAATATGTTCTATATAAATAAATAGATGCTCAGCTAAGTTTTATTAAAAGTATTGACTTTTGTGATTAGCAGTTTTTCGTATTCAGATTTTGAGAGGTACGGGTTTGATTATGATGAGTAATATCTTTTTTTTTTCATCGAAGGATGCTCTATCAGATCGCCGACGGGATTTGTTATATTAATAGTCGTTTACAAATAATGTTGCTTTGTTTATCCTGCGTTGGAAAAATAAATGTTTTTATTTTTTGTGTAACGGAGATGACAACAAATCTGGCCCGATAAAAAAATACATTTTTCTCGATTAGCATAAAACGGTACATTTTTGTTCCAGTAACATGACGATAAATGTTTCTCTATATTAAGAACACATGTTATGGGCAAATTATCCTCCAAACATTTCCGTTTTTGATTTCTCATAGAGGACGCTTTGTTACCGTGAAATTTTTTTTCTTCATGTTTTTCATGTCAGGACACTCCAATTGATCGAAAATATCGAGATAAATTGCTTAGAAAAAATGTCTGGATAGGAGAGTACGCGTGTGCGTGTGAGTACACACACATTTTAATTTTAAAGATATAAGAAATAGTGATCTTTTTAGTTCAAAAAGATTGGGGAAAGTGAGCAAGAAAATATATAACATACAATATAACATTTTTTAATTTGCTTAAAACAGAGATGCAATTGTTTTTGAATTTTTACAAAGCTTCCTCTACGAGGAACCCAAAATCTACAAAGATACTTCCTCATAGAGGTAGTTTTATCAAAATTAAAGGATAATGAAGCAATATGCAACGTTCTATTTTGCATCCGTTTTCATGTTTGTTTTTTAATTGAATCACTCTGCTTTCGTTAATTCAATGATTTTTGCAAGGTTTTGTCATTATCTTTAGTAAGACACATTTTTGGCGATTGAAATGTTCATAATTTGATCAACAAGTAACATCTTTGTTTTTAATGCTATCTAATCAAAGTATAAATGAATATGTCGTAGATTCAACGACGATCTTGTAAAGCACAGCGTCAATTTAACCGTTTTGTATTTTACTGTTACACATTTTCAAAAGAAAACTGGTATAAAAGCAGGTGACTCCGAATTTTTGGCTTTCCAATAAAAAATTTAAAATATGGCTTGTAAAAAAAAACAACTAAATTACAGAAAAAGAACTTAGATTACGTTAAGAGTCATATTTGAAATATTAGTACGATCTTGATAAATGTCTACTCCATTTTATTCGTTAGACTATCCTTTACGAATTTATCGTGTAATATGCTTCGCTTAGTTTCTTAATTACAAAAGAAAATTAATTATTGTCGTAGCTTCAGATTTTTTTAAACAAACAAATGGCTGTCATTTTTAAACAATATAATATTTATTGTTTAAAAATGACAACCATTTAAAATGTTGATCGGTAAATTCCTGGTGCATCTCGCAATAAAAACTAAATGCACTCTCAGTCGTCAAGATCTATGAAAAAATCCAAATTTGACTTTTACAAGACTTCACCTGCATTAATATACGAGTTTTCTTTAGAAAATGTTAAAAATAATTTTAGAAGTTTTGGAACTCAAATGACCTGACTGTAACGCTGAAGCTTCCTTAAGGATATTCTCATCAGAATCATGCACGGGAGGCTCCGGCTGAACGCGTTAGTCACTCTGCGAGAAAGAAATTCACGACCAACCAGTGAGCTAGTTACAGATAGACGCCAAAAGTCTTACGTTTATTCAGCTAGCCTCAAGAATAAGACAGTGATTCATCATCACATTTAAACGCAATGTGGTATAAAGTATATAGCTTTCGTTCTTCTACTTTTTTTCTTTCTTTTATTTTAATTCGGAACAATGTAAAAGCAAATAATCGCTTCCACGAAACATTAATTAAAACAATTATTAAAAAATAGAAAAATTAGTTCTAACTGAAAAATTAGTTCAATAGAAAATTGCTAAAAATTGATTTTAAGAATATATGAGGTTTTCTTGGCCAACTCAGTAAGCGATAAAAAAGGTTTCAAGAAAATTCGATAATAATCTTGCGTCATAAAATGTTTACGCAACAACCGATTACGAAACGACATCTCGTTTCATTTTTTTCTTATTTTTTAATGGCTCTTTTTCGAAGAAATAACTTTAAAAAGCTCAAATACGTTGATATCTAATATAGGATTTTTGAGAAAAAAAAATCATATTTCTTAATTGGAGCAGAATTTTTAATTAAAAATATTAATGAGAAAAGAAGTTTCTGTAAAAAAAAGTCTAAAAATAATGAAAAGTGTTTTTTCGAGAATATAGAATAGTATAAAAAAATTATGGTGCGAGTTGGAAAGGGTCACGGTTGAACACTTGCTGGGTTGGCCATGAATACCTCATATATATATTTTTTCTCATGTCAGTTGTAAGAGTAAAATATTTATTATTTGTCAAAAAAACAGTGTTGCGATTTTTTTTCTTTTTGGTTGTAGCTACATAAAGTAAATGTAACAGTTATTTCTGACTATTTACATCACCCGACGAAAAGAGAAAGAATGATATACTTTGAGCGAGGAAAAAATAGCTCGAGGTCAATGCAACTTCATAGGAGAATAAAGAAAGACTCTGAAAGTTAGTAGATAAAACCGGCGATGGTAGCGTGATGTGTACAAGCATTATACGACGTGTCTGATGCGTATTAGTCCTCGCGAAATGTAAGAAGAAGACGAAGAAATACTGCAAGGGAGGGGAGACGACACAGAGCGAGTAAACTGCATGTATTTGTGATGGAGGTATGTATGCGTCTCGCGTACTATAGTCGACAGTGTGCTCAAGTGTGAGCTCGTCTAGCGACAAAGGATCCGCGTCTCGGTCTGGCCGGATTACGTCATTCACGGAGCAAGCCGAGCAGGCTTGGCATAGCGTTGGTAGGACAGCCATACCATTGCCGGGCGAGCCACAAGCGTCTGCTCAGCATTATCCTTGTCTAGCGCTCGTCTAGCCAACTCGCGACCGACACTCCACTGGCATACACACCGGTTGCCCGCCGTTAGGTGGGTATAATGGACGCGGTTACCAGTACGGTAGGACGTGTGACGCCACGCGAGGACATCTCTCGCTAACTTCGTACAGCCAATGTCCATTTTACCTAATTAGGCTACAGTTAGGCGTTGTAGTTAGGCCATTCGGGTACACAAAGTTTTCGAAAATACTTCTTACGCATTTTCAAAAGAAAATGGCTATTAATGCAGAGGTGACACCAAAATTTATGGATAACTGCTTCAAGTTAACAAAAAATATATATATATATCACGGAAAGTAGAACTTTGCACATTTGCTTTTTCATTAAATTTTATTTTCCACAAAGTCACCTCTATGAGGAAGTTTATTTATTCATTTTGGCTTCCTGATAGAGAAAGCTGTGTGAAAAATGAAATTTAATGAGGAAGCAATGTGCAAACTTCTACTTTGCACGATTTTTAATTTTAATTAGCATTCTTTTCATTTCGTTACTTCTATATTTTTGATAATTACTTCTGCAACAACACAAAGACCTAAGCTGCTCACGAGCTTTTTTTTTTAACTTAAAAATTCCATCAAAACTGAAGAGGAGTTAATACTTCACTTGTGTGCAAAATTTCAGCTCGATACATCATGCTGTTGGAGAGTTATGCACAATTGGATAATGAAAAATGTATAATTAAAAAGAAAAAAAATAGACGACGTTACATATGGCTACGAAATACCGTTAAAAATACGATTGCGTCATATTTTGATTAGGTACAAACTTTTCGATGACTTGCTTAAGTTTCGCGAAAGCCAGAGGGAAAACGTTGATTTTTAAAAAAATTCTAAATCACGTAATATCGGAACCGCTTTACCGATCATCACCAAATTTATTACGTAGCCACGGTGAATGTTATTTTTCGTCTCTAGAATGTGTTAGTTGATTTGGTCGTCGAGATTCGACGTGAGTTAGAGAAAAATGTAATTTTTTGAAAAATTCAAAAAGAGCTGATTTCGTTTGATACATTATGTTTTACCAATGCACAGAGTAATTTGCTTAGTTTAACATCTCAAAAGATTGTTTTCGTAACTACGGATTTGAAAAAAATAAAAAAACATAATGAAATGGCTACAATTTTTAAATAATGTATTTTTTAGTACTGCATCTTTCAACACATAACATGAACTCGCAGTCATCAAGATCTAACAGATATTAAAAATCCGACTTTTATATAAGTATGAAATGTCTCTTGGGTTTCTTTTAAAATTTGTAAACTTTAAACAGAAATCCGTAAAATCAGTTTCACATACTTTTGATAACAGTCTCCTTTTGAAGATATGTACAACCAGTTTTCGAAATTTTGGTACCCGAATGACCTAACTGTACCACTGAAGCCTCCTTAAACCAAAATTAAATAACATACATCATTATCTAACATTATTTTCTGTCCGACCTATAACAAATGTCAATGTTGGAGTTCTTTTTGTTGAAGTTCTACAAACGTAAAATAAATTTAATTTAATACCTAAATTAAAAAAAAATATTATATACAATATAGAAAGCGCTATATTGTTACAATTCATTTTTAATAGTTTTGATATCTAATCTATTAAAATTATAAATAAATCTCTGAATAATATAAGTCGGTTTATATTAATACTTTTTGCACAATCGCTTGTTGATTAATAATATTTTGAAGAGATTGTATTTTTACATACTGCTTCAAATAATTGCGAATAATTCTAAAAAATGAGTCGTAATGATAATTTTACAAGATTAAATATTTCAAATTCAATTTCTGATTGAAGTGAACATTATTTTACTTCTCATAAAACTTTGGAAACATTTGTTCGAATGAATAAGTATTTTGAATACATTTCTATAGAAGTATTGAGATACGTAGAAATTGATATTTTAAGTATTAATAAGCTGTCACTTATTAATACCAGAAAAATGATTAAATTACAAAAATACGAATAATTATTTATCGATTAGTCGATTTTAAAAAAATTCTATAACTAATGTTACAGAGTTGTATGTCGTACTTGATAACATAGTCATATTTTGCATTTTTAGCGTAATAAATATTAGAAATCAAATAAGATAACCGAATAAAGGACGAATGGAGTGACTAGTAATATTCTAATATAATATATTCGTATTCTGAGAGACGAAATTCGTAACTACCCGTCTATCTCACTCCTAGGTTGGCATCACTTGTTGGTTACACTGCTAATCAAGATTTTTCTTCCTTATCACAAAAGTCTACTTGAACCATTTAGAAATTGTTTGCTACTGTCAAAGTAATTTCAAAGTAGTGGTTTTGCCTACAAAATAAAACTATGCCCGTTTTCACTCAGGAGTTTTTTTGTTCGGTATTTGAGGTAATAAGATCGATTGCTAACAATCTAATATTGTTTTCCAACAAAAACTTCGCCCATTGTGTCGATTTTTAGAAGCATTTTTATATTCCGACACAAAGAAAAAACTAAATGATTTTAATGATCCCGATATAACCGTAGATAGATCATGATTTATTCTTGATTTTTGAAGTAAAAAATAGACGCCCTTAAACAAATCTGAAAAGATTCTCTAAAATCCTGACTTATATATAGAATTGTTCAGGTAATAGCGCGCCGTGGAAACAGACTTAGGTATATAATTGTTTTCAATTTCCTTTTTGAAAAAATAAAAAATCGAAACACATACAAGAGATGTTCCGCTCACTTTGGGCCCAAGCTTAAGAATATTGATTTCTTATACAAGATTTATGAGATTTTTATTCAGATTTTTAAATTCCGACTAACAATTGGTTTCAAATAATCATAAGTATGTCAAATGTACAAGAAAAAATCTATTAGAAATTCTGTTTGCCTGTCAGACTTGAGAAAAAATTATAAAAAATCGGGGATCAAAATCCGGGAGGTCGAGGCTGAATGCCAGGTCGAATCGGTGTCGAATGCCCGACATACAACTGTTCATTCTCAATTTCGTTCATTTTCACTGCAAGAATACTTCACATAGAAACAAAATTTAGATCAAAAAGTCGCTTATCACGTCGGATAAGCGATAGAACGTCGTCTCAAGGTGTTTTATGCCAATTTTGCACCTTTCTTGTCGATGAAAAATGTGAAAAAGCTTTTTAAAAAAAACTTGAATTCTCGCATAAACATTAGTCTTGACATAAACATTATGCACACAAGAGAATTTTTACTGTATGTTTCAAATTTTTCGATAATCAGACTCGTTTCAAGTTTCTAAAATTTCCGCTGTAATACTTTCTTAGAAGAACGGCGTAAACCAATTTTCCGACAAGCGCGAAAAGAATTTTTTTAACCACACTAATAAACGTATTAACAAACATAAAAACGGAACGAAAGTCTTTTTTTTAATCACCCTAATATATGTATTAATAAATATAAGAAAATCTGCAATGAGCAAAAAAAAATAATATCGCGATTACCATCGAAAAATAGAGAAAAGACGAAATGTCGCCTGAGTACTGTCTACAAAATTTTCTGGACCACTCAAATTTTGCAAAAATTATTTGATCAAAATGTACTAACATTTTCCGTTGAAGCCCGTGAGAAAAAAAGATCGATTTTTTATACATATAAATATACGTGTTATATGTCCCCTTCGCCAGAAACTATGCACGAGAAAAGAAGAGCCCTACATACGCACACCACTAAAAATCATGGTGCGGCTGGTACTTGGGCTGCTGCTGTTGCACACGTGAGGCATCATGGCACACTCGAATATAAATATATATATATGTATACATAAAGTGCTATACAGTAAATTTTGTCGTCGGGCTGTACGACGACTATGGGGAAGAGAGTGTGAGGAAGGAACGAGTAAGCGAGCAAGCAAATGTGCGAATGTGTGCAAAGGAGGCGCGCGGGCGCGCTCTCGCTTTGCGAATATACATCCCGAAGGCCACCACCGGTCGCTCAGCTGCGCCGAACTGCTGCTGCTACTACTGCTACTGCTGGCTGGCTGCTTCTCTTCCTATCCTCTCTACTCACTTCGACCACGATCGCTCGTTCGCTCGCTTGCGTTTTTGAGCGCCGTGACACACGTACCTTGATCGCCGGACGCAAAGTGAAGTGTTGTCGCTTTCCTGCGGCGTGTCCTTGTCGGCGCCGGGTTCTCGCGCTCCTTGCTAAGTCGCCAAATATGAGAACGGCGTGGCTACGATGACTCTCAATGATTGCAATGTCGACTGTATTATTTTTTTTGTTAAATATAAAGTCTATTACGTTTGTTTTTCTGTATTTTATTTTTTCTTTTAATATCTTTTCTTTTAATATCGCTCCTTCTGATGATTACCAAGTTTGTTTTTTTTTTTTTTTTGTTCCGGCACTTCCTCCGCCACCGCCGGTTCTATCACACCTCCGCACGTTCTCGCGTCTTCGCCGCTCAGCAGCTCCCCCGACAATTCCACTCTCGGTATCCCTCGTCTATTATATCGTTACACCGATACCGATCTCACTTTCAGCTTCACTACTAGGCTTCGGAATCCTTCGCAACGATATCGCTCTGCTGTATCATACTACTCGAGCTCAGTTCTGCGTCCATGGCAGTGACAATATATATATAAATTGTTCGCTACTGTGTCACACGCGATTCGCTTTTATATTCCCAACGTCAACGACGACTCGACGTAACTCAACCGACAGAGCAGAAGAAGTTTTAGATTGGAAGACCGAGTGTAGAAATTGCCACAACGTTTTGCCACTTCCCTTCGACTCGACGTGTCTTCTGCTTTGTCCTTTTTTTTTCTTCCTTCGCACTTTTAGTATTCTTTTTGACTCCCAGGTCGTCTATTAACGGCGAAACCTTATCCTCTGTTACTTTGTATCTAAATTTCTTCCCGGTTTTCTTATTATTATAGTTCTCACCGTTTGTTAGATTTTATTTATTTATTTTTTTAGACATTTTTTAAAATATATTTCGCATATCAGTCTCTCACAGATATATATATATATATATATATATATATATATATCACCGATCACCGATTAAAGCAACAAATCGTAACTAACCAGTCGCCACTGTTGCGCCACCACCAACTGGCAAACTCCCGCTGATGTCTTTACTTTCTTTATGGCTGGTCGAGCCTCTTGTGCCTCCTTTTCTCTTCCTCTTCGTCACTCGAAGCGATAACTCGTCGTCACTGTATGATCCCGTCTCGGATTACCTCTAACTGGCTCTCGTGACTTCGTTATACTTCCTCCGTACGATGGCTCTCGTCCGTATCTCGTAATGTATCTAGCCGAATTTGTGTTATTTCCCTCGGAACTGCCTTCCCGGTGGTGGTGCTCTCTGGAGGTGGTGGTTGTGGTGCGTGCGCGCAATCACCTCGTGGCAGAGTTCCTCGTGGCAAGCTCCTGTCTCTCTTTTCTCCCTTGCTCTCTCTTTACCACCTGGCGCGTGAGATTCTCACTAGATCGTCGCGCTATTTTCCGACAATAATCGCGACACTTCCATCAGCAAGAAGCGACACACAAGTCCAATAAAAGTAGAATTTTTTTTCAATAAATCCTTCGCTAAGCTTTTTTTTGTTTTTGTTTTTTTTCCTTTTTCAATTTTTTCGATAATTACGTCTTTACTGATTTCACTCGTTTCCCTATGATAAAACGATAACGAATTATTAACAAAATATTAGTAAAGTATATTTTTTTGTAAGGGGAGGCTATCTCAATCTCGTTTGGGGCGCGCGGATTTTTGAGAAGAGATGTGTGACACCGGAGCGGCCTTAGAACACCGGGGGACTACCTAGTCGTAGAGTGATTGGGAACGCGACTGGCCAAAGCACTTGATTCGCGCGCGGTTCGGTTTGCTGCGCCTCTCCCATGCACTTTTTTTCGGGGCCACGTTGTGTTGGTGCGTGTGCTCTGTGGCGGCGGTCGCGGGCCCCTCCGCCCCGCCTCGCGCCTCACCACGCTTCCCCCTGGTGCCCCCGTGTGTTCTCGTCGGCTGCGGAGAGTAGTCCCTCGCGTGTATATTACGTGCCTATACGAGTGAGCGAGCTAGATAGATATACATATACCTAAGCTAGCCAGAGCCAGCAAGTAGTAGCGGTGGCAGCGTGCACGATCCCGAAACCCCGCGCCTGCCTTCGTGTTATTTCGTGAGTATATAGTCCAATGCTCCTGACGGGAATGAGGGAACCCGAGCGATGTCCCTTTTAATGGGAGCAAGAGAGCTCGATGTGCGTTATAGGGGCTCCACTCTCTCGTGTGTTCTGGTGGTGAGACGGGTATATACACCCGTGGTATAGTTACCGAAATGTTAACCTCGTGGAACCACTTTTTATTGAGTGTCGCAAAATTCATAGGAAGCACTCGTGCTGCGAGTGGGAACGATGGCAAGGGAGGCGATAGTGAAAAAAGAGGCGATAGCGAAAGAGAAGGAAGATAGTCTAAACGAGTCAGATAGAAGCGGAGAAAGAGCGCGGTGTGTTGTGCTGTGAGAAAGATAGAGGGGAGGAAATATGCGCTAGGGGCGGGAGGGCATAGCCGAGGGGTTTAAGGGGCGAAAATACTCCCCACTTTTTCCGAGGCGTCGGTATATATCGTCATCATATCAGCGCGGCACAGGGAACCACGGACCGCGAGGACCCCTCTTGTCCCTGCGCTGTGTGCTGGTCCACACGCCAATTCTTTGCCCCACCAACGATACTACCGACTACGACTACGTCGACGACGACGACCCGCGACGACGATGAGCATCAGCTTCCTCGTCGGTGCGGGCCTCCCCAAACCCCGTTGCCGCCGTCGCCGCCGCCCCCCTTTCGAGCGCCCTCTCTTGCCCCTCTTTGCAACACATGGACGGACTCCCGCGCTACAAATCACCCCGCCCTCCCCACCCGGCGACTCCTTCCACGCTTCCCCTCAAACGCTATACTCTACCAAGACCCCTATCCCCCCGTAGCCACTGCCAAAACCCGCCACGCTGACCCCCTCCCCGGCCCCGAAGAGCCCCTTTCGTCGTCGTCCCCGGATGACCCCTCTCTACTTGGTGAATCCGACCCGGCATTTAGTCCGTGCATAGCCAAACTTATGTACAGTTAGCTCCGCATCAAATAGTCCCGAGGATTTTTCGGCTCGAACTCGACTCGGGCCTCGAGTATGCATATGTATAGTAACAACATACTACATGAGTACATAGCGATTCTCCTCGATGGCACAGGCTATGCCTATGGACTCTCTCAATATTTTGCTCGAATACATCGGGACCTCCTGCGCGCCTACTCGACTCCCAAATCTTTGCACTGCAGCACGTCCAACCAGAGTGAGAGAGAATATATACTTTCGGAGTGATGCTTGGCTTGCACGCCTTTCTTCCTGGCCACGGAAACCTGTGGAGTCGCAGACTTCGACCATGCTTTTTCTCATTGCCAGTAGTTGGATTCGATAGTTTTAGTAGTTATGGAATATAGGTAATTCATTGCCATGATGTTTTCGATGTAATCTATCAGACTTTTTCAGGCACTTTCCTTTTCTTCGTTTAGTGATGAAAATAATGAGATATAAAATGTGGTTATCAACATTATTAATGTTCTCGACAAAAAAATTAAAATTAAAAAAAAAACTCCCGACTGCAAAAAAATTTACAAAAATATTCTTTAAGAAAAAATGAATATTCAATAAAAAATGTTATATAAAAAAAGTCTGAAATAATTCATAACATTTGTAGGAGGATAACTCCCTAATTTTTTTTATTACAATTGTAACAATAGATTTCAATTATTTGTTTGTAATTATTCAACTCACGAGTCTTTTTTTACAGCAGTCGGGCGACGTCTTCTCTGCGCACTGAGAAAAAAAAATTGTTGAACGAACAAAAAATTATTTGACTCAACAAAATGGTGCGGTCGGATAGCATCAACTAATAGTCGATGTAATAATAGCAAGATATTTTGTTCATGCATTGAAAAGAAATTTGGTTGGCTCGAAAAAAACCGGTTGATTCAACTAAATTATTTGTAGTTTTTTAGTCAGAGAAAAAAATATATTTTGTGCACTTAACTACTGGACAGGGTTTGAAGCTTATTCATTAATGCCTTAATTTTCAACGGGTCGCTCTATTGCGGGCAGTGACGGGAACCAACGTTTCGTGGCTATCCGTATATATCCTACCTGCCTACCTATCCTACCTATCATCCGTTAACTTATATCATATTTAAAAGAGTGACTCTTATACAACTTGCTAGATACCGGACCGCTTGCGAGGGAACGCTTCATCCTCGAAGCCACCTAGCGGCGACGGCTTCGAGGATGTCAAATGATTTTCTGAAATAAGCAATTTCATGGATGAACTAAACGGCTCAACGTTGAACGAAATAAAGTTTAGTTAATTCAATGTCGCAAGATATTTGAGTACACACTACATATGATTCTCTGAATTAAGACATATTGAGAAGACGATTAACTTTATCCTAACTGAACGGATTTTCACTTGAAAAAGATAAATTATTTAGTTTACTGATAGCAAATAGCATGAATTTCACCGTTCTACCCACCCTGTATTCGACAAAATAATATGTTAATATAATTTGATGTATGTTTTTTTTCAAACCACGGGAGGCTTCGAAACAACTAAATATTTAGTCGGCGCATGAAGATATCCGAATAACTTTTTTGGTCTCCTTAACATGGAATCTCTTCCATCCGAACGAATATACACTTTCATACACAGAATAATTGAGTTCAATACTATCAAATATTTAAAAACAATCGTTACATGGTACAACAAAATCGGAACTATATCCCAATTTGTTTTCAAGTTCATTACAACAAAATATTTTGTCAAATAAACGGAACAAACTCAGTTGGTGGCTAGATGTAATGAACAAAACCATATGTTTGAATTGACGAATTATTGTTCAAGTTAATGAAACACGTCACAGTTCATTCCAATAAATGGATTAGTCAACGCCGATGGGTGAGTCAACGCTGTTCATTTTGTTGACTGGACTATGACAAATGTAATTTGAGCAAACCTTTGTTGAGTTAACAAAATTTCCAACCAACAAAATATATTTATTTGAATCAAGCAATTTTTTTTCTCAGTGTGATGTCGTTAACTTGTTCATTATGTAAAACGACCAATGACTTTGGCACTTCTACTTTGACGTCTCCCGACAGTTGTAAAAAAAAGACCCGTGAGTTGAATAATTACAGACAAATAATTGAAATCTATTGTTACAATTGTTATAAAAAAAAATTAGGGCGTTATCCTCCTGTAAATGTTATGAATTATTTCAGACTTTTTTATATATAATTTTTTATTGAATATTCATTTTTTCTTAAAGAATATTTTTGTAATTTTTTTTGCAGTAAGGAGTTTTTTTTTATTTTTATTTTATTTTTATTTCACACTTTTTATATCACCGACACGGCCGGACGACAGCGTCTCAGCTGGCCTTAGCTTGAATCAATCGACGCCATGCCAGGCTAGGCTCACGCTCGTATACAGTAGTCGTGAGAATGTAGTGGTCAAGGCGATATTTACGAATTGGCAATTTTACAACTTTATTCAAGCGGATCTCTGCGAAGGCACTATGGATCTCAAAAATCCATGGACTTATGGCAAACCTCCCAGCCATAGAAGCTCTGCACCAAAACTTGTCAAGACATTTTTTGTCGTTTTGACAAACATGCATTTCGCAGATTCGAGGTGAGATCTTTTAATCGTCGCTAAATGCATAATCCCCGTCTTTTGCCCGGGGGCAGTTGGGAGTTGAAAATCAAACGATAAGTATGTATGTTGAGGATTGTCGACGAACAAACCTTGAATATTGTAAGTACTACAAAAAACCAAGATGGCTACAATTTATATTAAAAAGTACTTTAAATATTTTATACTGAATTGTTATAAATTGTAACCGGTCTCTGAAATGCAGAATTACTACTAGACAACTGAATGCCGATGAACATATATTTCTTGAAATGAATTCGTAATGGAAGATAAAGAATATTAAAGGTGAATGGGTAAAGTTAAGATGTTATTTGTTGAATATCTTGTTTGCAAATAAATGAAAGAGCGCTGGTAATAAAACGTGGCATGTGGGTAATATGCTGAAAAGGCAATGTAGGGTGTCCCGTCATTCCGTTTTAAACAAAAAATATTTATGAAAGTATCTTTTGCGATATTACTTGCGATCAATAAATTTTGACTTACAAGCTTTCGAAACTTGAGAAGTCGTATTTTTAAAAAATCGTAGGTCCCTATGATATAGATAAGTGGAAAAATGCATTAATCGATTTAATGGAAAACTTTTTCTTAATATTTTAAATATTTTTAGCAGTAATTTTCATTAACCGCACAGTTGACAATTCTCCAATATCAAGCTCAATATTTAAATTGAAATTAATTTATACATATTTTCAGTTGAGTCAATATGAGATATTTTCGGGATTATATTGGATTTAATAATCAAGAACAATTGTGTATTGTTGAAAAAAAAATCCTTTTTTAACCTCTCACATCATAAAACTATAGTTTGGAACATCACGTCGAACTTCGTTTAAGTAAAACTTTGTATGAATGTTATGTTTTGATTAACACGTAAAAAATCGAACATTCCATTTAGATGTGAATAACATTTTTTCTACACAATGGATGGTGCTCTGGATGATAGCGTTATGCAATTTTCTTTAATTCGGCGTATCGTAGCATATTTAAGACCACATGGTGCCCAAGACATTTGAATTTGCGTAAAATAACGTTTTTTACCTTTAAAAAAAAACGGTTATCTAAGACTAATCGTTAACTTCCTCGTTGGAAGCACCAGAAAAGTTTTTTATAAAATTCGCCGATTACATGGAAAAATTGTATTTAATAAAATCTAGCTATTTAACTGTTTCAAAAAAAAAAAACTTTTTTGAGACAGTCTAATAAACATGGAATATGTTTGAAAATAGGTTAGGCTGGACAATATTACAGTCAGCTTTAAAAAGAAAAATAAAGCTTCCTTTATGCGAAAGTAAAAAACAAAAGATTTTTATGTCTGTATCTAGACAATCTAAATTGCGCTATCGTCATAGGGTGGGGACATTCTAAGAAACCAGATTCTCCGGTTAAAATCATCCACACATACATCAATCTCCACAAAAATTAATCAATAACGAATTCACACAAAACATAACCTAAACTGTCAACCATCCTTCTCCGCTCAACATTTCTTATTTAAAATGTTCCAGAATATGCTATCGAGGGATAGCAATGGTTGATTGGAAATTTGTACAGTCCATCCATCAATGTAAATACAAAAAAAATAAACTTGTGAAGATGACTCAGAATCGGGACGAAACGTAAAAAGGAAATTTTCATAATCTTTTCACAAAAAAAGGCTATCTACTGTCGAAGCTCACAAAATAATTTATTTTATCATCGGCCATACCCCACAAATTGTCATTAGTATTTTATTATTAATTCGATTGATTGCTGCACAGTATTTGGTGTCCAGGTCAATCTGTCCATAGATGTGGGCATTCAGGTTGACGGATACGACTGATACAAACTGAAAACACTGGTAGCATGAATTATCAAGTACAGGTTGTTAAATATTTTTTTATATGGGGACATTCTCTCATAAACTTGAAAAAATTTTTTTTCTTCCGACTCCGCAACATTAACCTCATTTCGTGCCGGCAGCGCGGGCCGAAAACTGCTCATTTTAAACCAACCACGCGACGCAGGCGCAATCTGTTTTCATTACTCACTAGAGAGTAAAACGGTTCATTACTGCCCAGCGGGAGTAATGAAAAGTATTACGCATGCGTACTCGTCACAGGTTAAAAATGAGCTATTTTTCGGACCTTGTTGCACACACGAAATGTGGTTATTTTGTAGCGAAATCGGATGAAAAATATAGTATTCTACATGGAAGGGAGTGGATTTTCACCTTGTGTAAATTTCTGCTCTTGTTTCGCTTGGACATCATATTTCGCACTTGAAAAAAGCGGCGATTTCATAGCAGTTTTGCGGTACGAAAGTGGCTCTTTTCATAGCCATATCGAAAAGTTGATTTGCGCATGCGCTGTATATTACTTTTCGGCACTAGAGCAGAGAAGTTCACTTTTCCGTCCTAAGTACCAACGAATAATTTTTTTTCAATAAAACTACTAAGTTATATTTAATTTTATTTGTTTCCATTTTGTAACTAACAACAAATTTCACCTCCAAATGCAAGAACTTTTTCTTCGTAATAAAAAGAAAAGTTATATTTTTAAAATATATATTTTATATAATTCATTTTCGTAGAACCATTTATAGAAATTTACAAAGTAATTTGAAGCGATTCCTCGGTTTCGACGATCGGTAAGAAATAATCAAATAAACGTAGAAAACATTGAGATTGTCAAACTGTTATTCTGGCAGAATAATCGTATCGTACCATATATTATAACTCGAGAGTGTACCTTTTTGCTCTTCACTCAAACCATTCTATTATCACTGTTCTCGATAAATATACTTGGAAGTCGAATTATTGGAATGCTGCAGAAATCACTCCTGTGAATGCAACCTGGCGATGATTAACCTTTTTTGATAATTACCATAATTGACGTAAAGGTGGGGGCTGAAGCACAACCGGTAATTCACCACAGTAGATAAAGATAGTCGAAAATATATCATCTCGATTTTATATGCTTCTTATTGGCCTGTATCTGTCGCGAATTAGCGGTGATGGCAGGTATATGCTGAGAATTATAAATCGCATTGCATGTATACGACCGAAAAGGTCTTTCATGCCAGTCTCAATAAAACGTGTTCCCATATTTCGTTACGTCATGACGCTTGCAGGAATCCTATAACAGTACATAAACAAAATCTGGGCCGTTTTCATCTATTTCGAATCGAATAATCCAACGGCACTCCGACAAGTAAATAAGGATTTCTAGTGTCTATGGACGATGATGTGTATAGTGTGAGTTGATGAGAGAGCTGGTCCATTTGAAAATAACTCCAATTCCACACGAGGATTCCAAATTAAATTTGTGAAATGCCTCATTCGCGAAATCCAGAATGAGAGCCTTCGAACTCATAGAAACACGACGCGATTCATTTAGTTTAATTCACACACTAGCGATGCCGAGGAGAACGATATATGAATGTAGGCGACCGACATTCTTCCGAAAGTGCCTTCAGATATTCACCACTGGAATATTACGTATAAATATACTATGGGTTTCAATTGCAACTCAGATCCCATCAACATTTTATTAACGTTAGTTTAATTCAATTATGTATTTAGCGCTGAAAATGAACGTATAACTGTCGTGCTTCATCATTCAGCATGGAATTTGAGAGCACGAATCTTAGGACCATGTTCCAAACTGCGGTTTAACACGTAGCGGCCGTATTTAGCCGGATTTTCCATTGGTCCACGATAATGTGAAATATTAATGATTAGAAATTGGGCCACGTTTATCAATCAGTGTGCATTCCGAAAATATTTTTGATTAAGAATTCAGGGTTTGGGGTTCATAATCTCATGTGACCCGTCATTCACTATATTAGCTAGTGAACGACAACGAGAACCGAGTATGCCGTTAACTTCTCTGCAGCTTCAGATTATTGAATTATAACTCTGCTCGCCGATTTCGTCTTTTCCGTTTGTCAATTATGAAGATAGCTACTGCATGAAAATCTCTTCGGGTAATGAGAAAAATCCTTCGGTTATATATTTCATATTCTACGACGAACGCTCAAGTCATTGACATCTTATTAGGGGCTTTTACTTAAGACGATTAAAAATATTTCAAGATAGAGGACAAACGTTTTCAGTGGAGTATAAAAGTATGGAACAATATTTTTGTACTCGAATAATTTAATATATAAAAATGTTTTTATACTCACTGGAAAAGATAGGTGAGAAATGATGGACAGAGGGTGACACTTTTTTTAAAAATCGTTCGCGTTCAATTCGTATCCTGCTGAGAAGAAATAATAAAAACAATTACGTTATCGAAATACAAATCAATATGAGGAGGTACTGCGAATGTCACACTGTATCCTACCATGGTGAAAACTCGTGGGATACATATTGTGGGAATTGTTGTGACACGGTGACAGAAATATTGTTGCGTTTGGTGGATTCTGGCTGCGTTTAATATATTATTCTTTCTAGTCAAACAGATACGATGGTATTTTTATACTTCTTTATATATCCATAAAGGCTCGTATATACGATTGCGTCTTAATTATGTATGACAGAGGCTCGAATAGCCCACTCATCTTTTCTGATTACCAGTACGCCTATCTTCGTAAATTTTTCATCTGCACTGTCTACGTTTTATTTCTCCTTGATCGTATTGGACTAACCCCAATTTTTACAGATTTCCTTTGGATACATTTCCCAAAATAACATACCTGCGATTGATCTAAAATATTCTATAGAAATGTATATCGACACACTAATTACGAATCTGATAATGCAAACTGGCACAAATGTAATTTTCTATATGAGAATTTTAAAAGTACCATGAAAAACGTTTCGGCCTGACCGTTTTTATAAGTAAAAAAAGTAGAACCTTGGAAATTGCTTTCTCATTATTTAGTATTTTTGATAAAGCCTTTTTTTACAAAGCTACCTCTATGAGGAAGTACGTTGATCAATTTTGGCTTCGTCATAGAGGAAGGTTTGTAAAAAAAGGGCTTTGTCAAAGATACTAATTAATAAGGAAGCCATTTGCAAGATTCTACTTTGCAGGCTTGTTTGAGCTTTGAAGACATTTTAAAAAAGGATTCCACATGTCGTAAAATTAGAACCGATCGATTTGCGTCAAATTTTTACTCAAACCATTTTCTATGGTAATCCGTATGTGAACCAAGTTTGGTCCCGATATCTCGTAATTTGCGCGAGTTAATGTGAGAAAGACATTTTTAAAAAAATAAAAAATGTTATAAATTTGGAGCCGCTCGACCGATTCGCGTTGAAATTACACCCAGACCTTATTCTGAGACAATTCACATATGTACCAAATTTGATTTAAATCTTCAGAACCGCAATGTTTTGGTTTTTTTTTTGTAAAATGAAAAATTACAAACACAGTGACCGGTCCTCGTACCAAATGCATCTTTGATAATCAATAATCATAAAGTCACGTCGAGAATTGCGGCCGGATATCTCAGAATTTACATGAGTTGAAGTGTTTAGAGACATTTTGAAAAAATGGAAATTGCAATAAAATTAGAAAAACTCTATCGATTCTTGCCACATTAGGTACAGATCATGGTTCAATATTCTTCCATTACAAAATTTCAGTCCGATATTTCTTAATTTACAAAAGTCATAGCGTGATAACGATTTTTTAAACCTTTTCGAAATGCTGTAAAATTTGTGTAAGAAACCGACAATTGGGAGGTGTTTGAAAAAGTTTATATTGATTAACAAAGTATTTATATTCGGTACAATGATGTAATCGCCGATAAAAGTTAACGTTGACGGGGCTCGCCGTAGAATGCCTCACCTAGCGCGTTAGCTAGACGCTCCATCCCTCAGTCCTCAAGAGTCCTGAGTCACCATGTATGGCCCACATGGGTCCGTTCGGGTCCTTGTATAAACAGAGGCGTCAATGGGGGTGTCTGAGAGCTACAGACAGACGCCTGTGGATATATTGCTTTCAGTTGAATTTCCAATCGATACGCGTCATCTACAATCCCAAATGTTGTTGTATGACAGCCCACTTGTATGCCAAATTTGAAGAAGATGCATCTTAAAATTACGACAGTTATCGTGCTTACAAGGAAATCTGCATGCACGCACGCATACAAATATAGACATTTTTTCTGAACCACTTTTCTCGACGTTTTGGATCATTCTGAGTGTCCTGACATTAAAAATTCGAACAAAAAATGTTTTCGCAAAAACAAAGCTTCTACTGAAAAAAAAAAATCATTGATTCAAAAACAGTGACCATTGCGGACTTCCAATGACATAAGTTATCAGTACAATTTTATATGCATTCTAACAATTACATATGAAATTGAAACATTAACACATTTTCTTAGAAATTTTTTAGACGATGGTTTAATTTTATATATAATTATTAGAATGAAAATAAAGTTGTACTGATGTCTTATGTCATTGGCAGCCCGCAATGATCACTTTCCTTGAATCAATGATATTTTTTTTTCAATGTCCTCTTTGAAGAAGCAAAAACAGAGAACCTAACTTAACCTAAAGAACCTACAGAGCCTAACCTATCACAAAGAACCAAATCTAAATAACTTAAATAACGTAATGAATGCCTTGGCGCCACAGTGACTAGCGCCAAAACAGTCGAGTCGGAACGACGGCCGCAAAACGTTCTGCTCCCTTCCCAGTGTATTAAAAAAAAAAATTTTTTAAATTCCAAAAATGAGAAAAAAATAAAAAGAACGTCAAAAAATAATTTTTATGTTTCAAAATTCGGGATTGCAAAAAAATCTATATTTAAATAAACTGCAATCTAATAATTTTACTTTAATAATATTGATTTTACAAAAATTAAGGAATTTTCCACTGAATAAAAGTTCAATTCAAAAGCAAATGGGATCCACAAAAAATTGTGAAATAATAAATAACCCTTAGCATATTATCGTTGGGAGATTTGTTCGTCATTGGGTATGTGGACATATCCCGACTATAATATGCTAAGGATTGTTTATAATTTCACAATTTTTTTTTTCCTATTTGTTCATTAATTGAACTTTTATTCGGTTCTGTTTTTTTAATTTTTCTAAAATTATTATTTTTTAAATAATTTTTTTTATTGTAGTTTTTTAAATATAGCTTTTTTTGCTATCAGAAGTTTAAAAAAAAATGTTATTCATTTTCATTTGATACTCTTTAAAATTAATCCATACGTGAAAATGTACAGTCAAATGACAACACACCAGGAACAAGGTAATGGCTGGACCTGTAACGTATAAGAAAGTAAATCACAAATAATAATTGCGATAAAACCAATATTTTCAAACAGACTTTTTGACAAACACTTTTATCTCAGCGAGTCATTAATTTATCGCACTATAATATATCTAATAATCCTTATTCACTTTCGGAATCGATGTGCCAAATTTCATTAAGCCATTTGTTGTGGTTTCGGAGAAAAGTGGCGACATAGAAAACCGAATCGATCAACTGCTCACCGCTAAACGCATAACTCCCGACTTTTTGACCGGCGGGCAGTCGGGAGTAAAAATAAAAAAAAATAATTAAGTCTTAAGATCACACAGTGAAGTTAGTAGTAGTAGTAGTAGTAGTAGTAGTAGTAGTAGTAGTAGTAGTAGTAGTAGTACTAGGAGTTGTAGTCGCAGTTTAGTTCGATGATGTTGGTTAGTAGTAGTGGTAGTTTTTTTTTGTGAAAATAAAAGTCTAATACAAGATGAACGATACAAAGACGCAAAGCGCTTAGGCAACAGGCAAGCGCACCGAAACATGGTTTCTTAAATTTTAATATTGAAAATGGCATTTGTGCCTAATTTCATTATCATATTCGTAATAAGCGAGTCGAAATACCTTACTATAGAAAATTTCAGATCTATTGAGGTTATGCACTTTTCGAAAGTACAGCCTTTTCTTTTATCTGATGGAGAGTAAAACATTAAAAAATAAGTTGAAAATAAAAGATTAATCCGATACAGGATGCATCACTGTTAGTCAAATGGGTGTCACGCAGTGTCTAACTGTGCACCGACAGTATTAGTAAACAATTTTACATGCACAGAAATATTTAACATAATAGTATTACATATTTACAGCTGCATAAGATCGCAATCTATAAGTAACGGCCAAATCACTGGCAATACAATGAAAGATCATATAGCTTATATACGTACTCGGGAGACATGCAAGTTATATGTACAATGATCCTTAAACAGGGTCAAATGGAATTTTAATCGCTTCACCCCGTACATTCGTTTCAAATAATTTAAAAAATGCACTCTAAATTTAAAAATATATTTCCCCTCTATCCACAGGAGTTGAAGTTTTCCGTTTAAAACACATGTGTTTTTGAGTTTCTTTCGGCATATATTTTATTGACGGACTAATTTAGTACATAAAAATCTGAAATTTACTGGGTACCTTGTTCAAGCATATCGCTATTAATGAAAGAAATATCAGCCAACCTGCTTTTCGAATATGGCTGGTGCAGTCCATACAAGTTGGGTTCTTTAGAGTCTGCATATTGCCGATTTAGGAGCTGTAAGCAGCGCGAACGTAAACCATGATTCCATGGTTTAGAACAATGACACAATTTGCCATTCAAAGACGGTTGAGATTTGTCGAAAAAACTAAAGTATTATCAGACACGTAATTCAAATCCTCTTTCGATCATGTATCGCCATTTGACGTAAATACCAACGGTTAAAAAATGGCATTGTTTAGAGACTTGGATACGATGAATTGCGGCTTGAAAGTTTGACTTGGGTAGAGGAGGACAGCGATGACGCTTTTATTCATGCGCCACTATACGGCCCGTCCAACTGACGTCACACGGACGATTACAATACGTCTTTTTGTTTCCGCTTCTGTTTGCACTCACGTGAACTCGGCGCCCTGGGCATTTGCTCGGGATGTGATCACGTGAAGGGAACCACGCCGACAACACAAGACTGAAATAGGTCAGTCACAACCCGGATCTGTTTTCCTCCGACATTCAATACAATATTTGTCATGGTGGTAATCGCCGTGTTCTGAAGGAGTGCATTAGTCAATGCAGATTAATTTTTATGAACACATTTGTCCATACTATTGTTTACTCATACAGGAAGCTTTGTTTTTTTTCCGAAGAACATTTTCTTTTCGAAATTTTCATGTCAGGCCACTCAGAATGATCCAAAACGTCGAGAAAAGAAGTTTAGAAAAAATGTCTGGATGTGTGTGTGTGTGTGTGTGTGTGTGTGTGTGACATGTGCGTGTGGCCGACATTCAGAATTCAAACCTACATGTCTCAAGAACGGTCTTACCAATCGGGCTAAAATATGGTACGCATGTGAGTCAGGTAGACCTTTGTTGGTAATAAATTTAAAAACATGTAAAAATATGTTAAAATTTTATTTAAGTTTGAAATTTTCGAAAAATGTCTTAATGTACGCCCATTTTTAACTTAAAGTTTTTTGGTTGCTGTTCAGTTCATACCCCAACGGAAAAACGATTTTTTTCTCTCAAAGCGTTAGTATTTTGACCTTCTTCATACTGGTTATTTACTTAATTTTCGTATGTCCAGAATTATATTATTGTTAACGTTGTTAACAGTACAATTATATAATTCCGGAATGTCACTGAATATTCGAAAATACGGATTTTTTGCCTTCGATTGATCTTGAAATAAAATTGAGTAAGAAATAGTGTATACATTTTTTAAAAATTATTTGAAATTTCCCGCTCAGACAGGGAGATGAAGGGAATAAAATAAAATTCTAAAAATATTAAGGCATTTTTTGTTTGCAGCCGATTTGACGGGCTGCATCATGACATTTTTTTCCAGACCCGCTATAGGGGCCACCCAGTTCTACATAATAATAAGGACACATATTTTAAATTTGATAGACAATCACATAGGAACACATAGACACTCACAAACACACACAGACACTCGCAGATCCTTACACAGCCACTCACGGACACTCGACTCACTCACTCATTTACAGACTTGCGGGGTCTGTAAATAACATAATGACGGGACTTAGAAAAATTAGGTCCTGGGGGTATAATAACGGGACACAAAAGAGTTAGTACTTGGATGATCTAATAGTGGGACTTGCAAAATTTAACGAAGAGGACTTTAAAAAAATCGGGGCCAAGTGTGATCTTATAGGGGAATTTATAAGAAGAATAAGGGCCCCTAAATCGGAAAATTAAGGAAAAACAAGATCTGGGGGCGGCTACGGACTATTTGTGAAAATTCGCGATTTTCAAAATTGATATAACACAAATTTTTCAATGAGGGCTTACTTACATTAATCTTTTATTATAAGTTCGAAAAATTAACACAACCATTGACAGAAAAACAATGTACAAGTATCTTATAAAAAGTGGGTGGTAACGTTGATTCATGTTACTGGGGAATTCTCCTTAAACGCCAGCCGCAACTAGTCCTTCAGAAACTCGATGATCCCGAGCACAAACTACGTGAATATGTCCAACGAGTGGGTATAGGGAAACTCATATACCCGGGCTGGCGGCGTTCGATGACTCTCTCGCAAGTTCACCACTAGAACCCCTTCACCACATCGCATCTCCCACTATCAATCTCTCTGCAATCGAGTATCTTGTGGTCTCGTGTAAGGTAAATCGAGCCGAAGGGCCAGGCACTTTTCGAGATCACGAGTGGGCACGGTGAATGAGAGTTTCCAATTCTCTCGTGCGAGCCGATGCTTACACTACTACAAAATGTAGCTTCGGATTTCGTGGCTTCGCTCGTGAGGACGGACATTGCTTCAGCGACAGAATTTAAAAGAACTTTCAAGGGTCTCTTTCGGCGTCACGGCTGCACATTCTCACAAACATTGTGCAAAATCACTGGAAGCGGTTAACTATATTTTTCCAAGTGGTATAATGTATAGTTCATAAATGATGGATAATACACCACAGGTGTTCCATGAAAACTAAATAGCCGAATGAAAATCGAAACAAAAAATAAGCAAATGAAAAGAGTGAAATATTTGACAAATTCGATAATAGCTTATTTTATTTGTAGGAAATTAATGTTTAGATTTTTCCAAACATATATTTTTTTGTTTTCGAATTGTTTTGCTTCCTCATAGAGGAAGCTTTGTTTTCATGAAAAAATTTATTTTCGAGATTTTGATATCAGGACACTTAGATTTGTCCAAAACGTCCATAAAACGTCAGAAGAAATGTCTGTGCGTGTGCGTGTGTGGTTTGTCTATCGGTTTGTATAACGGTTTAGCATATTGCGCTCTTGCTACAGTACATTGCTACAGTTGAACAGTTCTTCAACTGCAGCAATTTTCTACAAAATCTGTGCGAAAATTTCGATTTTATGCCGTTTTGAATTTTTTGAAGAAACGAGATGGTCGCTCTAACTTTTGTTAAATTTAGTCTGTTTTGCTAAGTAGTTGGTTACAAGAGCAGGTGCACTCAATGTTGTTTGGTATTGAATTTGGCTCGATGATATCCGGACGAATAATCGTATGTTGCTCGTCCGGGTGGTCCTGAAAATCGTTGAAAAAACATATCCGAATGAATAACTTACGATTAATCGTTCTGAATAAGGTGAACATCGATAAAAAAATACAAAATATTAGTAACACATCATACATTGGTTAAATTTTTGAGATCTGTTCCAACGAATAATCGGATGTTACTCGCCGTGTGGATTCGATTTCGAGGATGGAAAAGTGTATTGTTATGAATAATGAAAAAAAAATTCGGAAGCAATGAAAATTTTGCTTTCTTGCCGTCGAGGGTCTTTGCCCCCCTTCCCCCCCCCCCGCGGCTTGGCCCGTGGACACCCTCGTCCTTTTGCGTCCGCATATTTATTCGATTACATCATGAACATTTTGGGCCTATAATATAACTAGAGCTTATAGTTTGCAGGTTACGAATTATTTTATCACACGGAAGTTTTCTGTATCTGCATTTTCCACACTTTGGCCAGTCGTAACTATGTAATTCTGCGGTGAATCAATTTTTCCGTTTAGGGATTATCTAATAACACCTTTTCTTAGTTTTTGTTTAATGATCTTTAAAAATTGACAGTCATTTTTTCGTCATTTTCGTAATTTTTCTGCTGATGGCCAGTTGTACCGTTTCACCTATTTGTGCAAGAACCCTGGAGTGAAATTGATTGCACGAACAGGTGAAACGTTACAACGGACCATCATCAAAATGTTACGAAAGTAACTGCCATTTTTTGAAGATCATTAAAAAAGGAAAAACTAGAAAAAGGTGCCACTAGATAATCGACAAACGAAAAAAAATCTGCCTTAGAAAAAAAATTAATTGCACGAAAAGGTGAAACGGTACAACTGCCCATGTGTAAAAACTGACAAAGAAATGTCTGCCAATTGTTAAAGATTGTTAAATAAAAATAAGACAAGATGGCATTTGATAATAGCAAAATGCAATAATCTGCTGAGGGAAAAATTTAACGATCGCCGGTTTACATAGTTACGGCTGGCTAAGTGTCAAATTTGGAGATACAGAAAACTTCAGGGTCATAAAATAATTCGTAACCTGCAAACTATATAGCCCTAGATTTTTCTCTTCAAAATTACCTATGTTTAAACGGAAAAAACGAGGTCCCTGGGAAATAGTTCCCTAAGAATGCCGACGACCATGTTGCATTCATCTATACGTGTTATAATCAAATGGGAAATTAAAAAGGCGATTGAGGCACCTGTAAATTATTTTTTTCGGACCTCAAATTTTAACTGGCATTGTCTAAGGTTCAACATGAACGCTTAATATTTAGTTTTAATTTTTAAAAAAAGTATTTTTAGACACACCCTAATATACATACATATGTATATAGGTCTAGGATAATTTCTTACTCCCACACTTATTTTAATGGACTATGTATGGGAGCTAATCACCGGCACGCCATGCTTTCTGTAATAAACTACTTTCTCTGTAAAATTATATACCCGCCCAACTGATTTACTTGACTAATATTGCATAGATTCGAACTATTTGTGTAATTGGTTTTTTAAAAATAATATTTCTTTTTAATACTTGGTGTAAGGTTTTTTTAAAATTTTTATGGGGGATTTGCTTCCTTTTTGAAATCTATAGTATATAGAATTCTGAAATTTTTGAAAAAAAAAAAAAAAATTGTGCTCTGAATCGCGTCGAATCTCAACAAATGACCTGAAATGTTCTACAGCCGAACAATAACATACAGCGCCGCTACGTACCAATTTTGGTTATGATCTGTAAAGTCGTTCGGATTTTACGGCATTTTGAATTTTCCAAAAAATTTAAATTTTCGCTAACATCATTTTTTTTTTATAGATAATATATTTTTAACTGTTAATTTGTGTTGTTGCACAAGCAACTACCAGAAATATAGAGGTAACGATATTTTAAAAATGCTAATTAAAGTGAAAAATGATGTAAAGTAGAACTTTGCACATTGCTGTCTCATTAAATTCCATTTTTTACAGAGTCTCTTCCTCTCTGAGGAAGCCAAAATTAATAAATAAACGTCCTCATAGAGGTGGCTTTGTAAAATATGAGATTTAATGAGGAAGCAATGTGCAAAGTTCTACTTTGCATCTTTTTAGGTTTGTCTATTGAAGATATAGATGATTACATTTATGTAAACTTCTGAAATATCGGATCAAGCAGTAAACTCTCAGTGGCCTATGTGGTCGTACACTCGTTCGTGCTCTCGGCCGTTCACTCCGTAGCTTGTTCGTTTACTAGATTTCGCACTCGTATCGAAATGTACTACGATACAATTTTTTTGTTTTTCATCACATACGGAGTATGTGAAAGAGAAAGTATTGCGATCCAAAAAGAAATCGAATTCCAGATTTTTTTTTGGAAATACACGTTTTGACGGTCCTTGATTCCCAAAAAAGCATTCATTCATTTTTGTCTCCGTCGGTCTGTCTGTGTGTGGCAGGTGGCTGTCCGAAAACACAATAACTTTTGTAAAAACTTGTGAACCCCAGTGAAATTTTATGTATGTCTTCTATGTATAATATGTAGTCTTGGTATTGAAATCCAATCCAAAATCTCCACTCCTTTCGCTACTTTACCTGAACCATGATAAAAGAAAGAAACTGTTTATGACATTTCAGGTAAAGTACCATATAAGGCATTGGTGCTTTGTTTTCAAATTCAATACTAAAACTATATTTTATTTTAACTGTATTTACACATGTAATTTGATTCAGCATTTTGTAGTTGGTGTTTTTGTTTGTCGATGTTTTCATTTGTCAGTATTTTTATTGTAGGTGTAACCATTAGGGACTGGTTGGCACAGATAATTCGGATTACAATTTTGAAGCGACCGTTAAAGGGCCGCCGTCGAGAAGTAAGAATAACATTAGCGCCACAGACCGGTGTGACGTCAGATCAAATCAGAACAGAACAGACAGCAAAGGAGTTTCATTAATTGAATTTAATTTTTAAATACTTGACGTCGAGATGCTAGCGGGTCTCTTGATAGTGTCCATTATGAAAGAATTATAGGTAGCTAAAACAATTCGATAACATCTCACGCGGCAAACGATAAACAATTGGTAGCATTCATTCCAATGTTCATTCATAGAGTGTTATATCTGTGAATATTAAACAAAATGTTTATAAATAGATTTGGTAGTGATAGAGATATCAAACAGCCGTGTTAATTAAAAATGAACTTACGATGAAACGCTTGAATGGAACAATGAAGAATCTGGATATGATGCTGATGAGCCGAAGATCATACGAATTGCAGACCCCACTGATAGTTAAAAGAGGCTAATAGAAACAATGTCAATTATCAGCTGTCAAATACTGATCAGAGAATCGAAATAATGCTAAATTCTGGTATTAAAGATGTAATTAAAAAAAGTTGCTGATGGCGTGATCGCAACACGTGTCTCTCTCATCATGATTGCTGCTGGCGTGATGATGCTGCTGTAATGATACTTGGTATCAAAAATGAAGTTATGCAAAACTGAAGAACAATGTGGGAACTTGAAATTGTTAAATTATTTGCAATTAAATTCATGAAATATTGTGATTTTAGTTTCGAATATATAGTGTTGATATATACATAAATATATATCAAGTGTAATTCATTAAGAACATATACTGGACAATGCATGCTTCAGATATTTACAGTTTTTTTCATTGCATTTAAATTGAAAGTAGTTTTTAATAATATTAACGATTTCTATGGAAACGAGTAATAATAAACCTGAAAGCAGTCGGCTCTAGCTCACAGAGCGTGGAATTTAAAATCCTAACCTGCAATTTCGAGATGCTGCCACAGTGTGCTGTTCACGTTAGAGGTATACTTCAATATATAATAGTGTATTGTCGTCTCAGGCACTATGTTGAATGTATGGATGACTATTTCAATAGCTTTGACAGGCTTTTATTTCTTCTCGATACTCTTTATATCAAGGTTATCGAAAGTTAAGGTGCGAAGATTCCTGATTTTTGTGAAATATATCAGGATTAACAACTAGAAGTGTATGGTACCTCAGTCATGTGTTTATAACCTCAATATTAAATCTGATCCACGAGTCTGTGTTTATTTGTGTTCAACGTTCAGTGTGAATAATTCACAGTACATTTCTAATTGATAACCCTTTAAACTCATTCCTTCTGTATTAATAAATGGCTCTTTTTTGGTCTGCAACAAGATTCATATTTTACTCGGTGCATTTTTTTTTATAAGCTAAGCTGTTTTTTCATCCCGTTTGAGTGATTACTAAGGTAAAACAATAAAAAAACTCCCGACTGCAAAAAAAATTACAAAAATATTCTTTAAGACAAAATGAATATTCAATAAAAAATGATATAGAAAAAAAGTCGTCGGTTGTAAAAAAAAGACCCGTGAGTTGAATAATTACAAACAACTAATTGAAATATATTGTTACAATTGTAATAAAAAAAAATTAGGGAGTTATCCTCCTATAAATGTTATGAATTATTTCAGACTTTTTTTTATATATAATTTTTTATTGATTATTCATATTTTCTTAAAGAATATTTTTGTAATTTTTTTTTTGCAGTCAGGCGTTTTTTTTTATTTAAATTTTTTTTATTTCACACTTTTTATATCACCGACACGGCCGGACGACAGCGCCACAGCTGGCCTTAGCTTGAACCAATCGACGCCATGCAGGGTAGGCTCACACATGTATACAGTAGTCGTGAGAATGTAGTGGTCAAGGCGATATTTTTGAAATGGCAATTTTACAACTTTATTCAAAGATATATATATCTGCGGAGGCACTATGGATCTCAAAAATCCATGGACTTTTGGCAAACCTCCCAGCCATAGAAGCTCTGTACCAAAACTTGTCAAGATATTTTTCGTCGTTTTGACAAACATGCATATAGAAGACTGGAGGTGAGATCCCTCGATCGCATAACGGGGACGGGAGTTAAGCGAAACGCATAACTCCCGTCTTTTGCCCGGGGGCAGTCGGGGGTTAAAGACAACTGATTATTGGTTTTTTAAAAGGCACTGCTGTACTGAATCATTGATCGTCTACTATCTACTTGCATGTAAGTTTATCTGTATATTTCAGACCAAAGCATAATAACTTCTTAATCAGTTTGGAAATTGAAAATGCGCTTATTGCCATTTTTAAATTTTTTCACATTTCAGATAAAGTATTAAAAGGAGCTGATGTTTTATTTTGAGTTTCAATATAAAAACTACATTTCATATACAGAAGACAATGAGTTTCTCTGTGATCTATGGGCTCCTTCATTAGTTTTTGTATTTGTTTGCCTTTTGGTACTTTACCTGAAAAGTAAAAATGAGTTCTTTTTTAAAAATATTTTTTACATTCAAGGATAAGTACTAAAAGCGGTAGATTATTTTCAATTTTGATAGCAAAACTACATTCAATTCTTAGAAGATACACAGTTAATCTTAGTGCAGTCGGGTGGGGTACAACATTTTGAATGACTAAAATTTCAAATGATTAATATCCAGAAATTTTAGAATTATGAAAATTACAATAACGAAAGACAAGTTGTTTGAATTTTTTATTTGGACAGACCACTAAGTCGAATAATTGTTTGTTTGATAATTTCATTATTCAAACACTCATTTATTTGAATATATAATTTCAGAGAGTGTATAATTTGAATAATCAAAATATTGCATCATTGGGTTATAAACTGTTCGAACTCTCATCAATTTGATATTTCTCCGCTTGTAGTTTCGTCCATTCCATAAAATTCTTTCAACATCTCGGTATACTTTATTTTTATGATAAGACTTTACGTACCCTCGTAAAATCGGCCTTTCTCTATTTAAACTTTCGTTAATTTTGAAATTCAAAATTTGTATCTTTCCCTATTTTGACCCCCACCCGTGCAGTCTGATGCAGTTTCTTTGAAAAGTTATGGCGCTTTCGGATGACACAGACAAACAGACAAACAGAAATTAGCGAACGTATTTTTTTTTCTAATCTACGACACTCAACACGTCTATTTCCATAAAAATCTGGAAATCAATATTTTTTTTTGGATTTCAATACTTTCTCTTTTACATACTCTGTATGTGATGAGAAGATAAAAACTGAAAAAAAATAATTATTGGCTTGTAAATACTAATTAGCAAATCGGAAAAATCACTAAATTGTATTCAAGATCTGAGAAAGAAATGGTTATGTAAATAAATTTATTGAAATAACTAACAATCTTTAGCGACAAATTAACAAGATTGATAATACGGTATTCGAATAATTCCGGTATAAAAATGGAAAATATTATTTTTAAATCATAGAGCAGTTCAGTACGTAGCTTCACAATGAGCTTGGGCTCAAACGCTCCAGACTAAAAGTGAAAAGGATGTGGTTAACGCCTTCCGGCGGATAATATCTGCGTCAGATAATAAGAAGCGGTCGAGAAAACCGAAAAATCTACAAATAGATGATGGAAACGAATTTTATAATAAGGACTATTAAAAAAATAGTTAAAGAACATTATATGAATCATTATTCAACTGAAAAGAGAGCCTCTAATTAAGAAATGTAGAAGGCTTTCACATTAAATGCTCCTTAGAAAGGGTAAAATCGAATTTTAATCGCTTCACCCCCTAAATCGGTTTAAAATTATGAGAAATCCTACACTAAATTTTTTCGAATTGAAAAAAAAAAATATTTATCCTCTGTCCACAGGGGGTTGAAGTATCCCGTTTAAAATAAATGTGTTTTTGAGCTTCTTTCGGCAGTCATTTTATTGACGGATAATAATTTAGTACATAAAAATCTGAAATTTACTGGGCATATCGCTTTTAGGGAAAAAAAATGTTAACCACCCGGGTCTTCGAATATGGCTGGTGCAGCTAAATTGTCATATACATTTTTTATTTAAAAAAACAAACGATTATCGCAATTTTTGAACAACCATTTCAAGTTTGTACTTTGGAATTTTGAACTACATTGTTTTATTTTCGAATTCGAGATCATTTACCCTAAAAATATAAATTTTAGTCAAATCACGATTTTATTAAACAACGCAGAAACGAAAAAATATATACACGAGAGGTTTGACGCTTGAGGTTTCTTCATGACCATGTTTCCCCTTAAGGTCAAGTTGCAGACGAAAACTGTCCTAAAAACTTCGAGAAATGCCGTTCGCATCTCAGGGCAAAAGAAGGTTCTTAATTTTTATGTAGGATAGTCTTAAGAGTGGGAAATTGTCCCATACTGAGCCTTAAGCATTCCTGTATCTGATGGCATGGCCGTTTGCCTGACCAATTCCGTATATTGTATATGTTTTTAGATACTCTTTGCTGCGTTACGTCCGGACTGCAGGTCTTTTCATCATTAGTCACTGTACTTTCTACCCCTCTGTTAATTTACGCTAACATTTTCTTAATAATTTCTGTTTGTTAAACGATTCTAGCAGTTCATTTTGATAAAATTTAGAATCAAGATGCAAAGTTACGTCTGGACGTAATATAGGGCAATCGAGGATTACCCAGAATTTGCTAATTACCCAGAATCCTCGAATTAGCTAGAATCCTCGGATTAGCCAGAAAGCCCGTTGTCATAGTAACTGTTTCCATAGCAAGTTTCCAAAGGGCCTCACAAGCCCGGATTTTTCTAAGTCCCCCATGAGACTCGTGTCTAATGAACAGACCAAATTTACAATATTTACGAATGTAATGATCGACCGGACATTTTGGGGAAGTGTATAGATTGGTAATGAGAACAGTCAACCGAAGTTTCGAAGAGGGAAAATATATGGTGTGTCACCGGGTATCGAACCCGGTTCATTCTGGTACTGAGAAAGAGTGCAAATCACTGCGTTAATGTCACCTATATTTTACTCTCATTCGAGACGTCTTCTTCTATGCAATGCTGAACCGGCAGACAAAACTGAAAGGAAAATTTACAATTATGTGCGCAGGGGACCACGACTACCCTCGCTATTAATGTTGAAAAAAGAAGAAAAATGGGATTCGTCCACAGATACGGTTTTAGAATTTATGTTTGCGGGATAAACCTACCAAACTACCTGACGTGCACGCCAACCACTAGACCAAACTGACTACATTGAATTCCTATACTTTTGATTCCATCAAAGCTGCTTCAAGGATAACAGCTACTGCTACACGAGGGTTTTAACATCGCTGATTATGAATCTAAGCTTCAAATTCAGAAATTCAGAATGACGGATCCAATATGGCAGATCAAAAAGAGAATGGTGATTTTATATCGATAGTCGTGGGTTTTTGAAGTTGCAAATTAAGAATATGAATACAAAATAAAAGGTTGTGCGTGCAAGAAGTGATCTAATTCGGATGAAAATTGATACCCGCAGCGTTTTATCTCTGATTTCAAGTCTGAGCTTAAAATACATAAAGTAAAAAATGAGTATTTCAATATGGCGGACTAAAATGCAAGCAGAGATTTCCTTTTAATGAACCATGGTAGGGACTTTTAAACTACAAAGTCGTAAGCTTGCAATGGCGAATCCAACATGCTTTAATTTGAGCTAACGAAGGAGCTCTGGAGAGAGCCAAGAGTGAGAGACCGATTGAGCGAACGTGTGAACGATCGAGAGACCGACCCACGTATGCCACTGAAAGAGAAAGAGTACTCTAGATTCGACGTTTCAGATTTCTACAAAAATTTAGTCATCTACATCTTCCATAGACAGAAAAATCACTATATAATAAAATCCCAACAACAAAAATAAATTATATCAATGTAATATTAATATTATTTGTCGAGCTGATGATTAACTTCCGAAAATATAGTTCATTAAAATAAGTGCTCCAGTAAGAAATTATTTTAGACCTCTATACATATGTATCTCTCTGTATTATAAAAATACCTCAACGCCGCCGTGCAGTACAATCGACCGATGTCGGGCTCCGGGCCTGATTTTCGAAGTCGATGAAAATCAATTAATTGTTAGCAATCAATGCAGAATTATTGCACAAGTAAAAGCCAAAGAACATAATTGAATTCCATTTGGCTACTCCCAAATAAAATGTGTTTAAAGTTTTGAGGTTAAAGTGCAAATTGACACCAGCTATTTAACACCGGCCATTAACACGGTGTTGACTTTATGCAACACCTCATAAGTCCACACCGTGTTAATTTTTTAACACCGGATTTTTAACAGTGTAAATAAATTTTACAAACAGCCCATTTGAATATATCGAAGTATCATATTAAGATGGCCGCCATTGCTGTGTCTTCTGTAACTCACTTCATAGCGCATATGGCAGAGTGTTCGAATAAGTTTGAAAAGGATGGAATAAAAATAATTTATGTAAAATAATTTTTTTACGTTTTGACTCGGTTCTGAGTCATCTTCAGACTTTTATTGAATTTCGCCTTACATTGGTGGACTACACAAAAACATTTTAATCAATTGCCTTCTCTCAATAACTTGTCTATCAACTTTTTTTTGGGGAATGTTGAGCAGAGAATGTTAATTGACATTTTTGTATGTAGTCCTAAACTTGATAACCATATGGGGAAGAGTTATTTTTTTGTGAAACCGGGTTTTCCGGTCAAAATAGTTTTGTTGTTATTGTAATGTGAAGCTTGATAGATGAATTCGTTGTTGAGTATCTTTGTATGGAGAATACTGTTTTGCTTCCTTGTAGAAGAAGCTTTGTTTTCGTGAACATTTTTTTTCGAGATTTTCATGTCAGGACACTCCAGAGGTCCGCGGAAAATTCGTCGAAAACCTCCTCTATGAGGATGCCAAAATTGTTGAATAAGCTTCTTCATAGAAGTAGCTTCGTGAAAACTCGAAATTAATGAGGAAGTACTGTGAACTACCTTGCAGCTTTTTTGATTGATGATTTTAACCGGAGAAGACGATTCATTAAATTCGGTCACGACATGCTAGTAGTGCGATCGAGACGAAATTCAATAAACTTCCGAAGATGACTCAGTGTCGAGCCGAAAAGTAAAAAGGAAAACTCATCTTCCCCAAAATCAGGCCGTCTGCAGCCGCAGCTCACCAATAATCTATTTGTAAGAAATATTACTTTGTGCCGGAACTTTTTTTCTATTTCCTTGTAACTTTTAAGTAAGAACTTCAAATACACGTTCACACGCTCGGAGAATAAGAAATGATCTTGAAAACATTATTATATCCATCAATGCAATCTGAATTCTACGATAAGTTCAAAATTGAAAAAAAATATTTACGGCTGAATTAGTCTCATCTTAAGATAGAGGAGTAACCTTACCGGAAACGAAGCTCTACAATTTTTATATATTTTATCAGCATGCACCCATCTGTACTAGCAATTATATAAGCGAGTGCGAAGAATCATCGTCGTACATACTACTGTACTATAATCTTATCTTCCATTTACTTATACATACAATGCGGTGCAGTCGGTCGTGTCATCATTGCTGGATATACGGGCCTCGATCCTTCGCTACTTCGTTAACGTGTGAGGTGGCAAATAAGATGTTTTTTCAGTTAACATAATTTTACGTATATCAAGACGAAATGCACTTATACTATCGACGAATTATCATTTCGCCCCATTAATCGTCTCTATACGCAGTTGACACAGTTTCTCCAACAGTTGTAATAACCATGTATCTATAAGCTAGAGCAGTACTTTAAAGTTGCTTTGAATTCAATTCTAGACAGTCATCGTTATCTACCGAGCCACCACGATATTTGGGACATGTTATAGAAATATTCCATGAACATATGGCAATTTTGCCAAAAAAAAGTTTAGAGTCTTTTAAAAATATTTTTGACATACAGCAACCTTGAAATGTTCGCTTAAAATATCGCATATGTAAAATTCTAACAACATTGGAGAATAAACATTGAAGTAATATACTGGAGAAATATTGCAAAAGCATTCAAAGCAAGTAAACAATATTTTCGTCATTAAAAATTAGCATTAATTATATGTATTACGATGCAAATTGTATTATTATTGAATTATGAACCTATTAGGGGTAATCGAGAACTACAATTTGCAATTAATTCAAAATCCAAAAAATTCGTAAAATATTGAAATTTTTGGCAAAGGTGCAGACATTCAGATTTTATGTCATTTTGAATTTAAAAGAAGGACGTGATCACCCTAACTTTTCTAAAAGTTCGACGATTTAGCTACATAGTTCTTCATAACTGAAGATACGTTCAGTGTAGTTTGGTATTGAAAAGATCGGTAAAGGTGGTTCAAATTCTATGAGGCTTTGAATTTTTTGAAGAATTGACGTTACGGCACTAGTTTTCGCAAAAATTGAGCAGGCGAGCTCACATTTTCTACATAAACGCAACAACTATGTGTAACTTGGTTCAGATTTTAGAGGGGTTTGAATTTTGCAATTTTCTGTAGATGTAATTTCTGGAAGTATTGAAACAACGAGTTCACATATTTTACTCATAATTACATTAATGTATGTTGAGTTTATAATTTTATTAGAATCGATAAAAGATTTTAAATGTTATGTTAGATTCAAGTTAAGATCTTGAGATTGCTATTGTTTAATAAAAAAGACTTCTACGTTAAAAATCACTTGAGCAATATAGTTATAATTTGGATAAAACTCCAAAAGAAATACTTACAATTATTGTGATGGGAGATGGGAGGTTGACGCGGCGGCGACGGCGAGTCTAGAAAGGCTACGCGCCCCCTATGTGCTTCGCGCACTAACCCGCCTCCGAGTCACAATAATTGTACATTTTTTTGTTGAGTTTTGTAAATTTTATCTATTCTTTAGAGGGGTTTTCATGGGGGATTTTGAAAAATCAATATTCCATAATATATCTCCCATTCAGGCCCGAATAATCTAAGTACCCCTCTATGAGGATTTTTCTAAATCCCCCACACGAGACCTCCTCCAGGCCAAGATTTTTCTAAGTGACACGATACCAGGCCTCATAGGGGCGACTTAGAAAAGTTCTTGCCTGGACAGGTGCTCATATTAGGGGGCATAGAAAAATCCTAGCCTCGAGGGTTGGTCATAGAGGGGGCTTAGAAAAATGCTTGCCTGGAGGGATGCTCATAGGAGGAACTTAGAAAAATCCTGGTTTTGAAAGGTGCTCATAGGGGGGACTTCGAAAAGTCCGGGCCTGGGGCGTCAGCTTCACCTAAAAGGGAGCAATCCCGTTTAGTGAGGCTGAGCTATATTCCCTTATTATAAGGGGAAAGTGATAAGTTTCACCGAAAGGAACTCCTACGCCTCCCGATTCTAGACACGGCGGTGACGTTAGCGGCGAGATCTTTATATAGTATAGAGAGATATTTGGGGGGTTCCGCCCCCCCTCTGGGATTCGCGTGCAACCCCTCCGAGTAAAAAATGAGCGGATGCGATTTTTGGAAATTAAAACACTCAAAACATCTATTTACATCGTAATCAGTCAGACGATATTTTCTTATTGTAATATTTTTTCTTTGTACACAGATTGTATGCGATGAAAAAGTAAAAAAGCATCCTTTCAATTTGTTGGTAGTTTTTGGTAGTTCACAAAGAAACTCTGAAGTAATTATTAAATCAGGTTAGTTGTGAGAAATATCTATCAGGCCCAAAAAAAATTGATTTTCGTTGAATAGACGGAGAATGTCTTATATATGCAGAAGGTTGACCTTGAACAGAACCTAAACTCGTAGACAACGTCGTCGTCCGAACCTCCTCGCGAATATGTGTCACGACGAGTTTTTCCCTATCGATCGCAAAACCAAAGTTCTCGGACATTCAGCAGGTCTCTGTGTCCCGCAGCACATGAACACACAAGGGCAGGCATCGGAATCGTCCTGTCCCGGTTAAGCTTTGGGTTCGTAAATAAATTATGACGGCAGCATGCAGCAGTCACTAGTAGAGAAGTAGCTTAAAAAGCCGGGAGCTATCCTGATTCTCTAAAATTGAATCCTAAGGATAGCATCGGGATAATAGAATAACCGAATCTCTGGGCCAGAAGAGTGGTCCAGTAGAGGCAGTGGCAACCAAAATACATTCGGACGAAAAGGAGAGTTGAGAAAGAAGAACTCGCTGGCTAGGACCTTGCTCTATATACCTTCAACGAATAGAGGCAAAATATTGTAGGGTACCGTTCTTCGATCTAGCTCTGTCCTTTCTTTGTCTCGACACTTTTTCTCTACTGTAGCAAAAACCAGTTCAGCGTCGACTTAAGTCGTCCCTGTAGGAAGTGAAATGTGAACGACTGCATTGTATGGCTAATCATACCAGTGCGCGCTCTTTTCCCCTGTACCTTTGGTGCATCGCCGATGTATCTCTGACTATCTATGTATCTAGGAACCTTTGTCCACCTGGTCGATATTGTCGGTTGACCTCTCAGATATTTTTTGAAGGATGCAATACCCTACAATTCGCAATCGAAAGCAACGCAACGCGAGCATTAACGTATATTAAAAGGTACCAATAACGTTGATTTTGAACAACGACAGCGACAGCGACAGCGACAGCGACAGCGACAGCGACAGCGACAGCGACAGCGACAGCGACAGCGACAGCGACAGCGACAGCGACAGCGACAGCGACAGCGACAGCGACAGCGACAGCGACAGCGACAACGACAACGACAACGCTGCCTTAGAGTTATTAATACATTGGACGAAAAAAATTGTTTAACAAATTCTATAGAAATTTTTAACCCACACCCACGACGAATGCGGTACAGTGTAGCTAAGTCGGCTGCGGTGGCATGGATAAATTAGACCCTACATATTTAACGTAGCAAAAGAAAATATTCAGACCCTATGACCTCCCGAGCAGAAATAAAATCCGGCAGCTTGATGTTTCATCTGGGTCGGATCAGGTATTAATAAGGTATGTCATTTCTAGATCAGATGTACTTGGTGTCAACCTGATTCGGACCGGATCTCATATAAGCATGGTATGCCGGATCCGGCCCGCCTAATATCCACAGGATGTGGACCGGATCTGGTTTTAGTACGTTTTGCCGGATCAGGCCCGGTTAATATTAGCCACATCTGGCCCAGATGTAATTTCGATATGTCTTACCGGATCCGGCTAGCTGCGTATCAGCCGGGTCAGGATCGGATTAGGTATCAGTAAGGTAAGCCGGATCAGGCGCGTCTAATATTAGCCAGATCTGGCTCAGTTATAAATTCATTACTAATTATTATTAACCGAGAATTGTTAATTAACATCTTAATTTGAATTGGATCCGGGCCAGATACGTAAGTCGGATGCGAGAACCGATTTTACTGCGACAGGTTTCATTTGAAAGGGGAAGAAAAATATTGGCGCTGATACATTTAGCGTCCGCGACGTGTTACCTCAGATAATGAAAGTTAGAATTTCCTAGCAGACGAAAAAGGGTGAACGTCAAGCAAAGTAAGAGTATCCTGATATGATTGATCGGGCCCGGATATCATATCAGGCAAATACTGGCATGGGCCGGATTACAGTTTGATTAAATTTCTACTCAGATTTCAATTTTTAAAAAAAGTCTATTTACGCTTCTATTTCTTCAAAATTATGGCTATTGAAACAAATAATTCTTGAAACGTGCATTAACGCTTTGGGATTTTTACCTTGTGAGCTACAACTTTGCAAACAAATAACTAGTAATCAGCGATGTTTAATCATCCAGATCGATTTTGTTCTTTGTACTGTATGAAAATTAACATCTACTAATTCACACCTATTTCATCTTGGAAAGATTTGAAGTACCGACACACTTAATAAAGTTCAAGGATATTTGCGGTAAGATTTTGCCACAATCAGTAACGGGCGTGGGGTACAATCACAATTCCACGCTGACTTCTCTTTCACGAACTTCCATCATTAAAATTGACAGAAATGGTCAGTTACATCAGAAAATAATGTGCAGGATTCTTCTTCGTTTATAGTTTTAAACAAGATATCAACACAAACGTGATTTAAAAAAAAAATAACATGATTTAATTCAACGAAAAATGTTCACTTTGTCCACTTTCGTCAGATATCTTCAAAGCGACAGTATAAAAAGTAAGAAGAATTTTGGGTCTCTAAATCACTTACGAATAGTGAATCTTTAAGAAGTTTAAATTCTTAAGAATCCGAAATTTTAATGTCCTTTCTTATTTAATAGTTGTCTTTAATTTATTATGAAAGAATCATGAATATCGTAAAAGTCAACCACGAAAGATAGACAGATTTAAAGTGACCTGAAATCATTATTTCTATAAGTATAATGGTTGAAGTTATTTCAAATGATTGTTTTTTATACGGGCCCTGCTAGCAGATTCGGCAGAATGGCTCCCTGCGCGGGTTTGCTAAGAGGGCCATGAACCCTGAACAGGTTAGCCCCTTGGACGTTCACCTTCTCCCCTTTCTCTCTGACCAAGATTCGCACCAATAGCTCTCTCTTGCATTCGTTGTGGCTCTCGCCTATAGAGAAAGATATGCAGGTATAGGTGGGTAGAAAGGCCCAAACTTCTGCGGATATTCCTGCTCTCTCCCTCTTCTTCGTTTTCATCGTCTTTTGCGTCGCCTTCGCCTACCCACGAAAGCCAGATGCCCAGGTCTTCGGGCCTTAGTACATTTTACCTATACAGTCACACACACACACACAGGCACTCACACATATTACAACATTATGTCTCCTTCCTTCTTCTCTCTTTCCCTCATAACATTCTTTTCTACGTTGCCGACTCGCTTACACCGTTAATTAAAAAACTCCCAACTGTAGAAACTGTAATAAAAACGGAACTTTTATTTTAGAAAGTATTGATTTATCAAAATAATTTTTTTAAAGAATTAAATCATTTTCAGAATTATTTTAGTTAACTAACCGTTTAAATCGTAACTATTCGATTATCAACTTCACTACAATCGGGAGACGTGTCTTTATTGCATATCATTTTTCTTTTGATTTATAGTCCCGGATGCCAACGTGACTTTTGATATGCAACTGAGGATCACAATGTTCAGGAGATGTCTCCCGATTGTAGTGACACCAATAATCGAACGTTTATAATTCAACTGATTAGTTCATTAAAATAATACTCGAATTTGATTTAATTCTTTGAAAATGAATTTTTATTAAGTAAATATATAAAATATTAATCAAAAAGGAAAAAAAAACATCTTATATTATTCTGATACGCAGTTGAATCATGGTCAGTAATGACATTAAATACATATGCGATTGGCGTTATTATTTATTTATTAGTACGCTCGAATACTACGCTTTATTAAATCCGATTGAATATATAAAATGTTAGTACACAGCAGATGATAGATTTATCAGAGAATGGAGACTACCAGCGACGGTAAAAATTCATATTTTTAAATCGGCTTTTTGGAAAACATTTTTATTATAACGTGTTCATAATTATAATTTATCGTATTGAAATATGTCTAATAGATTTAACTTTTAGAATCGGCATGCAAAATTTGATTAAACTATTGAATATGATTTCGGTAAAAAGTCCCGACAAAACAAGACATCAGTCGTTAGTAGAGAGCAGACGACAGATTTGTTGGAGATGACTAATGGCGGTAAAAATCAATATTCTCAAATGAGCTTTTTGAAAAATACTTTTATCTAACAGAATTAATAATTTATTATTCAAAAATATGTTTAAAAACGAACTTACTCGCATTCGTAATCGATTCGGTATTTTTGGATAAGTTTTTTTTGTGGTTCAGGAGAAAAGTGGCGACAGAAAATCGTATCGATCAGCTGATCACCGCTAAACGCATAACTCCCGTCATTTTGACCGGCAGGTAGACGGAATAAAAATTCAGCTTGTTAAAGGCAATTGGTGTGAGCTTTTAACCAACATCGACTAGTTGGGTATTAACGGGCAGTGATACACACGTGGAAATTTCTCGCACCGAACCTTGATTTTGATTTTGCGACTCTTTTGAAAAGACAGCATTGAGTATCACAGAGTCAGAAGCTTAGCCCAATCCTTCTGTGCATTCTCTCAAAATTTGAGACGACGAATTGTTGTTTTCGACGAATTTTCCGCGGACCCACACGCACACGCTCGGACATTTTTTTCTAAACCACTTTTCTCGACGTTTTGGACCATTCTAAGTGTCCTGACTGGAAAATCTCAAGAAAATAAAATTTCATGAAAACAAAGTTACCTCTATGTGAAAGCAAGAGATTGTTCAATGGCCATATTGATACGATATGTAGTTTAAGGACCGCATAAAAGTTTGATTTCAGGCATCGAATTTTTAATAATATACGGCTGCAGCAACGATGAGTTAGGTAATATCTTGAGTAAAAAATCTTCTCATCCTGGGGGCCTGAATTAAAGCTTCTTCCACCTTGAATGAAACATCGCCCAGCAAGAATGGACAATGCTATTTTTTTGTTCCGCGATCTTGTGTAGATTCTAATTGGTTAGCACGAACTTTTTATTGAAAAATACAGTAACAACGTTAACGAGTAAAGCCCAATAGGCTAATTTTGCAAGAAAAAAAAACAAATCTTTACGACTGGCAATATTGACGATAAATTCGTGTTTAAACAAGAGACGAAGTTAAGTCATGGGGCGAGAAGCTCGCCCGCAACCACGGTTATTCACCTTTAATTAAATTACCGTACCTCTAGTAATCTTGTATTTATTCGAGTCACGTAAATCAAGATTCTCTTGTGAGGGCAGTAAAGGGTCGATGAAAATATTCATATCATCCAATGATCGCGGTACGCTTTATTCGTGCGCAGGTAAAGATACGATTGTACCAGAGAAAATCCAGACGAAATTTCATTAATATTCGGTGAAATGTTAAATTTTAGTTGAAAATGAAAACGACCAGAATCTCTGCATATTAATTGTTTTATAAAATTATATGTATCTGCGTGAATATTATTCAAATTACTAAAAATTCATTTCTGTTCGTAGCAACAGACTTTTAACTATATGGTTTTATACTTGAAAATAAGTTAAGTCGTATTCACTACTCTAGACCACCGTTTTTGAAAACTATTCTCGAGAATGAAATGAATTAAAAAAATCTATTAAACCTACTGAACTCGTATTCTGATGCATTCATATTTATATATGTTTAAGATTGCAAACCAAATTCTTTTAAGTAATATTATGAATAATTGCGCATGGTATAGTTCAATGAGCAGGTTTCATCGCGAAATAACTGTCCAATCGAGTGTATTGAATGCGCTTTTCCCAGTCAACTAAAATAAACGAATTGTTATTTTAATATCTCTATGAGTGGAGTCATCGATTGGCTCGTAATAGATAATGTAATGGTAAACAAGAATATTGAAAAAAATAATTAAATAATTCCTAATACACTTTAATTTTAAGTTGAACTCCCTCGAATACAATTTTTAATGTTATAAATGTTATAAATATAGTCAAGAGGCGTATCACAAGGGAAGTATATGTGACTATAAAAACCCTTTGGACTTGTTTAAAATGAAAAATCTCCGGACAATATTTATAGTTTTAAAAACTGTACTCGAGGGCGTTCAACTTGAGATTAATGTGTATTGGGAATTATTTCATTGTTTTGTTAATATTTTTGTTTATGTGAGTCGTTTTTTTCAATATATATTTAGTTGAATGAGAGTCAATTTTTGCAGTCGGGAGCTTATCACATTTTTTTTTTTAATTATTTCATGCTTTTTAAAGATTTCTTTTGGGTGCATATTTTATTGGAAGATATCAGATTGAAACTAATTAAACGGGCAAAATTTTTAGTTCTCCCAACTTCCCCTGGCCTTCTTGTTCCTTTTATCATTAATTCGCAGAAGATTTTTTTGCTGTTACGAAATAAATATAATAAATATAAAAAAATGAAATAAAAAAAGATTATTATGAAAGGTGATGGTTAGCGTCGTAATAGCGTGAAACAAGGTTTTTTTAACGTCAAGTCGATATAATATTTTAACCATTATTCTTTCTTATTTATTATTATAACATTCTTACAAAGTAATAACATAATATAACTATAATGTGTAAATAATAATCGAAGAATTAAAGTAATAATAACAAAAAACATAATAGTAAAAATAGCAATTGCGCCTCTCATACAAATGCAGGCTGACTCACGGGCGGTATTTAAGCACTCTACCGTTAGCGCCCTGAAGTGAGCTACAAAATAGCACGAAATATATTGGCGGCCATCTTGTGACATTTCGATATATTCAAAAAGACTATTTGTAACTATTTGAAAAAATCATTTATCTATACGAATGAACAATTGATTACCTTAATTTATGAAAAAAGACACTGGACGCTAGTCGCAGAATCGACGTACAAAATTTGGTTAAGTCATTTTTTACCGTTTTCGGGAACATAGATTACAAAGAAATCAGCTGATCGCCGTGAAACGCATAACCCCCTTCTTTTGCCTAAAGGGGCAGTCGGGAGTTAAAAAGTTGCGGGCCGTGAGGTTAAACACTTTCTTAGTAAATAAAAGCATGTAAAGTTCCTTGTTACACTGACAAAAAAATGTCATTGATTCCAAAGAAATGGGTGGTTTGAATTTTTTTTTTTTCATTGTACCAGCGAAATATTTCTTTAATTTCAATGAAATGTTTCATTTGAACGGCAATGAGAACATCTCATTGATGCAAAGAAACGATATGTTTATTTGACGACGACCTGGTCCGCTAACATTTGGTGAGCTTGCGTTAGTCGCGATGAGTCGTGAGTCGTGAAATACCTATTACAAATATAAATATTTATATTGTAAGATTTATATACTTTTCTTTTTTAACACTAATCATTATAATGAACGTATCTGTTTTCGTTGTAGATTGAGAACTTATACTATTTTTAGATAAAGAACAAAAATAGATTATTGTATTTCTAGTATGAACGCACGCAGTTTGCAACGGGCAGATACATAATAAAATAATTTTTGAACTTCTTCGTTAGAGACTATTTCAAGAATTCCTGGGTACTTTATGTCTTGGAAATATTGTGCTCTTAGCGGTGCATATATCAGGCAACTTACACGGATATGACGCAGTGTTTCATTCTCGATTTTGTTATATATTTGGCATGGCATGTTATACCATCAAATTTATAACATATTTTTTATCTTAGTCGTGAGTAAGAATTAGGCGGCCAGTGTACATTGAGCCACAACCTTGAGGTATACGATCAGTAGCTTAGATTTAAGATAATCCTCGCACTTAACATTGTTAAATATCTTGATGTCTCGATAGACCGAGCTGTATGACGAAGTAAGCGCTCTAATTACATCTTTTTGGAATTGTTTTTGAACCATGGAATCTATTATCAGTGGCATGTTGCTTTCAATATTTGCCGGCTGTCCTTCGTCTGGTAACTGCTGCCACCCGTATTTAGTAAGAGTCGCATCGAGACAGCTGTGCTAATTGTATTTTTCAATATTATGTTGCTCTAAATTTAGGGATACCAATCGATCAAGACTAATGCGTGGGTACCTATTCGGCGGCATCTTCAGTATTTTTACTAGGTACCTGAGGGCTCTTTTTACTATTTGGGACTCCAAAGACGCGCTACCTTTTTCTAGCCGAATTATATACCCAAGAGTACTACTAGACAACCCCAGCAATGATTTGAAAAAGCTTTGCCGTATCTTATCGATTTCGTCGCTGAAATTAAGCCCCCAGATCCCTGCACTATACAGGGTGTCCCTTTTATCGCTGCCACCCGAAATAACTCGGTAATTATCGACGTGACAGAAAAATGTTCCAGACAAAAGTTGTACGGTGTGAAGGGGACCATCAAATGCGACCAATTTTTTTATGTCAGTGGAGGCGTTGACGCACAGTGAAGGTCACCTCCACTTTTTTAAATGGAATGATACATTTTTTTCGATTATCTTGTAGAGCACCTCAAGCCGCATAAAAAAACATTAGGGGGTCAAAGTAAAAAATAGTCGAAAAAAAATGTATCATTCCATTGAAAAAAGTGGAGGTGACCTTCACTGTGCGTCAGCGCCTCCACTGAAATTAAAAAAATTGGTCGCAATTGATGACCCCTTTCACACCATACAACTTTTGTCTGGAACATTTTTCTGTCACGTCGATAATTACCGAGTTATTTCGGGTGGCAGCGATAAAAGGGACACCCTGTATAGTAGTGTTGACGCTACTGTTGCTTGGAACATTTTTAATCTCTCCTCCCAGTTGTTCATTTTAGTCCCGATCATAGGTGCCCATATTGATCATAGGTGTTTTGTTTTGTTGGTATTTACTTCTAACTGATTTGCTGCACAGTACTCGGCTAAAGTGTCTAGCTCATCTTGTATTTCTACTACGTCATCTGACAATAGGATTAAGTCGTCAGCAAAGAGCAGAATCTCCATTTTTTCCCTGATATTTATGTGTCCCCGGTTTATAAAAAAGTCCTCTATATCTGTCAGCAACAGGGAAAAGAGAACTGGACTCGCAGGATCACCCTGCAGAACTCCTTGCGTTGTGTCAACTTCTTCAGTCTTATATCCCTGGTTCAACGTCATTATCCAGTGTCGTACAGCTTTCTGCATAGGATACTATGTACAACCGAATCAAATGCCCGCCGAAAGTTGCGAACAGCTTGCCTTTAGGTCTGGTAAGTGCAATTGCAATTCTGACATTAATAACGATTGCACCAAGTATTTATTCTATTCCCTATAACTTTTGAGAACATTTTTTGGAAGAGAGTTTGCCAGAGCTATGCCTCTATAATTTAAGGGATTATTTACGTCACCTTTCTTGTAAAAGAGTATAATGTCTACTTCGCACCCTTTTGCAGGAATTTCACCTGTCTGTAATACCTTGTTAAAAATCACCACTATAAGAGAGATCAATTTACGTGGAAGAGCTTTGTACACGTTATTTGGTATGGTATCTGGTCCCGGTGCTTTGTTTCATATTCATTCTTTAATAACCTTAAGTACTTCACACTCCGTTATGGGATCATCTAGTATTGGATGACGACATCCAATAAATGTTTCGAACTGTGAGTCTCTTGGAAGCATAACTGATTTATAGAATTCTTCCCAAACTGCTGCTCCGATCGGACATGCTTTCAAGTTTCTTCTTTTGAATCTATTTACAGCCTGCTAAAACATAAGTGGATTTTTTGTGTTCGCAAATGCTCCTCGCAAGGATTCAATGTACTGTTTCTTCTTTTCTTTGATTGCTTTGTTATATTTTTTACGATATAGTTTGAATAACTCCTCGTACTTTGTATTGTTGAAGTCTGTCCATTTCTTGTATGTTTGATTAATCTCTTTTTTCATAACGCTAAGTTTTCCGTCATACCATGGTTTATCTCTACAATTAGAATTCCTTCTTGTGCTTGCTTGCGATAGCAAACCTAACTCAGCACTAACAATTCGAATTGTCTGTTCAAGCTCGTCACTAAGCGTGTCTGCGCACTCCGCCATTGGGCATTTTTTATTCGCCATTGCTTCTTCAAACTCTTCGCTTTTTTCTGGGTTCCATTTTAAAACTAGTGGAGGAGGTTCACGGTAAAATATCTCAGGATTTGGGTAATTTATAACTATATCTAGATCAATTTTGACTGGAAGGTGATCTGAGTTACCTATATTCAGGACCGAAAAGTCTCTAATCCAATCTATACTCGTTAGATTTACCCAAGCGTGATCTATGGTGGTACTGTTTTTACCCATAAATGTTGAACTTCCTTCCATATCCGAGAGTGTTCTTCCATTACGAACTATGTCGATAAAATTAAAAATATAGATTACCTACAAAAAAAGACACATGGACCAGAGAGCCCGATGACCATTATCATGTCTAAGAATACACATCACACACAGTCACAATAGAAACACACATAGAATAATAAGTAAGTAATTAAATGTTATAGTAATTATAGAAAACAATTAAAAAAGAAAACTATAATTTAGTTGTATATGTCATATTATAACGTTAGAATGTTTATTTGTAGAATTATAATAAAGAATGAAAAGGACCTAGACCGAGGTCGAAACGTAAAAGGAAGGAATGAAAGAACAATTGATCCACATTACATGGCCGCCAGTAGTCGACAACCCAATTTCTTAACTAGATACATATAATTTAAATTATATATCGAAACTATAAAAATATCTATATAATATTTAATACAAATATATTTACATGTATATTTCAGTAAACAGTAGCACGAATACCAAAGTTTATATCTGAAATATTATATATTTGTCGATATATCCCTCCGAATATACTTTATTTGCATGGGGGCATATACAGATATTTTTTGCTATACCACTTTTATCGAAAAAAAAAGTTTCACGTAAAAACTTCCTGTATCAGATTGCGAAGTAAATTCCAAGAAGCGGTATCTATTAATACCAATGTTTGGCTTTCAACTTGATCTTCATTAACTGAGCGGATATAACATAAAAAAAGTTGCAAAGTGGAACTTTGCACATTGTTTCCTCATTAATTTTGATTTTTCACAAAGCCACCTCTATGAGGAAGCTTATTTATCAATTTTGGCTTCCTCATAGAGGAAGCATTGTAAAAAATCGATTAATGATTAAAAATCGAATAATTATTTAATTAGACAATACACGCGTTTACAGTTGTAGTTCGCTTTATGATATCTTTCTAAACTATAATCTGTTAAAATAAAAAATTCATATTGCTTCAAAATCTGAAACCATTTACCGATTGTCACCAAATTCGGTACGTAGCAACGGTGGATATTTTTCATCACAATTTTTCATTCATAAAAAGTTTCGATACACTCATCGTAAGTTGACCTGAGTTATAAAAAAAAGTTAATTAAAAAAAAATTAAAAATACGATGAAAACCGAACCTACTTGTCGATTCATTCCAAATTCAATACCGATCCTCATTTACTTTCAGTACCGACATTTTTCGAAAACTGCAAAGTTCAATAAAATTATTACAAATAAAGGTAATACAAACAATTACATGCCCCACATGTGTGTCAAATTTTAGCCCGATTGGTAAGACCGTTCTTGAGATATGTAGATTTGAGTTTTCAATGTCGGCCACACACACATACACGCGCACATCCAACCAGACATTATTTCTAAATCACTTGTCTTGACCTTTTTGACCATTTCTAAGTGTCCTGACATGAAAGTTTCGACATTAAAAAAAATGAAAACAAAGCACCCACTATGAGAAAGCAAAAATCAGTTTTTGGATGACTTGGATCTAACATGACAATATCGATGAGCTGCTATTGACGGAACATGTGTTGTTGGGTCTAGCGAGCGGACCAAAAGTTAGGAAAAGTCGCGACGAATTCAGTGGTTGAAGTTTCTACAAATAATACATTCTTAGGCATTACCGCGTCAATCGCATATCTTTAAGTTTCGCAAGATATGGTCGTCGTCGTGCCACCAATTGCCCTCGAAATTGCTCATCGAGCGTCCTTAAGACTTGTACATACATCGTCGGCGACGATGGGACCGCGACTATGATGACACTCGCGCAATGTAGCGTCGTCAGCGTATTAAAGTGTATACGAAACTGCAAGGATTTGCACAATGCGCCACACAGGACAAAGAATATAGTGACTGGTATACCATGTCGCATATGCCGGCAGGCGTGATATGTGTGTCATCCGTGCACTCCTAGAAAGAAACGATTCGTTTGAATGCCTGCTCGCTCGCGTTAATCATAGAACAGCCAGGTCTGGCACTTGGGCAACCGTATACCTCCGAGCTTCCTAGAGCTTCAATTACGCTGACCAATTTTTAACGATACTTCACATGCCTCAAGCGAACAGTATGCTTAGGTCGGCATAGAAGTAGACACGTGGTACTCGTTGTTTCAGCGATGAGGAAAATTAAATATTTCGCGTGTTGTAAGGCAAACTTCCCAGTTACTACATCGGCCACAGCTAAATTCTGATATATTGAATAAGAAGACATACATATTTACAGGGATCGTGTCACTCAAAAAATTAATTTAAACATTTTTTAAACACCCGTCTGTAAGAAATAACTATATTAAAGCAAATCAAATAACAAGAATTTGATTTAAAAAATAATTACTTTACAAAAATTAGAAAGCTTGATTGAACAAAAGTTCAATTAATAAACAAATGGAATAAACAAAAAATGTATGTTTATTGGTTTACAATCTTTTGTGTTTACCCATTTTGTTTATTAATTGACCTTTTATTCAGTCAGACTTTTTAAATCCGTACTTAAAAAAAAATTCATATCCTTTTTATTTCAATTTTTTTAAATATCTCTTTTTTTGTGTAGTCGGGAGTTTCTAAAAAAATTTAATTTATTTTTATTTCATACTTTCAAAAGTTTATTCTTAAGTGAAAATATATAATTGGATGACACACACCAAGGTATAAGAAAATGAATCACAAGTAATAATGGCGGTAACATCGATATTTTCAAACAGGCTTTTTGGAAAATACTTTTATCTCCGCGAGTTATTAATTTATCGTACCAAAATATATCTAATAACCACCTTATTTACCTTCGGAATCGATGTGCCAATTTGGGTTAAGCCCTTTGTTGTGGTTTTGGAGAAAAATGGCGACATAGAAAACCACCGAACAGCTGATCACTGAAATATGCGAATGTAACTTTCCTTTTCTTCAATAAATTGCAAGAAAAAATTTATTTAATCTTATATATGCAAAAATGATATTTATGAAAAAATGCCTCATGACTACATTTTACATACAAAATAAAATAGGGTAAAGTATTGACCGAACTTAGCAACGAGTCAAGAAGTTAAAGACACATTTGGAAAATATCAAAAAATATGTTTTGCCATTTCTAAGTTTTACTATTCTAGGTGTCAATTCTTAATAAATCCAAAACGAAAATATAAAAGGAGATCTCATGACTTTACGTCGCATATTATGGAAGAGGTAAAAAAAGTATGCTATCTAAAAGATACAAATATTGGATGTCCGGAATTCCTTTAATGTCGAAAAAGCTACTGCCTTGTGATAAATTTTTATAATCATTATGGCTATGTGCAAGCATATGTGATATTTAAATATATCTATTTTGTTTCAAGTGGAATTAATCCAGATTTTTACTAGTATATGCAACTTGATTATAACGGATTGAATGTAGTTTTGGTCGTGTGTCAAGAATGGGGATGAGGTGATCATCGGCCTGTGACGACCAGTGATAGTGATGTGGTTTTATTTTTGGGTTTACGTTTCACCCTGATCAGGACCGCTTCAGAAACTTCTTTTATTTAAGATTCTGTGTGTATAAAAAATTATAAAAATAATCTTGTGTATTATGAACCATATAATTGATTGTTGCGTTGTTTGTTATGATTTTGTGTTAATTACGAAGTGAGCTGTCATTTGGTTGTTGGCTTAGCGTGTTGAAAATGCTGATTCGTTGTTTTCTCCATAGAGTGTGCTTCTTTTTTGAAGTTGAATATTGTTGGTTGGCAATATTTGTTGTTAGACTCTCCATTTACGCATTTGTAAGATATTGAAATGCTCACTATGGTTGGTGGAGTGAACTTTTGTCTGTTTAACATAATCTCTCCGGTCCGAAAGGTTATGCCTGCGCGTCGTGATTTTGGAGTGTGTTCAGTCTTATTTTTGATTCTAATGTTTCAAAAACACTAAATTATAAAATTAAATTAAATTAAAACATTAAAATCACAAATAAAACTGATTACAACTCCAAAACCACCACGTGCAGACGTAACCTCTCAGACCGGAGGGGACGTTCAAATAAACAAAAATTCGCTCCAACAAACATTGTGAGCATTTCAACACCATACAAATGCCTAAATAGAGAGTATAACAACAAATATTGCCAATCAACAATATTCAACTTTAAAAAGAACACATTCTATGGAGAAAACAACGAATCAGCATTTTCAACTCGGTAAGCAAACAACCGAATGGCTTATAATACTTCATAATTAATACAAAATCATAACAAACATCAACGCAACAATTAATTATATAATTTATATTAGCTCATACGCGCGTTCTGCGCGCTTACCTACAATTCACCATATACTATTTTATTACATTTTTTTTTGCAAACATTTTTCTATAAACCTAATTATTGGACAATGGAAGTAAAAAACTATTCGTCGCTCCAATCAAGTTTTTTTTATCTATTTTTTCGCTTCCTCATAGAGGAAGCTTTGTTTTCGTGAAAAAAAATGTCTCAGATTTTCATGTCAGGACACTCAGAATGGTTCAAAATGTCGAAAACAGTTGTTTACAAAAAATGTCCAGATGCAAAATTCAAACGTTCATATCTCAAGAACCGCTTTAACAATCGAGTAGAGTTTTAGCACATATATGGTGCAGGTGGATGACTTTAATTGTGAAAAGTTTTAAAAAAATTCAAATATATGTTCAAATTATATTCACTTTTGCATTTTTCGAAATATGTCCGTTCGCACTGTAGCTGACGCAAATTTTTAGCGATTGAGTTAAAAATTTATCTTCGCAAATAAAGCTATGTCAAAGGATGACTGGTATTGATTTTGAGATAAATCGGTAAATAGGTTCGATTTTTATGGGTTTTTGAATTTTTCGAAAAATCTTCATTTTGCTCTAACACACGTCATATCTCACCGAAGGAACTGAAATTTTCTACAGACGAAAAATAATACTCTGCACTGCTATGTACCATATTTGGTTATTATCGGTAAAGGGGTTCGGATTTTATGGTATTTTGAACTTTTTAAAAAATTATCGTTTGCCCCTAACTCCGGTCAACAAACACTAAATCAATTGAAATGTGAAAAGAGAGCATCTATGATATACAAACAGAATTCATTTATTTATTTATTTTAAACAAGGATGCAAAGTAGAGCTTTGTACATTGTTTCGTCATGATTTGTGAATCTTTACAAAGCTTCCTCTATGAGGAAGCCAAAATAGATAAAGTTACTTCCTCATTGTGGTAGCTTTGTAAATTTTCAAAGATCATGAGGAAGCAATGTGCAAACTTCTACTTTGCATCCTTTTTAAAACTGTTTACTATCTTTGCCAAAAGACTCTTCACTGTAAAGAAAATTGCATGAAATTTAATGCACCGCGTTACTGGAGGTTTTCATGCAGAAATTATATTATATTGTGAATTTGATATACAAATGTGAGGTACAATAAATTTGCCGTACATTAAAAACTTTATAAGTACTTTAATTTTTATAATTTAAATAACTTTTACTGTGAAAGAGAACATTAATCTTACGTTACAATTGTACATTAAAATTAATGTTTAAGTTGAACGCCCCAATGATTGCACAGGTCTGAGTATCTGCACGATGTGTGATTGTATGCGGCCATTGGGATAATTAACCTATGCTAAAAACTTTTAGTCATCAACGTAAACTTACATTTTTTCAACAGTGCTATGCTTCCGACTCTTCCTCTGCCTTTCTCGTACCCTTCCTATTTCTCTGCCTCTGCCAGAAGATCAGAACTTGCAAGAATACTGCAAGCAACGATGCACATATTTTAGTCTCTCGACTTTTTTGTAATTTTTGAATATAAACTGGGAACCACATCAGTCGGTATTGTGAAAGTTATCGTAAAATTGAACTACATTACCTATAAATTATGAGTACCTGTTACACTACGCATTTTAGGAAACAAACGCCGTGAGACAAGTGTAACAGTATCTATTATTATGACAATGTTTTCTGCAATGGATTGTCACTTCCAGTACATACGTATACTAAACTTTACATTATCAGTGTTTAAATGAACAAGTCGGAGGGTTAGCGATACTATGTATGGAGATGTTTCCCAAACCACGTTGTTAACGCGTAAAATACGTTTTCACTCGACAGTGTGGTAAAATTATCCAAAATGCCGGATTATTTCCAGATTACTATGCTGTTTGGTTTTAATCCCCATATTTTTTTAGAGATCATTCCCAAAAAATTCTCTCCGTGTATCTTAAAATTTTTTTTCCTCTGAACAAAGATGATATTGTAATTTTTATGTATGTACTGGCACATTTTTCAGGAAGCACAAAATGCATGATACTCCCTGAATAAAATAGTTATATTTTCGTTCTCTCGAGTTTAATGACAAGTGCAGCGAAGAGATGTGTCACTGTCAATTTATCTTCGTTTCTACCTATGTCCATCCATTCATTACCCGAACAATTTCTTCCTCGTCTCCAAATCACTTAGAATAACAGTATATTTAATCTATATTACATGACCACCTTTCCACCTCTTCTAGAAAACGATAAACCTATTCGATTGCAAAGGGGACAGACGCGATCGTGGCTCTTCGTCGTTAATTAAAAGTTATAACGAATCACTTTAATTTAAAATCGGAATCGTGTTCCCGATACAATTCCGATATAAATGCATCAGTCCTCTCCGTTTTACCGCTTTAATGCTCGCACAAAGCCTCAACCATTCTATGCATTTCGAATTCCAATTTGGATTTTTCGTTTTGCACATTGTGTTATTAATATTCATATTTGGAGTATGGTTTTTGTGCGGCTTTTGAATATCATGCAGCTAGCCGATTTCGTTTATGAATAGATTGGATATTTTTGTTCTTCATTTGCTATTTAAACCGGCGTATTGTTTTGCGTTGAATCGAGTACGTATGAAACGCTGGTAAGAGTTCAAATAAATTGACAAATCGTATATGCGTTGTATAAATAATGTATAAGATGTATTATCGTCATAGATTTGTTATTGATTTATTTCTCGGAACAATTTCAATACCGACTGTTCTTTGACAGAACATGCACCCTAATTGTCGATTTTCTATAACAAAAATGAATTTAATGTTTACCATTTTTTAAATGCTGAAATGACTTTTGATTATTTATTATTTTGATAACAGCAAATTATCGAAATGTTAAAGTTTCACGGCTTTTTGTAATTTCGCAATTTTGGCATGCATTTATTTTTTTTTGTAATATCATATGTACTTTTATTACAATAATTCTTTTGGCCCTTCAAAATACGTTCGTGCTTCACCACACTGTATTAATATAGGCCCATCATCTTAAAACTGCCAGCATCGCGATTTTTCTCCCAATAAGAATGTATTATAGTGCTGTACTATGATGAATTCTATAATGAAGAAACGAATCATTACTAATTTTATATTAAATGTTATGTATGTTTATCGATTATAATAATATTATTTCGTGAATTTAAATGAAAAAAATTTCCATTTGTAAGTAAAAAAAAAATTTACATTTCTCCAAAAATTTGAACCTATTTACAGATTGTCACCAAATTTGGTATATAGCAACGGTGAATATTTTTCATCGTCATTTTTCATTCATAAGAAGTTTCAATTCATTCATTGTCAGTTGACCTGAGTTATAATAAAACGTTAATTTTTTGGCATATTCAAACTCACCTAACATTCGAAGTGCTTTACCGATCATAACCAAATTTAGAACGTAGCAGCGCTTAATATTATTTTTCGATTGTAGATCATTTCAGTTCGCTTGGTGAGATTTGACGTGAGTTAGAGCAAAATGAATTTTTTTTTGAAAAATTCAATATCCGATGAAACCGAACCTATCAGTCGATTCATTCCAATTTAATACGGAACCTCCATTAACATAGATGTATTTGTAAAAAATTATTTAGCTCGGTAAAATTATTTAGGTTGGTTTCTTCTCCAATTATACACGCACGTTCTAACGCATAATACATAATGATGATCGAGAAAGGAGGAACGGACGCCACGAATGCCCATTTATTTGTGATTCGGAAAAGTTTTCGTTGCTCTTGGCAGAAGCTGTATTTGTAAAAAATTATTTAGCTCGATAGCTAAAAATTTGCAGCTGCTAGAGGGCGTACAGACATTTTTCGAAAATTGCAAAGTTAAATAAATAAAATTTGAACATATTTTTGAATTTTTTTGAAAATTATTGCAAACAAAGGTGCTTATCTGCCCCACATGTATGCCAAATTTTAGCACGATTGGTAAGACCGTGTTCTTGAGATATGTAGGTTTAAATTTTCAACGCCGGTCACACACACAGAGACACACATATACACGCACATTCAGCGAGACATTTTTTTAAACCACTTTTCTTTGCGTTTTGGATCATTCTGAGTGTCCTGACATGAAAATCTCGGAAAAAAAAGTTTTCACGAAAATAAAGCTTCCTCTATGAGGAAGCAAAAGACTGCCAAAATGGCTTTGAAAAGAAACTTCATTAAGATCATAATATCACAATATTCGCTATAAGAAAACAAAACTCACAACTTCAATTTGTTACAAAAAAACAAAACAAATTTACAAAAAAGAAAAGAAGGAAAATAACATTTGTTTTCATAATGGTATGGAAACGGAAATAGAAAATTCAGCAATCTTATTACTGAAGAAAATACAATTGTGCGTCTTATCGATTTAACCATCGTAAACCATCAACTCAAAACTCGATCATCATTGTTATTTCCATAAAGACAGAAACGCGGTTAAACTTTTAAAATAAAACGACTTGATCGTATATTCTCGGTGTATGAATGGAAAATAACTATTCCATTAAAAACAAGGAATTAACAATTAACTAAAACCAATATCAGGAACGAACGAATAAAGAAATATTTTGGATAAGTTCTTCTCTCTTATAACTGCATCGCGTTATGAAATATTTACAGGAGGATGCACAAACCAAATATATAAGTTTATTTTGAATTATAATTTTCTACAAAGTATAATACAAAAAAAAAGCTGGACGGTCGATGGGGGTTTTCGCACCCCAACTCCCTCACCGGGGGTTGCCCTCGACCCCGCCGGGGCCTTCGTCCTCGAGCCTCCTCCCCACCGTATTCCTCACTGCTTTTCGTTTGTTTACATAAAAAGATATTTGGGTGGAGGGAGGACATTCCGACCATTCTTTTGGAGGACATGCTGACATTTCAACTGCAGCCACAACCCTGATTCAGCTCTGTTATCTAATTCATCCGACATAAATGCTGCTGTAGGTCTTTTTTTCCATCAGCCTTTTTTTCCGCGGCCCGTTTTTCCTGATGCCCTTGGAATTATACGTCGAAGAAATTTCAACGAAAATAACTCGAAGACATTATGACTACAAGTTAGTTAGTCGCAAGTTATTTTTACCGAGTCGAATTGTCTTTAGTTACTGTGACGAAGTTATATAGACGTGATCCCCTCCTACTCTAAGCCCTGATTTTTGTAACGTCCCCTAATGAACCTCCCTGGCCCTAATTGTTGTAAGTCCCACTATTAGACCCTCCAGGGCCTAACTCTTCTTATATGAGTCCCGCTATTAGAACCCCAAGGCTTGTAATTGAGTGGAGTGTCTGTGAGTATCTGTGAACGTCTGTATGTGGCTGTATGATTGTCCAATAAATTTTAAAAATCTGTCCTTTGTTATTACGTAAATATTAAATAGGTTGTCTATTAAATGGCGACTAGAGTCCGATAAACTGAATATTTATCAAACAATTCAATTCTAATGAAATTTGATGCTTTTTGAAAGAAAAAAAGAACCATCCTTCCTCCATGAGGGATCCAAAATTAATTAACGTACTTACAGAGGAATCACGGTTTTTTAATTTGTGTTGTAATTATTCTAAGGCATTCCTTTCACATAAGGTGAATTCAGAACCATCGGATTCATAGAATGAAAACAGATGAACCTTCGACTTACTTCGGTTGGGAACCAAACCTCCGTGACTATGAGTTTATAAACCCGATGCGAAATTATATTTTTATTACATCTTACAACAATACCCGTGTTCCTAAGCCTAATTTTCGTAAAGTGGAAAAGTCGTTATTTGAAGCAACAATGAAGTGTTTTAAAAACCTCTGTCTTTTACACCTAGTTCTATATTAAAAGTGCAAATTTCGTATGTTGTTTGCATCCTCATGAAGACGGTTTTGTGATTTATTCTTTTTTTTAGATATTAATGCTAATGTCTTCAGAATATCCGTAAACTATATTTAGAAAAAAAAACGGTGTGGATGGATTTTGTGTATGTATGAATGTGATGATGTATCAAAAATCACACTTCTATATGTTCCGAATGATCGGATCGAATAAAATTCTTTTTATCAGTTTCGTTAAGTTTGAACCGCCAGTTTCGATCTTTAGTGGGGGGTTTTTTTTTCAAAACGCGTTTGTTAAACCTGTAATTTTTAAGTTATCGGATTTAATTTTTTATACAAGCAGTCCGTGTAACCCTCCATTCGCAATTAATCTTAAAATTAATCGATACAACCTTAGATTCTAAACATTTTGTTATTTTGTTGGCTATCGATTGTCGTTTCTCATCAGCGGCGTGTCGTGTTTTAAATGACCGGCTTCCCCGTTTGCATCTGTTTTAAAAAAATATAAACTTAAAAAATTTACAATAAAAACTACTGACATAACCTCCAAATAACAGAACATTACTAACAATCGACAAAACATCAAAAAGAACCTTCAATCGGAGAACCCAGTTGTTAACGATCACTAACACACCTACTAACTAATATATTCTAACAAATTGCTATTGGCATTCAAGTACTTACTTTTCATATAAAAAAGTGACTCCTTACGGAAAAAAATGTATTAAAAAAAGGTCGTCTATGTTAATGCATACTTGCTGAAATTATATATCGCAAAATTAAATTATGTAGAAGACTTTGATAGGAGTCTAAACGTTAAAAAAAAATTATCCAAAGTAGAACTTCGCATATAGCTTTCTCATTATATTTCATTTTTCACAAAGCCACATCGATGAGGAAGTTTCTTTATTAGTTTCAACTTCCTTATAGAGGAAGCTTTCTTATAAATAACATTTTATGATGCAGCAAAGGTCTAGTTTGTATTATTAAAAATTTTAATTAGCATTTTTTAATTTCGTTACCTCTATATTTTTGGTAGTTACTTGTGCAACAACTCAAAAACGTATGCATGCTCACGCGTTTTTTTTTAAACTTAAAAATTCTATGAATCTGTGTGCGCACACACACATACACTCGCATCAACTGTAAAGTCCGTCGAGTAGAACAAAGTACTTCGAAAGTCAGCCTGGCAAAGATAGGGATTTGCATGGTGCCCCCTCCCCCCCCCCCCCCCCCTCCAAATACTGTAGGTTCCCATAATTGGTCGACTAAAATTCGCCTGCTGTAATTGCACGAAGGTGCAGGTCGGTTTCTTCTCCAATTATACACGCACATTCTAACGCATAATACATAATGATGATCGAAAAAGGAGAAACGGACGCCACGAATCCCCATTCATTTGTGATTCGGAAAAGTTTTCGTTGCTGTTGGCAGAAGGACGATGTACAACACGCGATATCCTGGGCGCTTGCTCACCCTCGTAGTTCGTGGTGTGCTCGAAATAAATAATATATTCAATTGGGAGGGTTTGTGGGTAGCACATCCAGCATATTCGCATCCTCCTCAATACCGGTAGTCTGCTCGGAATTACATGCTTCGTAACTTCTTGCAAGAACAATGTCAAACCTACATTAGGTCTCACGGAACAGAGTCAACACCACTCGGGCAACGCAATGATAAGAAAATTACGGCCATGTTCTTCACCTGTTCCTGATCTAACTTAGCGCTGTATGTTTAACAATGGGTTAAACAATAAATTGACATAAACCAAGTTGTTGGTTATGACAACCAAGCCTTAATTAAACCACAACCACTCATAATATCCCACTAAGTGCTTATACGGGAAAAAAATGATATTGAATAAGAAGAAATCTTCAAAAAGATTCTATGATACATACGTATTGTAGACGTTCCAGAAGATATGCAGTTCCTTTAATTATATGTGTAATAGTTTGAATTTTTATTAAAAAGAAGGATTGAACAATATCATGATGTATCGAACGTGCGTAGAAAAGATGAGGAATACAGGGCAGAATCCATTATAAATGCTGGGCAGTCACGGATGGCGCCTGGGCAGACCAGGAGGAAGTCCAAGATGGAAAATAGAATCGGATAAAATCCCAATCTCCACCCTGGACTACTCAGACTCCATCTGGGAGCGAATAGACTCCATCCTGTACTCGTGATTCTTACGCGGGAGCCGATGGCCCAAATTTGTTTTTCCGTTTAGGTATGATTGAACCCAAAATAGATAGGAATTATGCAAGCAAAGTTTTGAACACTTCAGGAAGTAAAAAAGATGAAGTACAGTCACCTCTAAATGGGCTATGCGGTTGGTACGCGGTCAGCAGAGAACGAGGAAAGTGCCCGAATCGTGTGTGTGCGTCTCTTTACCCGATTTGCTCGTCTCTCGTTTGCTCCTCGGTTCTCTCAGTTGTTACTCATAGCGAGGTCCAGTGGCAGGCAAAGCGCGACAAATATGAGAGAGGGTAGCAACTATGCAATACCAACATCCTATGCACACTGAAAAAGAGAAACGCGTATTTTGGTGGGACGCGTTCGCGCGCGCGCCCCCGTAACGCTACAATCAACCGAGTATTCATCGGATAAGCATAACGTTTACAAGCCCGGGCGTTCGATGACGCAACTGCGTTATGAAATCCCCGAGTGCAGTGCGCTGTTGCTGCTGTGCTTCTGTCGCTGTGTATGACCATAGAGGCGAGGAATTTTTAGACTCGTTTGCGAATTTCACGGCACCGTTGCATAAATTATATACACATATAAGCCAACAACATGCCTGATCATCGTAAATTTTGACAATGCGCCTATCGAGCGTTCCACCTCACCTCAACCCTACTTTCATCGTTTACAACCAATACGATACGCGCTAACAACGTGGCCTCGATATCGTTCTTTTATTATGGATGCCATTTACACCATGTGTGTACTTACGCTGCTGATGGCGACAGTTTCCTAACGAATATCCTCTTGTGTGTCCATTTTCCACACTTTTAATCACTCCATCCACAATTGATTTTGCAATCGTAACCTTGCTGCAATAATCAAATGTGCACAATCCTAATCATATTTTTATCTTTAATTGTGGAGTGTTGAAGCTAGAGATACTATAATATATCGCGTATCTAAAGGCGTATAGAGACGTATGCCCCGCAAAAATCGAGTTTAGTGACAAAAACGCGTATAAGGCCGTACGTTGAAATAAATTAAGCAACTTAAAGGCATAAAGGCGTATGTCTTGGATATACCAAACGTAAATGGCTAAACAGTGTATACCGTTTAGCCATTAGATCACATATAAAAACGTTGAAAACTAAAAATTCTACTAACTGACGTTCAAAATTTGGGAATTTCAGTAAGATTTCGTCACAAATTGGATTTCTAAAATAAATTACATGTTAATTAATATTTATTTCAATATGGGGGCATTCAAAGTCAACTCTCTTGGTCTTCGGCCTGACCCCCTCGGATTCAGATGACGAATTTTTTTTTGCATATTTTGGTCCAAAAAGGAGGATATTTTTTTCAGATTTTTATCACTTGTAACTTAATAACTTTTGAGTAAAAATAAATTTCGACCAGGTTTAAAATTCTAATTTTTTATCCTAAAATCTAGGACTAAAAACAAGTATTTCTATATGAGTTCGAGTGTAGGACGAGAATAATTTCTGTTTTTGACTTGGGACGATCCATATGATATTATTACATTATATATTATACATGGACTTATTAATTGTTTTAACAAAAATTGAAATTATAATTGAAAAACATTAACTTTACAGAGTTAAATTCTTCATTAATTAATCAATTATAATTATGTTCTTTCAAAGTTAATTAAACTAGGCTTTTGCAGTATTTGACAAAGAACAATTTCCATTAAAAAAATTATAACCAAAGAAGCGACGTTCGTAGGGTTGAAGTTATTCTTTGCACTGAATTCTTTTTTTTAAATATCAATTGATTTTTCGGCTCAGATTCGCAATCGGGAGTTCTCAAAAGGTCCGTGTCAAGACAATTGTAGATACGAAAAAAACCGATGCTTGACAGTATTGATAAGAATATACAAATGTAATTTGTTGGCATTGGAACGTCCAACATTGACCGTCATCGACGAATTATATATTCTATTTTTAATTTTATTATTACCTTGCATAACGTTACTTAGAATTGTAGAATAGTTAATATCGAGTTTAGTCGTGAGATGAAGAAAGATTAATGCAATTGAATACAACAATAAAAAGTAAGGAAACAACAAGCCTTTTCGGAATAATAACGAAAAATTAAATAAAAATGCATGGTAATTCTAAAGCGCACATATATGTTCATCAATGAACATTTGTTTTGATCAATCATTGAGATTTTGACGTTGGAATACGACAAAACCCTTATCATGCTCTTTTATCGTTCTCTTATGCATTCTAATGATTTTTTCAATGAAAAAAAGTTATAATTCCAAAAAGCCGTATGTTCATAAAATCACCTGAGCACGAAAAAAAATGATAATAGCCATAAGGCGTATGTACAGGAGATACGTCTTTTAACCTTTAACCGTATTGACTCCATTACGTACAGAGTTGTATACGCCCTTATGGGTTTTTTAATTCCATTCTAATGATTTTTTCAATGAAAAAAAGTTATAATTCCAAAAAGCCGTATGTTCATAAAATCACCTGAGCACGAAAAAAAATGGTAATAGCCATAAGGCGTATGTACAGGAGATACGTCTTTTAACCTTTATACGCCCTTATGGGTTTTTTAATTCCTAACGGTTGTAACTTGGCGCTTCCTAGTCCTATAGTCTTTGGATACGGGATATTGTAAACTCTGTAAAAATTATATTAGAGATAGTTCGATAGTAATACGCTGTGTTTCGTCCCGGAGAAAAATAATAGCGAACTGATGGCAGCAAATAGTTTGCTGTATTGACTATTTTTTGCCGATATAGCAAATACGTTGTCGTCACTCCGCGACTGTTCTTCTACTTGCGTAAATTCTTGTACCAGAAATAAGCGGATGTTCATTATCTTGATTCCTCATAAACAAAACACGGTTTCCTAAAATTTCTTAAAATAGTATGAAACAGCAATCGAATTTGGGGTTCAAGTACTGCAGAAACGTTTCATTCGTAGGTATAATTTTTTTTTGTCAAAGTTGATCCATGGGTTGTGATTTTATGATGCTGGAAACTTAAAACGGATCCGTACAGAGGTGAGGATTTTATAGGATTTTCAATATTTTTAAAATGCAGGTTGTTAATATAGTTCAATTCAATATTGGACGAGTTGAACACCATTAGATATTTAAGGAAAACCTGTAATTCATAAATAACTTGAATAATTGATCTTAAATTTGACCCATCATCTAAATAACCAGTGAATTCTCGTTATTGACCATAACTTTTCATTTAAATATATTGAATAACTGTAACTTTAAAGCATTTATTTTTGTTTTTTGTTTTTGGCACTAAAATTTGTATTTCATGACCCATAAGTACCAGTTTTTTTGGTGTTATCAATAGTTTTACCATATGAATTGAAAGGTTCATCGTACCCTTTCGGGTGCTCCGTAGCCTTAAAGAAAGATGTGCAGTAATATGTTGCACATTGCTTTGTCGCAATAGTCTATTTTCACGTAGCATCCACTGTGAGAAAGTCAAAACTGATTAACATACTTCATCATAGAGGTAGCTTTGGGAAAAATTAAAAAAAAAATAATAAAGCAACGTGCAAAAAATGTTACGTCGTTAATTCACAAATAATTTGTAAAATCTGTGGAGTGGAGATAACATGTTAGATTGTGAAGCTGCAACTTGTTAAGCGGAAATAATCGGTTAGTTACCTGTCCCGAATATAAGATGACTGAAATATCATTAAGGCACAGCAGAAGCAGCAGCATAATAACCGAACAAGGTTGGAGGCACGTGGGAATCCCTCTTCCCGGACGTAGGTATCCATGTAATACACGATTATTATGTGCATCCTTGCAAATTTTCACCGCTGGTAGGTTTGTTAATGCGCTCATGTGCACACGCTGCCCCGAACAATATATATGCAGACGTTGCAAACAAACCCTGCCCCACCATCGTATGAACAACGGATATATTTTGGCTTAATAATACCGCGGTCAGTAGATGTAAGATAGTAATAATTAGGCATACATTCGGTCTAGCAATAAGCAGGTTACCCATGTGAACTTCCCTCGCACGCATTTTCGGGTGTGACAGCGTGAAGGTGCGGTTATGACAATATGCATGGTTTTAGGGAGTAGCGGAAGTCTTTATAAAAATTTCCCATTCGAAAATTATGGAAATATCGCAGTAACAGAAAAAGCTACTAAAATAAACAGTATATTATTCCTTGATTAACAATTATTCTACAGCATATTTTATGCGAAAGTCAAGACTGTACATCTAGAAAAAAATTGAACGTTGTTTCTAAAAATATGTGTAATTCCTATATGCTTGAAAAATCACTTTTAATTTTTTTTAGATCTTTTTTACTGAAACTTTTTTTTCATGAATTTTTCTAAATTTAACTTTTTTGGCTCAATTTAAAAATTATAAATTTTTATTAAATTTAAAAAATTCATGAAAATAAAACATGTTTCAGTTTAAAAAATCTAAAAGAACTAAAAGTGTTTTTTTCGAGCATATAGAATAATATATAGAAAATGATGGAGCGAATAGGAAGGGGTAAGCGTTGAGAACGCTTACTAATTTTGCTACCTTATGATTAATTGACAATTGTCCAAACGCTTATCAATTTTGCTATCTCATGATTAATTGACAATTGTCCTATAGCCTTTTTTATGTGAAAGTCAAAATTGCACAATTAGAAAAAATTTAACGTTGTACGTTAACATATATAATCGATTTTTTAATCGTTAGCAAAGGTCATTTTACGAATTAATTTGATTGGAAGAAAGGGAAAGACAAGATCAAGGATCAGAATTTTTGAATTAATTTGATCAAAATATCAAAGGAAATCCGTGAGGTCGGTATTATTATTATTTTTATCCTGTTCAAGTCTAGTTTTCGTGCGTTACATTTCTGCCGTCCATATTGTGTCTTATTAAAAAAATGAGAGACCAGGGCTCTTTATGTAGTTCTCATTGTTTTCGTAAACCGCTACTCATCCTAACCTTAAATCTTACGGCGTGAAGTGCGCCACCCGAGTCTGATCTCTTTGTTTACTCTGTTGCCTATCACTATCAAAAACGTTCGATTCACGCGCCTCCCAACGTGTCACGGATCATCGGTCCATCAACGTTCAGCTCACGCCTATCTTCGTCCACAATAGAATCAAAATAGAACGCGGGTTTTTGTCGATGCTGTGATTCGTAGTCGAATAATACTCTTACGAAGAAGACACTAAATGCTCCTGACGAATTTCAGGACAATTAAAATTAAATTGGGCAGACGGTTGATAAGCTGGGGCAGGCTATTGAAAAGCTGTCAAGTAAGCACAATCTTGCAATTTAGAACCCCATAAAATTCGAACTTCTTTTCCAATTTCGGTGAAATTCAATACTATTTAACACAATAGCCTGATTTTTATAAAAATTAGAACGATTACGCCTTTTTTGTTTCCACATAGAGGAAACTTTTTTTCACGAAAAAAAATGTTTTCAAGACTTCCATGCATACTCAAAATTGTCTAAAATGTCGAGAAAAGTTGTTTAGAAAAAGTGTCCGGTGTGTGTGTACGTGCGTGATAAAGGGAATAAAATGCATACTGCCATAACTCGGAATCTACTAAACCGAAACGTCTCAAATGTTTCTTTGGTATACACTTCATAAAAATCGGTTTAAGCGTTTTGATTTTTTTGGATCTGTAAGATTTTGAAAAATGTCTGTTATCACTCTAACTCGTACGAAAATCCAGCTATCGCTCTGAAACTTAACAAAAAACTTTAGAAAAGTAGTGCAAGGTTTGATGTTGAATTTAAGCAAAATCGATCAAATAGTTCAGGTTTTAGAAATATGCAACTTCGCAATTTTTTTGAAAAAGTTTAACTTCAGAACAATTTAAGAAACTGATTTAAAATTTAGCATAACACTTAAATAGAGTGTGTCGATGGATAATAGAAAATTTAGCTGAAATCGATAAGGTAGTTAAGAAAGTTGTAGAAATTTGCATTTTCGCAATTTTTTTTTAAAACGCTCTACCTCGAGAACGGTTCAAGCAAGTGATCTCAATTTTTGCGTAAAACTTAAACAGAGTGTATGAATGTTTGATGATGAATTTGAGCAAAATCGATAAGGTAGTTAATATTTTATAGAAATTTGCATTTTCGTAATTTCTTTCAAAACAATTGCAAAGTCGAGACTCGGAGATACAGATTACAAATTATGAACCTAGCTTCATAATTTTTCTTCATCCGCGATCCACAAAGCTTCGTCTAGGAGGAAGCCAAAACTAAACAACGTATTTTATCATATCCAAAAAAATGAGGAACCGATGTGCAAGTTACGACTTTGAATACTTCTTTTTACTAAATGCTTCCATGCATTTAGTCAAAGACGAAATAATTTAATAATCACTTTTTTTTTACCACTACAATTTAAGACCACTATTCTCTCTTAGTATACAGCCATGAAAATCTATAAAAACATATTTTCATGCAAACAAAGCTTTCTTCTTTGAGGATGCAAAAAGATCACAAAAAAAACATAGCGCGCTACAAATTGAACAGCGTATGCTTGTGTTCAGTTGTCCCAGAAAAGTACTTTCGTTCTGTTAGTATCGTATTAATATTTAGGAACAGGCGACAATATTTTTACCCTAAACACAAATAAAATAGTAAACTTGATTGATAAATTAATACGAAAAAAATTATATGTACAAACCTACAAAGAACAATCGATATTGATTAAGCTTTTCATGATTTTATGAGTTGGTATTTTTACGTACGCTAATTAAACGTATTCTGATTAGTTACAAGTTCCAGCAACAAAATGTTAACCAAGCTGAAACTCAATTTGGAGAGATTATTATAAATATATTAAATAATTATATTGTCAATATGTGTAACATTTTCAATATCTACAGTGTGATTTAATTCATTGACCTGCTTGTATGCGCCCAGTCTAGCCGAGGTCATTTTAATAATGCCTAAGAACATACCAAAACTGAGAAGAGATAATTCATACGATGGAAATTAATACTATTTATTTATATCAATGGGTCTACATCATTCCGCCGAAAAATCATTCATCTGAATCGTGATATCGCTGAACCATCATTTCTCCGACAAACACATTTGTATGGTCGCGATTGTCTTTGAAGAAAATCCACGGGAGTCGTAAATTCCAGTGCGCTGTTGCGACAAAATTAGACTGTATTATTGTAGTGAAACTTAATCAACTAGTTTCGTATAAAGGAATGATTGAATGAGGATCCAGTATTTTAACAACGATAAATTTCAATGATCAATAAAAAATCTTCACGGTTAGATACAAGTGGTATCTGTGTGTGTGTCGATAGATTTGACTATCGATGTTGACTCGGCAATAAATCACTGAAGACTGACTAAAAAATGTAAAATCGACTGACGCTTGAATTTTTACTCCCTCTTTTTGCGAATTGAAGGAGAAGCCTCCAAGGGTTTTGAGTCGCAGATATTAATTAGTTGTCTTTTACATTGACAAATGTTCTGTGCCTTGATTGGCTTTAAGTAACACATCACGTTACACCGACTCAAGCGCTATGAGTGCAAGCGAGATAGCGCCATTGGTGATTGCAGTGGAGCGAGAGAGAACGACAAAGTGGTATATCGTCTTAAGGGTTGGCGTCCCCCGCAGATATATAAAATGCGTCTCAATGCGAAAATGTCGCGTCCCGCGAAAAAACCCTAACGGTCAGCTTGCACTTGAACATCTGCTCAACCTTTGAACATCTGCGACCATGAACGTTAACTATTTTTTAACTTGTTTATATTGCGTATATGTGTTTGTGTATAAGTGTGAATGTATGTCTTCATTTTTAATTGATTATCTTAAACATTTTCACATATCGCGGCTGACGACGATCTAACATTGCCGATCGTCATTTTACCGGATCGTCAAATTACAAACATTTAATAATGTGCCATTTTGTTGAACTCAATAATGTGGCATTATTAAATTTCAGTAAATCGACGATTCAGCAATTTGTCAATTTGGTAATATGATGATTCATGTTACCATTCAGTCGTAGTGCTATTATCATTGATTTATTTTGCATTGTTGCCATTGGAACGAGTCTTCATCTCCTTTAGCTGGACGCCGAGACTCGCCAATACAAATGTAGTTTTTGTTGGTCGCGACCATTCGTAAGGTCTATTTCATTCGCTTCAGATTTACAGGAAGCTTTGATTAGAAAAAGAAAAATTGTTTTAAGATTTTCATGTGAAAATATTCCAAGTAGTGTGAAACGTCAAGGAAAGTGGTCTGAAAAGAATTTCCGGGGTGTGCGTGCGAATTTAAATAACACATAAGAGAGGCAGCCAATACCGAATTATATTGGAATGCTGTTTCTGTTTGTTTGCCTGTTCTGCACCTCTTCGTTCCAGAATCAGAAGAGCATAAGTCTCTCCCCAGAGTCTCAGTACTTGGATGGGTGACTGGGTCGACAAGAGCCCACAAGGTTAGGTTGTCTGTCTGTTTTACTTCTTCTACACCCCCACAGTGACGTCGAGCTCTTCCCCTCATGACGTAAGCTTCACGTTCAAGATAGCTTCTCATAACCTAAGCCTCACGTTCAAGGTAGAATCCCATAACTTAAGCCTCAATGTGAAGTTGCCCCTACATAAATTAAGCCTTACGTTATTGAGTATGTGGAAATCTCCCGATTATAATATGCTTAGGAATGTTTATTCTTTTACAATTTATTTTGTTTATCCCATTTCTTTGTTAATTAATCTTTTATTCAGTCAACATTCTTTTTATTTTATGTAACATTATTTTTTTTAATCAAATTCTTTTTATTGAATTTTTTTTAAATGCACCTTTTTTTACAGTCGAAATTTTTTTTTAATTTTGAATTAATTTTTATTTTATACTTTTAAAAGTTCATCCTTAGGTGAAGATATGCAATTACATGTCAACACACGAGGTAACCGGTAGAAGTATAACATATAAGAAAATAAATCACAAGCATAATAGTGGCGGTAAAATCAATATTTTCAAATAGGCTTTTTGAAAATCACTTTTACCTCAGCGAGTTTTAAATATATCTATAATAGAAATATATCTAATAACCACCTTATTCACTTTCGGAATTGATGTATCAAAATTGGTTGAGCGATTTGTGTGGTTTCGGATAAAAGTGGTGACATGGAAAACCGCTTCGATCAGCTGATCAACGTTAAACGCATAACTCTCGACTTCCCCGCGGGCAGTCAGGAGGAAAAATGTCCATCTCCATAATTTAGACCTCACTTCTTAAGGGGTAGAAGAGGTGTAAAGGGGGTTAAGCGAGCTCACAAAACACTATAACTCTCTAGTTATTGATTTTATTTTAATATTAATTAATTTAGAAGATGAACTTTAGTAACTAATATCGTATAATTTGTATTAAATACGAGCGCCAATGTTGGCCAATTCTTTTACTTGTGCAAGCACCAGTGATGGGCTTTCATTGACGGCCATTGCCTAAATGCCAATATCGAACTGCTTTTATTACCCAAGATTTCGTCAACGATTACTCGAATCTCAAGGATCAATATCAGTAAGCTAAATCAGTCTTCGGCGGATTCGATTCCCTTACCATGCATGGACCCGACACGCTCTTCATATCGATATCGCTGTGCGATTCCATTCACTGCACGACTGTAAATGATGTGATCTACCTCGGTTAAAATGATGGTATTAAAAAAAGCTTTACGGATAAAACAGTATATTGTGCAACAAGGGCCGAAAGGTTCTTGCAACGAGCGTGAGGTTCGCTACACGAGCGGAGCGAGGGCCGCAATCACGCGAGTCCCAATCCCTAACTCAGCCCCATTTACACAATACTTTTTGTAACGAGTGCAGGAATGGAGGCGCTTTGAATGGCAGTGTTTGCCGGACGAACAGTGATAAGTGACATTAGAATGTCTCGTTCCTACGGCAGAAAAGTTCACTTCTTTGCCCTAGGGCGGAAAAGTAATGTACAGCGCATCTGCAAACCAACTTTTCGACACTCCTACGAAAAGAGACTCTTTTATCCCGCAAAACTGTGACGAAAAGTGCCTGTTTTCATGCACGTGTTACAAAAGATTTTTCTTTTTTCAAGTGTGTGCGAATCGTCGTGCCCCGGTCTCTCTTACTATATTATAGATTGCATTGTATCAAGTTCCTCATAGAGAGCGAACCGTCAAGACTTCTTCTGTACTGTATGGTACGATACGAGAAACAGCCAAAGTCAAAACGAACAACGAGAAGAGAGACGAACCGTTGAGCATGCAGTAATGTCGACTCTACTAAAATAACGCTGGCGACACACGATATACATACTGTATATAGCATAATTAAATTCGTGCTCGCTAGGCACACGTTCGGGGAACGATGCAAATAGCGCATTTTATTATTTATGTACCTACTTTGTTTACTAAAATTACGTATTCGCGTTGTGATTATTGCGTTCCGGTCAGTGCTGAACCTGTTATTTCAATGTTTTTGCATGAAGCACCAAAACCCCTCCCCGCACACTCTTCTGCGCGTTCACTCGATTTGTACCAGGCTGTGCTGATCGTATATATGCTGTTGACGAGTGTGCATGGACTCGAAACGTTATTAATGCTGCGGTACCTGACAAACAAAAATGATTAGTATTTATCGTTAGCGATTTCCGTTTACGCGAGCTTCCCCTCTGCCACCCGTAATTTTATCTGGCGTGGAGACGCATAGTACTCGTCAATATTTCGGCCGGTGTGTATACATTCAGTTTCGGCATTCAATATACCTCCAGAATCCACTGTAGTTAATCTGGTTAAGAGCACCATGGGAATTTGCCCGACCGAAAGTTCAGTCACTTTAAATTGTTTATAACAAAAGGCGAAAACGAAATGGAAAATCGTTGCCTTCATAACCAGTATGTATGTGAATATTATTAAGTTAACGAGTTATGGTAATGTAAATTTTAGGTCTCTCATTATATACGCACACATATGTACATACACCCGGACAATTTTTCTAAACTTCTTCTCGACTTTTGAGGCCATTTTAAATATACTGACATGAAAATCTCGAAGAAACAATTTGTTTTCATGAAAACAAAGCTTTTTCTATGAGGAAGCAAAAATGACAGGAAAATAAAGGTAATGGAAAAGGTTTTGTTTTTAATAAAATATTTATACATTTTTTTATGAATATAGGATAGGTAGGATATTCTAATAAAAATTATGAATAGAACTATGTTTAAAAGAAACTGCAATATTAAAAATTTGACTTGAAAAATAAAATTATAAAAATTAAAAAACTCTCAACTGGATTAAAATGTAATTATTAATTTAAAAAATGGGATAAACAACAAATTGTGAAATAATAAAGAATCTTTAGCACATTATAGTCGGGAGATTTGTTCGTCATTGGATATGTGGAAATCTCCCGACAATAATGTGCTAAGGATTGTTTATTAGTTCACCATTGTTTTTATCCAATTTGTTTATTAATTTGACTTCCATTTAGTTGAGAGTTTCTTAATTTTTATAAAATGTTTATTTTTTTATATAACATATGTTTTAATTCATTTTCATTTCATACTTTTTAAAGATTATCATTAGATGAAAATGTACGATTACATGACAACACACCAGGAACGAGGTAATAGCTAGAAGTGTAAGAAAGTCGAACACAAGTAATAATGGCCGTAAGATCAATATTTTCAAACAGGATTTTTGAAAAACTCTTCTATCTCAGCGAGTTATTAATTTATCGTATCGAAATATATCTAATAACCATCTTATTTACTTTCGGAATTAATGTGCCAAATTTCATTGAGCTATTTTTTGTGATTTCGGAGAAAAGTGGCAACATGGAAAATCGCATCTATCAGCAGATTACCGCTAAATGCATAGCTTCCGACTTTTTGACCGGCGGGTAGTCGGGAGTGAAAATAACTTATGGAAGAAATAAGCAAATAGAGCCAATTCGAAAGTAATGCGTATGCTTCAGAACAAGCCGCTTAAATGGATTTCAATCTATAACGACTTACTTTTTTTTCAACAGCATTCTACAGCGACTAAATGGAGCAAATATTGAGAAAAGTCAAAACTTTAAAAGATGCATATCTCTAAACACCAGTATTATTTTCAACAATTTCTTAATTAGTGTACAACCTGAGGACCATTAAAAAATGTCCCTTCCCTTCGACGCTGTCGATTGTCATTATAAACAAAATGAGAAACCACATAGTGAAATCCTTTGGGTAGTGAATTTTGAATCACACGAAGAGTTGAAAATTAGTTTTTACACATGTTAAATGATCGATAAATTTAATATTTATTGACTGAAGTAAAACATATAATTGTTTTAAAATAATTTTTATCTGACTACTCCATTTATATCCTGTTTTTTTTTGTAACAAAATAGTCAGGTTAGTGCAAGAGGAGCACGAAATTCTTATTTCATCTGCGCTGCAAAAAGATAAAATTATTTACTCGTGTAACCTTTTTTTACAGACAGCCCGATTTACCTGGGAATATCAGAGATTGGTTTTGTGTCCATCTCCACTTATCATGGACAACTCCTGTGATATAACGTCCCGAGGAGCCATATAGCACGGGGTACGAGAACGAAATTATAATACCTCAACGTATTTGAGCTTACTCGATTAAACCGTCAATCTACCGCGAACCAATTATCGACGACAAAGCCCGTTCAATTTTCAGCTGATTTTGCTTCCTTGTAGAGGAAGCTTTGTTTTCGGGAACATTTTTTTTCGAGATTTTCATGCCAGTATGCTTAAAATTGTCTAAAACGTCGAGAAAAGTGGTCTAGAAATAATGTTCGTGTGTGTATGTGTGCGTGTGCACAAATTTTTTGTCCGGGTAATAGCGGTTGTAATTTTTTAAATATCGGTTTCAAATTTGGACCACATGTCGGCTATCATGAACTATGAGATGGGATTGAATTTCAACAAAATCGGTAAAGTGGTTCGGATTTTACGTCATTTTGAAATTTTTTGTCGGATATCTTGTTCGGGCAATAGCGGCCGTAATTTTTTAGATATCGGGTTCAAATTTGGACCACATGTCGGCTATCATGAACTATGACCTGGGATTGAATTTCAACAAAATCGGTAAAGCGGTTCGGTAAGTGCTTCTTAGTGTTTCGGTTTTGTGTCTATATTGTATGTACGTTTAACCTCGATTTGATTATTATTCATTATGTACGTGACGGAGATGATATTGAAGGGTTGATTACCTACGAGCGACTCATTTTGATGTAAAATGTCATTGATGTATATAATTATTAATTTTTTTTTGTATTCTTTGAGTTTTTGTTAGATGTTTTTTTTTTTAGGTTGATGACAAATTTTTAGAACAAGAATTTGTGATTTGAAATTGTTAAGTTATTTGCAACCAAATTCTTTAAATAACATGATTTTACCTTAGGATATATGTATAGTGTTAACATATATTCTCTGAATGGTCCATTCGTTAGGCGTTGTTCGTATATAGAACATGTTTTACGTAATGACAATGGCGATCACATTACCGCTTAGAGGTAGCTCTGTGAAAGGTGGACCATGAGGAAGCAATGTGCAAGGCTCGACTTTGCACCATTTTTTCCTTTTTCAACGTTTCCCTAACCCTTCACATAATCACAATTTTATAATTATTGTATTAAGTATTTATAAATTTATCATGATTTTCAGGATACTTCACGTGCTTGATTATTCGCTACATATCTCGTTTATTATTTTCATCTGATTACCTCTCTGATATTGCAATTGTTCATTCGCAGGCCGATAACAGAGCACGTCCCAACCTCCATCGAATAGCAGCTATCATTTCGACGTAGGGATCAATGAACACGAAATATGCGCGAGCAGAATCGGCAATTTGTAAATTATATAAATTCAACGAATGGGGCGAGTAATACCGATACTGTTCAGTGCACTTCGTGCTATCGAGTCACGAAATATACGCGACAAAAAAAAAAAAGAGAAAAATAAAGAGATAAAACTGTTGTCCCTAGACACAGGTAAGTTCCTTGTGGATTAGTGCGAACAAGAGAGCGACATTCTCATCTTTTGTCCGAGCTAACCCAGACGTGACAATCAAGTACAGATGTAACGACTATGTCTTTTGCATCGTTTCAAGCGCTTGGTTGACTTGTGTCTGACATGCCTCTTCTCTCATTATAATTCTTGTAGCGTTCCCCCACGGTCCGAGAACATTCTGTCGTCTCGTCTGTCTCGCGTACTCCAGAGACCGAGATTTTCATGTGTTCTCAGGAGCCTCTATCCTAGGGAACTTAGTCGGAAAATTATCTTTTTAGCCTGATCATAAGGTATCGTTTGGAATCCGAACTCTTTATTTAAGGTGGGTCGATCACTGTACCGTAATCACGATAAAGCGTGTGTTATTAAAAAGTTTTTTTACTCGGTAACCGTTTCAGCGATCGGACTCAAATTTGGCACGCAATTTAAGTAGTTGCGCTTCTTTAAATGTTGAGATTTTTAACGAAACACATAGCCATTCAGATTTTATGTTAATTTTACTTTTTTTTTAAAAAAGGGCGAGGTCGCTTTAACTATCGTAAAAGTTCGTCGATTTAGCTAAATAGTTCTTCACAACTAGCCATATGTTCAATGTTCGACAAGATCGGTAAAGCGGTTTGGCTTTTATGAAGTTTTGAAATGTTCGTATGTTTTTAAATGCTATAACTTGAGGACGGTTCAAGTAAATGATCCAAAATTTTGCATACAAATTAAATAGAGTGTATCGACGTTTATTGCTAAATTTAGGCGAAATCGATAGAGTAGTAAAGGTTTTATAGAAATTTGCATTTTTGTAATTTTTTTGAAAATGGTATAATTCGAGAATGGTTGAAGCAACTGATCTACATTTTTGGACTGAACTTAAATAGAGTGTGTTAATGCCTGGTACTGAATTTCGGCAAAATCGATAAGGAGTTAAGATTTTATAGAAATTTGGATTTTTGTAATTTTTTTGAAACTGCTATAACTAGAGTATTGTTCAAGCAACTAAACCAAATCTTTGCATACAACTCGAATAGATGTGTTGTTGTTTGATACTGAATTTGGTGAGAATCCAACAAAGCGCTCATGTTTGGTTTTTAATTCGAAATGTTTGAAAATAATAATTAAATACATTTGTTTTTTTTTATATTGCGTTTTAAGTGAAACTGATGTACACGGTATATAAACAAGGCTGCAAAGTAGAACTTTGCCAATTGTTTCCTCATTATTTTGTATCTTTGATAAAGCTTGCTTTATGAGGAGGCCAAAATTGATCAACACGCTTCCTCATAGAGGTGGTGAGGAAGCAATTTGCAAGGTTCTAGTCTGCAGCCATGTTCTATTTTGTTTGTACTTTCTCGTCACATACAGACTATGTAAAAGAGAAAGTATTGGAATCCAAAAAAAAAAAAAAAAAAAAAACGTTTTACAGATTTTTATGGAAATAGAAGTTTTAAGTATCCTGAATTCCAAAAAACACATTTCCGTCTGTCCGTCTGTCCGTCTGTGCCTTTTTTTCAACTTCCATATTGAAACTACAGTTTATTCATCGAAGATATACAACAAATTTTGATGCATTCCATGGTCTTTATCAATAGTTACTACTTTCCCATCACATATAAACTATACAAATGTGAATTGTCGGAAAATACAAAAACTACTGAAGGAGCCCATAGATTGCAGAGAAACTTATACGTGTTTTCGATATATGAAATGTAGTTTTTGTATTGAAACTCAAAACAAAAAAACAACTCCTTTTTATACTTTACCTAAAATGTGAAGAAATTAAAAAATCGTAGTAAGCATATTTTTTATTTGCAGACTGATTAAAAAGTTATTATGCTTTGGTCTGAAATGTACAGACAAACTTACGTGCAAGACGGTAGACAGTAGACAATGAATAATTCAGTTTAGCAGTGCCTTTTAAAAAGCCAATAATCATTTGTTCTATTGTTTTACCTTAGATAGTCACTCAAATGAGATGAAAAAACAACTTCGCTTAGAAAAAATACATCAAGTAAAATATGAATGTTATTGCATACAACAAAAAAACAATTATTAATACAGAACGAAGGAGTTTAAGCGACTATCAATTAGGAATGTACTGATAATTATTCACACTGAATATAAAACACAAAATCTCGGATCAGACTTAATGTTGAGGTTATATACGCTTCTCGTTGTTAATCTTGATATGGAATTTCACAAAAATTAGGAATCTTCGCATCTTAATTTTCGATAACCTTGATATAGAGAGTACCAAGAAGAAAACAATGCTTGTCAAAATTATTGAACAAGTTATCCATACATTTAACTAGGCGCCTGAGACGACAGTACACTATTCAAGCAGGTCCGACGCGAACAGCGCACTCTGTGGCCGCATCTCAAAATTGCAAGTTATGGTTTAAAATCTCGCTCTCTATCTGGACCGACTGCTTTCAGATTTATTATTACCGTTTCCATACAAATCGTTAATATTATTAAAAACTACTTAAAATTTAAATGAAATGAAGAGAATTCCAAACAACGAAAACACGCATTGTCTAGTATGTTCTTAATCATTTACATTTGATGACAATGTATGTATATATCAACACTTCATATTAGAAACTAAAATCACGTAATTTCATGAATTTGATTGGAAATAACTTATCAATTTCAACTCCTTACATTCTTTTTCAGTTTTGTAGTTAACGGTAACTACATTCTCAATACCAAGTATCATTACAACAGCATCATCACGTCAGTATCAATCGCAATGAGAAGTCACGTGTTGCGATCACGCTATAAGCAACTTTTTTGTTACTATTAAAAACTTTTGTATAATTTCTTTTCCGACTAAAAAAGACTAGTTAAATAAAATTACCATTGTTTTATGATATACTTTTACATGAAAGAAATAATGAAAAAAACAGTATACATGTGGAGGAAGCAAGTATGTTAACCAATATAATTCTCCATCTACCAATTTTCCACTATATACAATGTACGTAGTGGAGAATTGGTGGACGCAAATAAGTAGATATAGTAGATAAGTACTTACAGATTTCCATAAGTCCAGTAGATGTTATATAGCAGTGGCGGTATCAAAGTTCAGTAGAGTTCGTCCCAAAACTGTCAGCGTGTGAAACAGCGCGGGCGGTTGGATACGACCTAACAATTGTTAGAGGATTATTCCAACTTTTTTTTCTTACCTATTTTTTACCAGGAATAATAAATTTCAGCGAACGCCGATTGAAGCAAGGACTTCCGATGAAACTCATAATATTGTTCCATCAAGAATGACGCATGTCAGGAGTATTGAACTAAATATTTTTATTTCGTTTTTATCGTGGTGAAAATCAATTTTATAAACTTTTAACATATCGTTAAGTTTCTGTTATTTTTTTATTAATAATTACATTCCGATTGAAATGAATTATTCAATCAACATAATCAACGATTTACGATATACTTATACGGTAAAAAAAGAATAGAAATGAAAAATACAAGTAGACGATGTAAATAAATTTGCCAGAAAAATGTTTGGCCTACCAACTCATCACGATGTTCCTGAGAGGTAAGTAGATACGGATCTCGGAGTCCGTAGTTATAGTACACCGGTAGAAAAGGGTTCATTTCGTCCGAAAACCGTCAGCATATGTGAGAGTGCGGGCAGCAGGATGTGTCGAAACAATCGCCAAAGGTTTAGAGGATGAAACGAAAGCAACAAAAAAGAAAAGAAGAAAAAACCCCACGAAACTCAGATCGTGTTCATAGGCCCATAACGCACAGTGGAACGACTACTTACTTGGACGTCAAACATGCACACAATTTTCAAGACAAAATTTCATGTATTTTATTAATGACTCACAAGAAACGCACACGACGTTTTTGTGTATATATCCGACCTCTTTTTTTTCGTGGTAATGCGATGTGCAGCGAAGCAAATGCAGAAGCGTTAAAAAATCTATTCGCAAACTCGTGTGTCGATAAACGTTCGTGAAGTCGCTTCTTTTTTTTCTTGTTTTATCGGGGATGAAGAACCTCTTAAATTTTGTCTGGAATTTACAGAAGCCGGAAAGCTCACTGTGCGCAGAACTGCACCGGCCACAAACCGTCACAGACACACACATATATATATATATATATATATTTAAACACACACAAATGCAAAGCCGGCAGAGCTCCTCTTTTTCGCAGTGTTATTTCTTTCCCAAATCAAACATTCCGGAAATAAAGTTTCGGGGCATCCTGTGTATCGCCAGTTGCTACTGCGTTTTCTGCTGGCGTATAGTGCAGGGGCAAAGCACGCAACGTCAAAGTGTACATGGTATTAGGTAGTAGTACTAGTACACGAGGCACCAATACATAGCGAATCATATACAGTGTGCGTTACACGTGCGGTTTGCACGCGTACGTTAGCCTCCGTCCACGCTGCTGCTGCTTCTGCTGTTGCACGCACGGTGGTCACGCATTGTGGACAGAAATTTGGCCCTAGAGATTGAGGCCATTGCACCTAAAAACCCTCGATGAACGAGACGAGTTTCGCGAACGGGCGATGTACTGCACTGTAGTAAAAACGGCCCCGAACTTAAAAAGTGAAGAGAGTTGGACGGAGCCTCTATACAGTGCATTCTCATATACAATATTACACTTACATATTTTTCATTTATCACGTTATGTCAGAACATTGATATGTCTATAGAAATATTAATCTGTACAATAACATATTATAAGCTATTATCGTTAATGTTAAAGTAGTCATTTCGGTACAGTCAACTCAATCGAGAATTAAGATTTTTAAAAATAATATTTTTATACGTTTTAAAGAAGAAATGAATATAAACTAAGATGCATCTGTTATAAGGAGTTCCCACTTAACGGAGAAAGAATGTACGAGAATTAATTTACAGAATAGTCAGCAATCTGCGATAATAAATCCACGGACATATTTTTGTGCAGTTTTCTTCTAGTCAAGTTGAGTAATTATAGTTAGATCTTGACGAGAGCGCATCTTGAGTTTACTTTCTCATAGAGGAAGCTTTATTTTTATGTAGAAATTTTATTTTGTTGAGATTTTCAAGAAAAATTGTCCGGATGTATGTATATTTGTCTGTATGTGAGATGAAAGACTTAAAAATCATATTCCCATAACTCATAAACTACTCGACTGAGCCAGCTCAAATTTTAATACCATGTAGAGTACAGACCAGTCTTCGATTGGTATACATTTTGTAAAATTCGGTTTATGCATTTTATTTTTGCTTCCTCATAAAGGAAGCTTTGTTTTTGTGAATTTTTTTCCTTTCGAGATTTTCATGTTAGCATACTCAAAATGGTTCAAAACGTCGAGAAGAGTGGTTTAGAAAAAATGTCCATTCGTGTGCTAGTGCGTGTGTCCCAGGCACAGAAAATTCAATCGTCCATAACTCACGAACGGCACGATGGATCGAGCTCAAATTTGGCACGCAAGTAAAGTAGTAACTCCTCTTTAATTGGTGTAGTTTTCAACAAAATGTACCCATATATACAGATTTTATAGAATTTCTAATTTTTCGAAAAAATTGCGTGATCGCATTAACTTTCGTAAAAGTTCAACGATTTAGCTAAATAATTCTTCATAACTGAAGACAGGCTCAATGTTGTTTGGTATTGAATTTCGACGAAATCGGTAAAATGGTTTGGATTTTATAGAATTTTGAATTTTTCGAAAAAGATTAACTTTGCTCTAAGTCACATCGTATATCAAGAAATGAACTGAAATGTTCTATAGATGAAAAATAACATACAGCGCTGCTACGTACCAAATTTGGTGATGGTCGGCTAAGTCGTTTAGATTTTACGCCATTTTGAATTGTTCAAAAAATTTTGATTTTCGTTCTAACTTCCCCAAAAGCTAGATGAGCATATGATGCAACGATATTAATTACTGAATTTTCGTTGTCATGTGTAACATAATTTGTTTTTTTATGGATAATACATTTTTAACTTGTAATTTGTGTTGTTGCACATAAACTACCAAAAATATAAAGGTAACGATATTTGAAAAATGCTAATTAAAATGAAAAAGATGCAAAGTAGAACTTTCCACGTTGGTCCCTCGTTAAATCTGATTTTTCACAAAGCTTCCTCTATGAGGAAGTCACGTCAAATCTCAACAAATCAATTGAAACTTTCTACAAACAAAAAATCACTTTCAGCGCTGCTATGCGTACCAAATTTGGTGATGATCGGTAAAGCGATTAGGATTTTTCGTTATTTTGAGATTTTCAAAAAAATGAAAGTTTTCGCTCAGGCTTTCGCAATCCTTAAGTAAGTAAGCCAAAACCTTATACCTAACCAAAATGTGATGCAACCGTGTTTGTAACAGCGTTTCGTAGTCGTATGTAACATTATTTTTTTCTTTTTTATTATACATTTTTCATTTCTAATGCCCCTAAGTGCCAATATTCAATTGCGCATAATTCTCCAACGGCACAATGTTTTGAGCTGATATTTTGCACACGAGTGGAGTATTAACTCCTCTTCAGTTACGGTGGTTTCCTACAAAAGATACACACAGACACAGATTTCATAGAATTTTCAAGTTTTCAAAAGAAGCATGTGAGCACGCTTACATTTTTGTGTTTTTGCGCAATGAGTTACCAAAAATATAGAGGTAACGGAATTTAAAAAATGCTAATTAAAAACAAAAATGGTGGAAAGTTGAATTTTGCACATCGCTTCCTTATTAAATTTAATTTTCCATACAGCTTCTTCTATGCGAAAGTCAAGAATTAATAAGTAAATTTTCTCATAGAGGAGGCTTTGTGAAAAATAAAATTTTGGTTTTAAATACTCATAAGTATATCAAATGTTCAGAAGGAAATCTGATAAAAATTCTGGTTGCCGTTTAGAGTTGGGTCAATGAGATAAAAAATCGTAGATGTAATCCTAGAGGCCGAGGGTCGAATCGGTATGGAATGCCCCATATACTCTATATATATATATGTTTTTTATATAGGTATGATGCAAGGAGTCTCCCATAGTCGTAGGTCTCAATACATTTTTTATCCCTCTTGAGACCCGAGTGAAGATCATCGAAAAATCTATGTTATGTATTCCAAATCTTTACTTTTTTTTGTCCCTGCAATCTACTTTATTTACTTGAAAATTTTGCTAAAGATATTTCAAGACGTGACAAAAAAGGACGAACTTTTCAGCTGGCCTTTTTTTTTCTTATTCGCTGTCAATAAACTATATAATTTCTTGTTTTGTTATAAATAATCAAACATTTCTTAAATGGGACTTGTTTAGTCAAGACTCGGTGGCGCTCGCTCGTAATTGGTGCAAGAAAAAAGGTCAGCTGAAACTTTCGTTTTTTTTAATACGACTTCAGTTTACGAAACCAGTTTCAATACGACTTTTCAGTTTGTTGGCAAGGTTTTGATTTCAACTAATTGTAAGATCGGCCATCTCAACGGAGATGGCCGATATGTTGCCGCTCACATTTACAATTTTGCTCATTCTTCTACGGCCGCCTACAACGCCAACTATTGTAACGCTGAAGTGATCACACTGGTCCAACGCTTGAACCTCAGTATCGGCACTGTGATAACTACCGCTTTTGACATCGCCTAACGGGCGAGTTTCGGCAAGAGTGCTTCGGCGGATCCGAATATTAACATTATTAACATTGACATGAAAAATAATGAAAATGGAAATGTTAAGGGAATTATATTATTAACGTTGAAAGAAGAAGGGTTTTGTTCACAGATATAATTTTTTCATGACGCTTAGAAGATATGTTTTGAACATATCTTCGGGGGTTTTGAACCTAGGGTGTGTACATCAATAGACCATCTACGTAACAACCTGATGCGCACGATAACCACCAGATCAATCTGACTATATATGAGGTATTCTTGGTCAACTCAGTAGGCGTTCAACCCTGACCCCTTCCAAATCGCTCTATAATTTTTCATTAAAAAAACACTTTTAATTTTTTTGGATTTCTTCTAGTGAAACCTTTTTTTTATAGAATTTTTTAAATATAATTTTTTTATCTCTATTTAAAAATTTGATTTTTTTTTTCTAAAATCCTGTATTAGATATCAATGTTTTTCAGCTTTGACCCTACATTTCAGGTGCATACAACGATAATTTACTCGGCGACTATATGACAACTTTCATGACAATCCATGCCCAGTACTGTCGGTTGAGCGTTGGTTATATTTTTCAGTCAGTATAAGAGAAACAAGTGTTGGGACAGTTTGACCCCAGTATTCCTATCGCACGTCAGGTTAGTACTACTGGCAAATTTTGCTTGCCGATAATTAGACGATTTTCGGACCAGTTCTCGCCCAATACTTGGACGACTATCGCTGGTGTTCCAGCCTTATTTTCAGCCAGTATAAATCATAACTGTCGGGACAGCAGTATCCCAGTGCTCAGTAGCATGTCAGGCTGATACTGGCAATATTTGCACGTTGACAACAAGACGAGTTTCGGCATAGTCCGCACCCAGTAATTGAACGACATCCAGCTGAGTGCCGTCTATATTACATGTCTAAATATCACAAATTCAACTCAACGTTAACTAGACCTAAATAAACTTAAACAGAACAACGTTATGTCAGTAACACAAGTAATATTGTTTAAATATAACTCCATATCCCTGTATATTCGTCTAAAAAAAGAAAGAAAAAAGTTATGTAAAATAAAGAAAAAGTGAAGTTGAGTGAAAAACGGAATCGTAAAGTAAAGTAACTAAAACACTTGACCCAGAATAACATGAATAAATGTGTACACATCAGAGTGGTTCTTATTTGATGAAAGTTCGATTTTTGTATCTCTCGCCCAGCAGATTTCTTCTATTTGACAGAAAAAAAAAAAATCTTTGTAAATCATTAGCCCGATCAAATAATATTAACCCGTGCCCCAAAGGGGATTAAGTTATCAATTCATTTTAAACAGGAAAAAAGTTAATTATTTTTCTAATGTAAATGAGTGAAAAAAAGAATTATATGAAGCTAAAATTTACAGGAATTGCAACTAGAATTCTTTCGAATCAAACGTACCCCTACTTAAGTCGACGATTTTTTGTTTGAAAAAATGGAAGAAATCTGTTGGGCGAGAGATACAAAAATCGAACTTTCGTCAAATAAGAAACACCCTAATACAACATAAATATTAAAATTAATGATATTTAGAAAACAAGATTTTCGAAAAATGTAAATCTGACTGTGAATCCTCGACGCGATACATCTCGGGAAGATAATGCTAATATGCAGGTGGCGGTATACGTGTAGTTCGAGTGTGCAAATACGACGTTATTTTTTTTATCATAATTTTGTCCATTGTTGAATTGTTGCTACGTTGATTATACATAAAAACGACATACAAAAACCAAACTCCAGTAAGCCGCAATATTTATTTTATGTGTTGATTTTCTTCATTGTTGAATAATCATGATGTTGTTTTTTACTAGTGTTAAACAATCATTATGATGTTTCCGACTAGTTTTAATTTTGGGTGTAATGACTTTTTATGTTGAAATTACAAGTGTTAAGATTTCTCAGTGATATTTAGACGAGTCACCCCTTGGGAGTATTGGCCGGAGCTGGCACAGTATGGAGCCAGTAATTGCTCAGTATTGTAACATCACTGCCCAAAATCACTTGGCAGCTAAGCCCGTTTTAGTATTGGACCGTATTGGTAACTCGGGCAGTATAATAGAATTCGTTCGTGGACGCCCCAAAAGCTTAGATACAATCGCGAATTAAACCGTTCTTGGAATTCATGTGCAACATCTATATAATTGACATATCGAGAAAGAAACAACAGTCAAACAAAGAGTCCATTGTTTGAATTGTCGATCCCAAGCCAGAGTTAGCAGTAGAACAGGAGTTATCGATTCGAAACGGTTGAAATATACGTAAACGCGTAGATTCTAATTGGCTAAGTCAAGTCAACAAGGGCAATGCACCGTAGAAAAGGACGTGGAATACAACAAGAGAAGCAAAATGAGAGGAGAAGAGGAGAGAAGCGCCGAAAACTAAGACCAAGAGGAAGCAGCAAATACGACCAAGAGTAAGAGAAGGTAATATGGTGGTGGTCGTGGAGGGATGAGGTGGGGGTTATAGAGTGGGCCTTTCGTGGGCAGGTGGTCCACCTCGGCTCAAAGAACTTTTTCAGGGGCGTTGATCCGCGACAACTACGACGACGACGACAACGACGACGGAGCTGTGCGAGAAAGCGCGTGCAGCTTCGCCTGCAGCGGTAGCAGCAGCAGCAGCAGCAGCAGCAGCAATAGCCAGAGTCTCGAAGAATAATAAAATTCGGCGTAGTAGCTTTGTCTGTGGATAAAAAAGTATGAAGACTGGCGTGAATCAGTCGCATACATACCGATACACATGTTATATACTATACATGAAAATATATATAGTTGTATATATATATATATATATATACATATATTTTGCTATAGCGTTACATGTGAAAGCTGGGAGTTTCGTGTGAAACTCACGAAAGGATGGTACCAAGTGACTGTACACGAAGGAGTATATGTGCATTGGCGTCGGTTATTTGTGCTTCGAGGGCAACGCGAAACCGTTGAGAATTAGCAGCAGTCCTGGCGAGCTGTGCACGACTCGAACGTCGTTATTGCACATGAGGCTCTATCATGCTCGAGAGCATCGACTCCCTGCCTGTCTCGTGAGCGGGTGGACTCTGTTGCCTTTACACACGGGCTATACACGAAATATTCACGGAATCGACTATTGTTATGACGGGAAGCACGCCAACTTCTCTCCGTCTATCTAAATTGTCATTGTAACTACGACGCGGTGTTAAACCGAACGAAATCGACAGGTTTTTAAAAATAAAAATAAAAAACTCGAATGGAAAGCATATTGCTTAATACTCATTTAAAATTTTCACAAAGTCACTTTTATGAGGGAACATGTTGATTAGGGTGATTGAGAAGTTACTTTGGTGCAAAAAGAAGAAAGCTCACGATGGGAGAGCTCTAAATAATAATATTTAGAGGTGACTCACTCAATTTGTAATTTTCCATTTAAATAACACGAGAAATAGGTTTTTGCGTATTTAGACTTTTATACCTCCTTAATGACAACTGTGATGAGTAATTTTACAGCATGTCTTTATAGGAAATTTAACGCTCCACAAACAAGTCGCTTGCAAAAAATTCCTAAATTCAACCATTTTAAAGTTATTAACTTTTAAAGTTATATTTATATAAAATTTTATCGTTTTTCAACTAGTACGGCAAAACTATTAGTTTTCCTACAATATTTCTCAAAACTTTTTTTTGTCGAGCATTCAATTCTCAACAAATCGACTCTTGAGAAGTATGTACCAATGTCATACATTGGAAACCGTAGGGCTTAGAAAAAAAAATTCAATAAAAAAAGCTTTGTCAAAGATACAAAATAACGAGGAAGCAATTAGCAAAGTTCTTTTTTGGAGGTTTGTTTATCTACTGTGTACATCATCATGCACTTAAAATAATGTAAAAAATTGTCTCCGATCAAAATCACTGTTTTAATAAAAGATTAAACGAATTCTTACAAAGTTTATATTTTTCATCGAAAAAAACTTTTTTTTCTTCATAAATATTTAATTTAAAACCTTTTTATAAAAAATTTAAACTCTTGTAAAATTAGAACCAGTTTTTCGATAGATGACAAATTTCATATCAATCATTCTTTCATATTAGTCCACTTATATAGAAAATTTCTGTCCAATATATCGTAATTTGCGTGAGCTACTGACGTGCGACCGACTTATTTCAAAAAATTCAAAACGCCAGAAAAGTTTAACCATTCGACTGATTTTCGTCAAATTTATACTGGAACTTTATTCTAGTTTTATTCGCATGTGAACAAAATTTGATCCAAGTCCATCACCAAAAGTTGAATTTTTTTGTTTTTCGCTGCAGCATTGTTTTCGTTTTTCCGCCGCAAAAGCTAAAATTACAAACATAATCTAATAATCGTGAATACACTTGGATAATTCTAGCCAGATATCTCCGAATTTACAAGAGTTTGAGAGTTTATAAAAAAAAAAAAAAAAAAAAACAATGGAATTGTATCAGTTGTATCATTCGACGAGGCACATTTTAAAAAATAATTACAGAAAATTCAGAAAATATTGCATGAAATTTATGACCACTCACAGGTAGGAATTACTTTAGTCCGGTGTCTTTAATATACGGAGTAGGCCTTGATATACACAGAGCAAAGAGGTTATTTCTATGTTCCAGGATTTGTTAAATGTTAATAAATTATAGCGTTTAATATGTTGAGATAAGTAGGTATTTTGTTGAAATTAACAAATCGTTAATTTGAATCTGTAAATTGGCAAAAACGATGATTTATCAATAGCTACTACATGTATATTTCATGGAAAAGTCCCTTTATTATTGTCCGATAAACATTCAGTTGACTGAATATAGGAATGTTTCAAATCTACATTTGTTACTTATTAACTAGTAACAAGCTATATATCTTATTGTCGCAAACTAGTTCTTTATTGATAAAGAAACATTAAATGAGTTTTAAAAACACGTCAAAAGAATTGCTTAAGTAAATCGTTTATTTAACAGAAGTGCCTTCAGTGTAACATGTTATTATGCGATTAATGATATTTTTTTACTGTTACCAAATCGTGCAATACTTGACACATTTTAAACAGAGCTAGAAATAAGAATGTAACTTGTTTCAACCTCGTATGACAACTCTCGCGGCAAAACGGAAAAACTATAGATGAAACGCGCTTTAGCTCGTCTTTATCTCGCGAACCGAGACTAGTTATCCGAATGATTGAAAAATTAAAGAAAAAGTTTTCGCCAGTTTTACGCTCATTTATTAAAACTGGTTATAGTGAGAAGAAATTCGTCAGGCGCCAGTTAAATTGATCAATTAAGATTACACTCAAAGTGGGCTGACATTTGCTTCCATTTTTTTTCGGAGTTATTCTCGAAAAAAAAAAAATTCAAAAAACTTTTTTTAAATAGGAAAAGACATTTAAAGATATAAAAACTGAAAATAATTCACTGTCAGCTATGGCTAGAACATTTTCGTATGTATCACAGATTTTTTGAGAAATTCTCCGTTTTTTTTATATTAATGAAAAATCAACGTTAAGTAAAAATGAACGACCACTGCCCATTAAAGAATTTCTTATTATTGTCAGTTACTCTATGCCTGATATTAGTTGTGGTTTCTCATAAGAAAGTGATGTTTTCCCAAAGAACAATAACAAAATATATGCGAGAATTCAGGGTCAGTTTAAATTGTCCAAATGGACGGAAAACGTGATTCTTTAGGTATTGATATTTTAATGAATTAGAGCGTTCGTAATATATTTTGTTCTACTTATGGATGCACTTGTCGAAAATATTTCAATCAGGATCAAAATGAATATCGTAGCTGTACATATAACGGTAAAATTTGTTTTTTAGGCCGTGAATAACCCGTAATAATCTCGTGGTAAGTCTTCGCAAAGCTGCCAATCATTGATTTGTACCGATAGTCACTAGTTCTGATAGCTTTGCAATGGTGGAATAGCTGATAGTTATAGGGATGGTGATAATGTGTAAAGTAGATGACAGGGGCACAGGAAAAAATTATAAAAAAATAAAAAACGTTGAGAGTACGATACATAGCATCGACCAAATATTAAAATATGTATTTTTTATAATAAGTGAGGTGATTATTTTTTCTTTGTTCACTTGGACCCGGTCGCTTGGTTTAAGTTAATATGATCTTTGAACCCCAAATTAAAACATGCATTTTTTTTTTTTAATTTTGTCCGGTAATCATATTGTGAAACCATAGCATTTGATTAAAAGTCGAGTAATAATTCTTGTGAGTTCATCTAAAATGTCCCATATATAGAATAACGCCGAGACATTGGATTGGTGAAACTCAAGTAAGTGGGTGAGCGAAAAGCGTAGAACGAAGACGTCGAGGGGCTTCACGTTGGCTGCTGTAGCTGCTTCTCCGTTGGGTTTTTCGTTGACTACACGCTATACGCGGCTTGTATTGCGTTCATCGTCGTATTCGGTGCAGCTAGTAAGCGGAGACGATTGCAGCGGGCGAAAGGGAATATGCAAGAAAAAAAAACAACGAAGCGAAGGAGTAGACCAGAAAAGAAAGAAGGGGACTGAGGGCAGTTGAGAAAGAAGCGAAAGGCAATGTATAGCAGGAGCTTGCAGAGGGCGAAGGAAAAAAGACCGGCGTCACCGAAAACCGCCTAGCGATTGCATTAAGTAGGTGAGCGGCATGATGGTTGTGGGCAGGGCCTATGCAAGAGGGATCGAACGTCTGCGGGAACGACAACGGCAAACTACGAAGACGATGAGGACGACAACTAAGAAACGGGGTTCAGCCACCACTAGCGAGAGTACGAGTAGCTGTGCTGGGGATGTACTGGGAAGCCAAAGAACTCCTTGCGTCTATGTGTTTAACGTGTACGTACACGAATCTGTAGTTCGGGCTGTGTGCTATATGTTATTTTACGAATGTGGTGGAGTAGTGAGAGAGGAACGAAGAGGAACAGGCGAAGAGAAGAGCAGCAAGCGGGCATCGGCGTCGCGGGTCGAGGGCGTAAAGGGAAAGAAAGAGGGTCTAGAAATCAGGTTGTTGCACCGGACCCGAGAGTGGGGCGTAAGCCCAAGGCCCCTGCCACTTCCCCATCGCTGAATTTAGGCCGTTGCACTTTTCGGCCATCCGGTCGATGGTGGGGGCCCAAATAGGCTGATAGTCCGGGTGGGGCGACAGCGGCGATTCTTCGTACCCCTGGCTCTCGAGGGGCACGGAGGGATAGTGCATTTAGGTGCAGCAGCAAGCAGCAGCAGGCAACTCTGGCCCCGACAGCGGCATCTTGCTGGAGAGTGGAAAGAGAGAAGTCTCTAGCAACGAGACAGGGCCGCATGCAGACCCACAGGATCTGATCGTCGATTTTTTTTCGCAAATTTGTCATCTGCCACAGTTTCGTTGGCTATTAATGATTTTTAGGCGATTTGCAATGAGATTTTGTCTTCTAATTATTATCTTTTTCCATATATGCTATAAGCTTTTTATATGGTCTTTGCGGTAAAAAAAAAACGATCTAATGACTATTCAAGTAACTTAGTTTTGTAATCTTTGTAATAAAATAAAACCGAATATGTTCTTTTCTACGTACTAGAGGGGCGTTGATTCACCCATGCACTTTTGGTTAAATTGTAGTTATGTGTACAACGCATTAAAACAAAAACAAAAAAAAACTTGTCATTCTTTTCAGAGAAAGTGCATCTTAAGACTTAAAGAAATGTCATCTTTACAAACTTATCGATTGTTTTAATTTTGAATATTGCGTAATCTATCATCATATGTAAAAACTTATTGCCGAACAACAGTTGGAATAATATACTTTCCAAAGTATATAAATGCACTGCAAACCATCGCACATTAAAATCTAACGCTCTTTTTTCACACAGACTTTGTTCTGTACCTTGTAATGCGCCATTTAAGCCAATACTACACAATTAACATGTACACAATTTTGATTAAAAAATCCTAGAATCGGAAGCTTTGATTTTGCACAACATAAGAAATCGTACACAGTACATGGCACTTCTACACAGTTTCGTTACTACCGAATGTATATAATTTCGTAAAAACAATATTTACAGAAATTAAATGTATTGAACTGGGCTGGCAGGTTCACTTAAAATTTGTAGACTTGTAGTTGCCGATAGAATTGGAATATGTGATAGTGAAAAATAGTGTCGAATTGTTGTGTGTAGTACAGAAATCGGGTACAATGTAAATTTGCAAATCTAGAATGTTTATTGTATTCATTTCCGAATTATTTAATGTGATACATGTCACGATGTATATACGGTAAAGGTCTATATATAAGTTTCTTAACTCACCGAAGATACGATCTCTTGCATGTAAAACTCAATAAATATTTATTGTATATATGCATTGATTGAAATTATACTTATTAGTAATATATAATATCTTAGGGTGTTTTGGAATTTTTTCAAAATTTAACAAAAAATGTTGTTAAAAATGAATAAAAAATCAAATTGCGTATGCCATTCCCAAGTATGATTACAAGTATAAGTAACCAGTATTTTCTACATATAGAGAACTGTGGCGACCAAGTTTAAGAGTTGCCTCAATGAAATAACGTCAATTTTATGTTTATTTAATTGGAGCACCCCTTAAAGTTAGTTGCGAGAGCCGTCTATTTGTAAAAAGTATTGGTTAGTTACTTATAATTATACTTGGGCGTGGGAGACGAAATTTTACTTTTTATTCGCTTTTAACGGCACTTTTTATTGGATTTTCAATCATTTCTAAAATACCCCAATACTATATCTATTATTAAAATAACAACGACATAATTGCCTACTTTGACAACAAGTGACGACTGTTAATATTTAGTTTAGTTAATATTTCAGCACAAGTATTTAAAGTTAAGATTACACCCCTTCCATTTGGTGATACATAGAAAGTTCAGAAATGTTATAGTTATTTTTTTAGCGTGGTAAATAAATATATTGATTCAGAATAAATGACCGAAGAAATAATATTGATGGTTTTCCTCCCGTTGTAGTTAAAATTTAATCGATTAGTAATTACGAATTCTATGTCGAAATGCAGAACTCAAAGCAAAGCCCTGAAATATGATTTTGCATGCATATGTGACTTAAGGTTTAACGTAGGTGCAGCCTTGTTAAAACTCCTGAGAGTGAGAGAAAGAGAGAGAGAAGAAAAACGAAAGAGAGAAAGAGAGATAGAACTCGACTCGTTTCTTATACGACGTCGGTTCTCCATCTTGACAAGGCCCGGCGGAGTTCGGAAGAGCGAGAGCTCAACCACCGGTATCGGAGATTACAAGCACTCTCGAGTGATCCACGTGTGCATCCTCCTTTTCGGCCAGCTACAGTGTAGTCATAGAGTGTAGCTATAGCGGGATGGCGACGTCGATGATGGTGCTGCCGGTGTATGGTGCAATGGTGGTCGGCGCTCACCGCGGGCCAAGCCTAGGTAAAAACGAAAAGGTAGACTTGCGAAAGGCGGCCCGGGGAATAAATTGCATTTAGGCCGTTGCACCTAAGGTGGGGTGTGAGGGCCCCGGGGGTACACTGGTTCCATCACTGTTTCCGTCTTGCTCTCTTCCCTCTATTCCTGCTCACTCTCGCAAATGCTTTCGCGAAACTTCCAAGTATACCTATATGCCTAGTTGCGGAAAAAAAGGGGGCAAGTGGGCCTAGCAACTAGTGGGGAGATTGGTATGTTGGGTGGTGGGACGTTAAAACTGCCGAAGTAAGAGTAGGAAGCTCTTGCGTTTCGTTGTGTACATGACGAAAAAAGAAGCCCCACGAGTAGGAAGAAATGATGGAGAAGGAGAAGAAGAATTCGGATGAGGGGAAGCAAAGAGTGCTGAGAGAGGTCGAACGAGAGAGGCGAGAACGAAGCCACGCTGGTGCATTGGGCGGTTAGAGAGCCGGCCTGCGTGCCGATAGAGAGGGGCAATACAGAGCCAATGCATTTTGGGACTATTCGGTGGCCGGTTAGCAGTGGGGGTTACCGTGAAGTGGGACCTAGCAACGAGAGAGGATGACGCCTAGCAACCCGATGGAGGGGGATTAGAGTGCCGCAGTTCGAACGCAGAGAGCGACGAGGGTTCAAGCGGGGGCGGGGGAGTCTAGAATGCATTTAGGCGCATACAGGTTGGCGAAGTCTCGGTCCTCGGAGTGTGTGCTCAACGAACGAAATGCCCTCACTAGGGTGGGGGGTAAGTAGGGTTCACGGGAGGTTTTCGACTCGTCTCGGCGGTACTGGCCCAACTCCTCGTTCTCGACGTCGCTGTCGTCTTCGTGCCGACTAGTTTCAGTGGTTCACAAATATTTTCTCATGATCCAATCATACTGTAGAACTCTTGTTAGAATTTCACTTAATGGTAGATATAAAGGTTATGGGCAACCCTCTGGCTTTTTCAAACTTCAAATGCCTGCGGTTTAGAGAAGTAACTATTATTCTTCCACATTACAAAATTTCTTCTATTACAAATAAGAAAACAAAAAGGAAAAACGGAGTAATTACAAAATTCATCGTTTTATCATTGTGGCCATTCATACTTTTTACGAACTTCAATATTTTTTAGCGTGACGCAACTGTACATTCATATATAAGTGAAACTGACAAATTATATTGATATACTTCCTACAACATTTTGTTTCTCTAATGTATTGAATTCTACACATGCTGGCATTGCGCTTATAAAAAAAGTTCAAATTCACTAAGCTTTGTGGAAGCCAACGTTGAATTTATAATCGTAAGTTTGAACGTAAACTTGTTTTGCGTGAGCTTAAACAGATTTCCACAACAATTCAATTCACTGCATTTTCGGAGATTATATATTTGTAAGATATATAGTAACCGTTAAATTTCCAGGACGTCAAAGTTGTCAATTTGAATGGGTCAGTGAATTTATTCCTTTCTTTATTTAATTCAACCTTGATATATTCTGTGTTCTTTGATGAAATACACGGAGTAAGATCGATACGTTTATTAACGTTCGAGCTTTATCATGGCACTACGCAGAAATATAAATACACGTTCAATCAGGAAGGCCAAAGTTTAATTCTTGACAAATCTAAATTACAATCACCAAAAGTTCGAGGTTAAACATATTGAAAATTCATATATGCATTCTATCGCAAAAAGCAGTTAAAGTTCGAACTCAATTTTCTAAGTTTAAATAAAAATTTAAGTTTGAATTTGACATTCAGTGCGAACCGAATAAATAGGTTTAAATTTTAGTATAAACTTCGGTCCCTACTTAAATTCTTGCTGAATTTTCAAGATAAGTTCTTGCTTGTGTATGAAAGTAAGTCCTTACTTTTAGTTCTAATTTTAATACTTGCTTAACTTTAAAATTAAGTTCCTTCTTTCATGTCAACTTCAGTTTCTAACTGACTTCCAATTTTTCTTTTTGCATAAGTTTAAAACTAAGATTGGTCCACATTATTTTGCCGAAACATCATTCATCCGAATCGCAGTTTTGCCGAAAATGACATTGCCGAACATCATTTGGCCGAATCAAACTAGGCTTCCCCATAAAAGGAGCTTTAGCAACGCTATAAAATAATTATGAGGAAGCAGTTAGCAAGGTTCTACTTTGAACTTGATATGTGGAGGTCGTTCGGGAGAATAATATGTTAAAAATCGTATTGTCAAGCTATGAAGCAAAGTGTTTGTACAAAAATTCGTCTTATATCAAATGAACAATATTCTAAGAGAAAAATTTGACGAAAATAGAATTCGCGATGTTTGATGCCGTATTAATCGATCTGCTTTCGGAACCTGAACATCGTATCGATACATTTTTGAAATTGAAGAGACAGAATAACGATTTATCATGATTTAAAATTCCGATTTTTTTACCGAATTCGAAAATTTTAATCGCTTTGAGAAGCCTCTAAACTTTTCTTTTCTGCTACCCCACAGAAGAAGCTTTATTTCGGGAATTTCATGCCAATACACTCAGAATCATCTAAAACGTCATGAAACATATTATTAAAGAATGCAGGGGCGAAAAAATATGTACACAAGAGGGTTGATAATTGTATAGGTTGTACCAGCCATATAAGAGGAGCAGGGTGGTTGACGTTTTTGCCCTAATAACGATATGCTTGATCAAGGTACCCACTAAATTTCAGATTTTTATGTACCAAATTAGTGCGACAATAAAATTTATGACGAAAAAAGCTCAAAAATACATGTACTTTAAACGGGAAACTTTCACCCTTGTGGATGGAGGGTAAATATTTTTTTTTACTTTGAAAAAAATTGAGTTGTGTTTTTGAAGAATTTATAACCGATTTTGGGCGTGAAGCGATTAAAATTCGATTCAACCCCGTTTCATGGCCAACTTAATGACTAACATAAGTAACATGCCAATGACTAACAATATAAGTCTCACCTTAGTTGTGTCTCAAATACTCCCTCTTTCAAGTAAAAATATCAACCAGAAATAAATGACACAGCACCGGTAACAAAGTGTACTATTTCTGCATCACTCCATCAAAAGCTCTTAACTTTGTATCTATAACATTTTCACGGGTATGTACGTGGCAATCCGTGCCAATTAGACCTGGCTAAAACCCTCGTATTTCTTAATCTTTTTTCCTTCGAGTATGTTATAAAGTCACTAAAAAAAAAATAATCCAAACATTTTTTCAGATTTTTTGAAAAAAAAATTCAGTTCGTAATGATCAAAAGTGTTAATTCGACACGGTGCGCCATAATCGATCATTTTGAAATTTACAACATAAATTCCTTGAGAAAAAACAAAATTATTGAGACAATTATGTCCATTGCTTTTTTATAGGTAGTACAGTCAAATGAAAAAAAAATCGTTATAAATTATAGGGATAAAGTTCTGGATCACATTAATGTGTGTTTCATATTAACTTTATTGGTTTTATTTTATCAATTTCTTTTCTGTGAAACTTTTACGAAATTTTAATAAATCTGAAAGAAAATGTTGTGCCTTTAAAATTTCTTAAAATTTCCGTTAAATAAAAATAAACTTAAGAAAATAAACCAAAAAACGTTTATATGAAACTATCATTTCGTTAGAAAATATATTAATAAATTCCAGAACTTTATCCCTATAATTTATAACGAATTTCTTTTTTATTTGTACTACCTATAAAAAAGTAATGGACATACTAATAGTCCCAATAATTTTGTTTTTTTATCAAGGAATTAATGTTGTAAATTTTTTTAAATTGGTGATGGCCCATCGTGTCAATTTAACAGTTTTGATCATTGTGGTCACAATTTTCAATAAAAAACTCTTTAAAAATGTATGGGTCCCATTACTGATACGACCATGGATCACGTACCGTAAGCGATGTAATAACAGTAGGAAATGCAAGCGTTGACCCGATGCTTTTACCCAGTACTAGCAATAAGACCTATCGTATTTCCATTCTGAATACAGACATTGACCAATCTTGCAACAATGTATGACGTATCTTTGCCAAAGTTATTCACTAGTACTGGGTCAGAGACCGCAAACAATAGTTGGTAACCTTACCTATCCCTGTTCTACGCCATATTGGCATTTTAATATTATATCAGTACTGGCAACGAAATTCGATGAATACTTGGCAAAATTATTCACCAGTACTAGAACAGAGCTATCAAACAAGTCTGTGCAACCGTAACTGGCGCAGTTCTGGACTACATTGGCAACTCTAACATTATACCAGTACTGACTACCAGACTTGGCCCATTCCCCGCAATGTTCTTCACCAGTGCCTTAAAATAGACATGGCAATCGTAGCTGTCCCAGATCTGGGCGATATTGGCAACTCTGACATTATACCGGCATTTGCACATAGGTCATACACATTGAATTCATCGTCCAGCTATTGAACAAGCTTCGTAAAACTATAGCTCGAACGGGTACATGTAATTTGAGTGGCGAGACGCTTGGGTACATACTACTATAGTGAACCGTATTCCTAACTGTGTGCATCGTGCACGATGCTAACCGATTGCACACGCATAGAGTCGCACGCAGCCGAGGGTATGCACGCGAGAACTGCGTTATCTCAGATTTCGGTATAAGATAATTTGCGATAAAGTGTAGACTGCGCGGTCGTAGCTCGTCGGGCTATATGGAAATAGCGCTGGGCTAGCCAGACGTCTGATACAACCGGACGTCACGACAATTCGGCTTACTCCGACGACTAGCAGTTTTATATACCTCCCGAAAACACAATGTGTAAAAACATGGACAAGCACATTTATGTCAGGGATTTCACCAATCACCAACACGTGAAAAAAATGTGTTGTAAACTAAATATAAAAAGCACGTATTATAAAGGGCTTGTCATACATTAATTACACTTCATTAACATTTATGTATCGATACTATTTACTACAAAAAATAGAATGGATACTTAATGAAATTGAGTGTAAACAGAAATTTGTCAGAGGTACTTTTGGCAAGCTTATGAAGTTTACTTTTTGGATTCATTACTAATATTTGTATTACCATAATAACTTGCCAAATACAGCTGACACACGCACACGCACACGCACACGCACTTTTTTTTTGTCCCGTTTGTTTATTAATTAACCTTTTATTCAACCGAGAGTTAATTTTCATGAAATTATGTTTTTTCAGTCAAATATTTTTTATTGCAGATTTTTTAAATGTAGTGTTTTGCAGTCGTGAGTTAAACATTTTTTTACATTCATTTTTATTTCATAGTTTTTGAAGTTCATCCTTACGTGAAAATGTACAATCACATGTCAATAGACCAAGAACAAGGTAATGGTCAGACGTACGAGGTGTAACAAAATAAATCACAAGTAATAATAGCGGTAAAATCGATATTTCTAAATGGGCTTTTTGAAAAACTCTTTTATCTCAGCGAGTTATTAAGTTGTCGAACCGAAATATATCTAATAAACACTTTATTCACTTTCAGAAACGATGTGCCAAATTTGGTTAAGCTATTTGTTGTGGTTTCGGCTAACTTTTTTCCTGGCGGGCAGTCGGGAGTAAAAAAAGGTTTCGTTGCGTATTCATCAGACGATAAATTAGTTATGCCAACCATCTCTTGGTTGTAAACCAAAAACTTGGTACGTTTAACCAATTAATCGTTCGACAAATATGTAACCAATCCGCGTGATTGTTTTTTCCAAGCATTTTGCATCCATCTACCGTAGGATACATCCTGGTTGTATTTTTTTTTTTTCATCTGTATCCTGGTTAAACTGGTATTCATACGATCGATTTAGGGCTGTCTAGCAGTTTAGATAAAGTTATTCCACATATAGTAATATCAATGGATGTGAATGAATAAATTGATTCGTATTAATCCCCACGGTAAATCAAAAGGATAATGTGCTGCAGCGAGTTAACGCTCCCGGATGTAGCTGTTATATAATGCGGCATGCCGACGAGGGTGGAAGGTTAACCCTACCGAGTTCTTGTTACACGTACGCGATCGGGTAATACACTCCTTTACTTTCCATTTGTGGCGATGTGACCTTGGTGCGCGACAGCGAGGCAGTCGAGGCAATGCTTCTTCCGCCACCGTCGTCGACGCTGCGATCAGAGAGCGGGCGGCACCGTGATCACTGCTGTATAGTATATGCATACTTGTGCAAGCGAGAACGTGACGAAGAATGCCTCGGTTACGTCGTATTCTGTACAATCCCTTTGGGGAGATTACAAATCATTTTGGCTTCCTCTTGGACGTAGCATTATTTTCATAACATACTTTTTTTTTAGACTTTGATATCATGATACTCAAGATGGTTTAGAAGGTGACGTCAAATTTGTCGTCGGTTTAATAGTCTAGTAAATATATGTGTTTATGATAGTTTGGAATTAGTATTTTCTGTGCCCTGATCATGGAAAACAAATTCTCCTTTTTTCGCACCTCCCAGAATACGTTTTTTTTTAAATGATAGTCCGGTTTTGAGTCTTAACCTTTTGGCAATTTACTTAGGATCAGGATAAGAACGAAACGAATTCCGATCATTTTTTGCCGAAATGGAATTTATGCACGGTCATCTTAAGCTTTATGTGTGAAATCTATTTACTGGTTGTTGATTTATTTTGAATCAACGAATCTCGAAATTATTTTGATGTGTTGCAGGTAAAAAATGTTCGGAAATTAACACAAACGAAGTTTGGCACTGATTGATTAATTATGACAAACTCAATCAGAATATACAATCTAGCTTACGCTTATGTTACCGATGTTGAAATTACCAAGCCCTGATATATTTAATAAAACATTTTTCTCGATAAATAATAAAATCTACTATTGTCTTTACTTTATGTACATTAATTACAAATTGTGAAGAAAAGAAAATGTTTAATCAATTTCGTAAAAATCATAGAATACTTCCGATATCGAAAGCTCGTCCAATATCTTCGAAATAAGAAGAGAATTCGAAAAAATCATGCAAGAATAAAAAAAAGAGAAACTAACTGGAATCAAGATTCACAAGAATTGCGAAAAAGTTCATCAAAATGATTTTACTTGCAAGTGGGTAATCGATGGCTGTAACGATGATCTACTGGCGAGTTTTACAACGGTAAGAAATTTGGACCAGACGACTGACATCAGGATATATGTAGCAGTTTATATGGGACAGTCGGTCAGTCACCATTCTTAGGTTTGCCGAATGATTATAGGTGTTATGGGAAGAGGACATGAAGGTGCCATCTATCATGTCCATCTGCTGTTGACAGATGGAACAAACCTAAAATGAGTTTAGCTCTTTTCATAAGTCACTCCTTCTCTTTCCTTCTGCCAGTTTTATCTATATAATATTGAGATTTCTTTCTCTAACGCAATCGCGAAAGCAATCGCGTTTAATACATGTGTCTATGTGCGTCATGTTTGTAAGTCACCAGGTGAGATACACCTGTTTCGGACGTTTTTTGGGTAGAGCTTTCTGTCGATTTCACACTGCCGTCATTACTATACATTTTTTTGACGACGGGTCCATTTTTCATGTGCTTACCACTCCTTTATGTCGTCAAGTATATATAAAAAAAGCTTCCAATGAATATTTATTGTCTTACTGGATAAATTTGGTGGGAGTTATAGATATTCTGGAGCAGAAAAACGAGCTAAGAATCGTGATTTCTCTGTATTATAAAAAGATCTCGCCGCCGCTACAACCGCTGTCTCGTATAGATAGGGCATTCCATATGAAAAACCCTCCAGGCTTGATTTTTTATAGGTCCCTCATGAGCCTTCAAGCCCAGACTTTTCTAGATCTCTCGTGGTCTCCAAGCCCGAATTTTCCTGTCCCTCATGGGCCTTGCAACCGTTTCCATAGCAACCTTTTCCATAGCAACCGTTTCCATAGCAACCTTTTCCATAGCAACCGTTTCCATAGCAACCTTTTCCATAGCAACCGTTTCCATAGCATCCGTTATCATAGCAACCGTTACCATAGCAACCGTAACAATAGCAACCGTTACCATAGCAACCGTAACAATAGCAACCGTAACAATAGCAACCGTAACAATAGCAACCGTAACAATAGCAACCGTAACAATAGCAACCGTTACCATAGCAACCGTTACAATAGCAAACGTTACAATACCAACCGTTACAGTAGCAACCGTTACAATAGCGATCTGATTATTGCAATGGAAGCGTACGGATTAAGTTTGGTAGGATTAACTTTGGTAAGGTTAAGTTAGGTAGCACTAAATTATGGAGGATTAATTTAGGTTGGACTGACTTACGTAGAGTTAAATTCGGCAGGTTTGTTAAGTAGGCTTAGGTTCACTAGGATTAAGATAAGAGTAAATTTGGTACAGCTAGGTTAAATAGGATTAAGTTTGATAGGGTTAAGTTGCATAGTGCTAAGTTAAGTAAGGTTGATTCATGTTTTAAGTACGGGCTATATCCTTATTATGAACCATATTCCTATTATGATTATGGCAGCGACGAAATAGTTTTATAATAAGTAATGAAGAAAGAGTGGTAGCCGCGCGTAACGCATAAGGGCGCCGAGCCTAGTTATTTTATATTATATTTTGTTTTCAGGATATCAAGTTAATTATTTTAAGTTTGCGATTTTATAGATAGTTTATCTTAGTTTTAAATCTAGAACGAATTTAATTATTCAAATAGGATTCTGCATATATGTATGGTAGAATTTCATTGCCTTGGCATTCGATTTTAATCATAAGCAACCCGAGTAAATACATCACTGATATACATACGGGATTCGTGAGAAAGTCCCGCTAATGAGTCAATCCTTGACTTTTCACGTGTGTCCAGTTTCACGTGGGAAGAACGAAAAAAAATTTGTGAACAGTGCGCAAAAAGTATGTGAAAAGTTCAAGTCAGAAATTCAACAATTAAATACGCGTAAAGAACATAAAAAGTACATATTTAAAATGTTGTTTAAAACAAATTGCGTGAAAGGTTCGTGTCGACAAGGACTGAAATTGTACGTGAAAAGTGCATGTGAAATCCGTATTTAATATGATCGCGTTCAAGGTTTGCGTTAGCGAAAAAGTACACGAGAAGTACGCGATAGGTCCGTATTTGAAATGTTTAAAGATAAACTGTCTAAAACCGAGTTGTCTGTAAAAACAAAAACTACTGAAGGATCTCATAGATCACAGAGAAATTTATTGTCTTCTATATATGAAATGTAGTTTTGTATTGAATCTCAAAACATAACACCAGCTCCTTTCAATACTTTACCTGAAATGTGAAAAAATGTATAAGTGATTATAAGCCGATATTTTATTACATGTCTTCTAAGTATAATCAGGAGATTTGTCCGTCATTGTGTATGTGGTCTCTCGACTATAATATGTTAAGGATTGTTTATTATTTCACAATTTTTTGTTTTTCCCATTTGACATTAATTGAACTTTTAATCAGTCAAGTTTTTTAATTTTTGTAAAATTATTTTTTTGAAGTCAAATTTTTTTGCAGTTTTTTTTAATATAGATTTTTGTGTGGAGAACTATCGTATCAACTGCCGGACCCCGTAATTTTAATGGACGTCAGTCCCTTAAACTTCTGGAAAATTTCAGCTATTGTGATAGCTGAAATTTGCCCGGATGGAGTCCTGGTGAAATTCCCGGATGGATTCTCGGATGGACTTCGGCATTTAAGACTCCCGAAGTTCATTTCGGACTCCAACCCGTACTTTTCCCGTTTTCCCGTTTATATGTAACTAAATAAAAAGATTACTGAACACACACAAACGCATATATCCAGCATTTTTTTCTAGATCGGTTGTCTCGAGGTTTCAGACAATTTCAGAACTTTGCACATTGCTCCCTCATTATTTTTTAATTTTTATGAAGCTCTCCAAGGAAGTACGTTGATCAAATTTGACATCCTCATAGAGTTTTATAAAAACTGTAAAAATTTTATACAAAAAAATTAAAATTTATCTGAATTATAAATTCTTTGTAGGATGTTCACCAAATTTAGTATCAAACAACGACGCATTCTATTCAAGTTTTATGCAAGAATTTAGATCCAGTGCTTAAAATGCTTAATCTGTTCTCCAGTTATAGAAGTGACACCTTAACCGGGCATCTAACGGTGAAAATAATAAAAAGGAGAAATTTGCGCTCTTGCTACAAATACTTTTCGATAAACATTACACATAATATAAAAAATACAGAAAAAGTGACTCGGTTGACCCTCTCAGGACATAACCCGTCAACGATCACTTTGACAGCGAACTTGGTCGATCTTCAACAGCCTTCATGGAATCTCAGTAAACGTTGACAGTTGGTTGATATGGCTCTATTCGGTAAAAATGGGTCATTCTCTCGGGGTTTCTTCAATTCACGTGTAAGTAGAATTGTCAATACAAATGATTAATGCGTGACAATAAAAATACTGATATAGTACATTACGATACGAGTGTGGTATAATATATTGTGTAAGAAGGGTCGAAACTTGGCGATTGCGACGAGTGTGAGGTTTGCTACGCGAGGGAAGCGAGGTCTACAATCACACTCGTCGCAATCGCCAATTCGATCCTTGTTGCACATCATATTTTTCGTAACGAGTGTATGAATCTGCGGTAGTTGGAATGGCAGTTGAGCGAGACGAACAGTGACAAGTGAGATTACGTCTCTAGGGACGAAAGCGAGGAAAGTAAAAGCTCTAGGAACGAAAGTGCATGGAACACGAACTGTGCATGCGCTCCTGTCATTTCAGGACTGGCATGCTATTGTCCATTTTCGTCTCGCAAGACTGCCATGGAAGCGCCGCGTATCTTGGACGTGTTACGAAAAAAACAAATGGTGCGAAAGAACGAACGTGTACGACGCGAAGGGTGCGTAAAACTGTACTTTATGCACCGAGTGAAATAAAATATCACAGTAGTTTAATCTACAAATCTGTGTAGTAATAAATGGCTTATGTGGAAAAACTTCGTGTTTCCTTATTATAATCTTCAGCGTGATGAGGAATTATTTCAGTGTTAAAGTTATCGGTAGTATATAGAATTAATGCTCCTACTGGATACTATCAAGGTTTTTCGAAGATTTTTCTCAAGAAATAATTGTTATGAAAACGTAGATACAGATTTTGAATGTCGAGATTCCTGAATGACCAGGAATAAAATCCCGGATGGAGTCCGAGAAAAAGTCTGAGGTGGAGTCCGGAATGGACTTCGATAGTCTCAAATGCTGAAGTCCATCAGAGAATCCATTCGGGACTCCCGTCATAACTGTTCGGACTCCATTCGGGGCTTCATCCGGGACTACTTTTTTCTGAGTGGGGACTTAAACAAGGGACTTTTGCAAAGGGAATATTTGTAACTAGTTAAACCAATTAAATCTTATTAACGTATTAAGTCACTTGTAGTGACATAATATATATCAATTTAATTTGCCATACATACACACACAACACATGTACAAACCATATATTTTTTTAAACGCCAATTTTCTGGAATTTGTAGTCAATTGAATAAAAGTCCTTGCATTAAAATCACACATATTTTTACTATGATAATAAAACTTTCGTTATGATGAAACAAAATGCAGAGAAGTCATATTAGTCGGATTTTTGGCAAATGGCTAATTTATCACCTGAAATGAGCGATTCGCACAAGACTGACATCCGATTGTAAGACTATAATGACGAATGAATTGGCTCAAAAGTATATTCTTATGTCATTCCTCCAATAGCTTTAGCGCATCTGTCGGCCTAGTGCCAAGTTGCTGACTAGTATTTTTTGGTATAGTTAACTAGAAATGTGAAGTCTAAGACGGATACTGTCAGAACTAGTTTGCACAGTTAAGAGTTTGGGTGAAATCAGAAGTGGGACACTTTTTTTTGTATCGATTATCACTTTGTTCGGTACCAACATTATTAGGCAGCTCATGAAGTTTTCACGAAGCTCAATAACATCTTAAGTTTCCGACTAGGAGCCACTTAACATTTGTAGTATCAAAAAAAAAGACAACGCGTGGGATGAGATAATGAAAAATACGTTTTATTTGTTGGATTAGGTAGTAAAAAAAGTTGCTACTGGCGTGATTGCAACACGAGACTTTCTCATCACGATTGTTACTGGCGTTACGTAACTGTTGTGAAGTTAATTGATATTAAGAACTGAGGGATGCAGAGTCCAGAGAAATTAAGAATTTTGTTGAGTTGTATCAATTGTCATTTTATTCCGTTCGAATCATTGTAAATATTTTAGTTTTTTTCTTTTTTAAATTATAATAGTTTTTTTTCACTTGTATTGATTCAAGAAATGTTCGCTTCAGAAGCTATTTAAAAAAAAATAGCTTTTTTAATTCAACCAATTTTGTATAAATTCACACTATTTTAGATGTAATTCATAAGTGGATATTAAAAAGAGTGTAATTATTGTGATTTCTTTCTTTCAGTTTACTTGTGGTAATAAAATCTTCCTGGAGGTATATCTTTTACACTAGCAATACAGCTTACTTCCCATTACCACCATGAGGCAGGATGATGCCTTTATAATTGTTTCACATGGTGCACAGGCAAGAATAAAGATGTAAAAGTGACTTAACATGTGTAAGAAATAAAACAAACTATGTTAATATTATATACATTTACACTGATTCATTTCTGAAATATCAGTGTTTCAAGAAAAGAAAAAAGTTGAAATTAGTGTGATTTTCTTCATTCGTGGAATGTCAATGTATCACATTTCTATGAAATTAAATGTGTACACTACAAATACTTCCATTTCCACTTCAAAAATATATGTTTTTAATTCGCTTAATTATGAATTTATAAGAAGTAGTCAATTACTGTAAAATTTCCCTGAAAAGCATTTAAATTAATTGAGCCCTATCTAAAATACATTGTATTAGGAAATGATCATAAACAATCAGCTACAGTTGGCGAATTTCTGTGTTACTTTGATCACATTTTGCGGCAATTTATCCCCATAAAGTTCTCGAATCGAATCGCGGAAATTACGATATTCATTTTTTGTTATGACAAAACTTATCCAATGAGTTCCGTCCCAAATAATTGCCTTTTGATATATGAAACATACAAATCACTACTTTTCGACCCCTACTTTAGGAGGCTGTTTCATCCTGTAGAAGTGTTTTTAGGCAGATAAAACAAAATACGTGTCCCTTATTTTTGATGTAGTATAACATATTTTAATATTATTAAAATCGGCGAGGGACACCTGGGATACTTTCCTTGTTACAGCAATTAATTAAATTTACAGTCACAGATTAAAAAAATACAAAAGTATCACTTTACAAAAATGTTGACCTGACTCTGTCCTTTCTACAAGTAAGACCACCAATGCCACACACCGAACGTGCTTTCACGTTTGTCGATGCATAAGAATAAATTATTAGAACGTTTTACCGATGTTGAGAAAAGTGTTTTTGCGGAATTAAAAAAAGATATTGATTGGGAGTCAAGTAAAATTTTACTCAGCGCAACCACATTTTTACTTAGCTCAAACATATTTTTGCCTGCTGAACAGAATGACGCCGTGAATGATGCCGTGCAACATATTGGTTCATTCATTGGACAGTTTATCCTAGTATCCGGACCTAATGCATTTTACCTCACGCAAATGCTTATTTAAATTCTAATCAGGGATTGATAGATTGATATAGATCTCAGGAATTATGTGATACGGATCCCACGCCGGCCGAAACGAATTTTCTGCTCGAGATATCACGTGTATTCGTTTCATTAACGCGCGTTCGAGATTGGAAGATGTTGACGACAATGCTATAAGCATCAATTTCACTCGTGCGATCATTTGACAATAGCAACGGAAATACGGGAGTATGAGAGAACGAAAAACAGAAACTCCGTATAAAGACCGTGTGTCTCTTTTCAATTACCGCCACGAGATATGTTTATATTGCTCAGGCGACAGCGAATTGTGCAAGACCATTGTCACACTAAGGGAATAAGAGCCTGTCGTCTCAAAGTCGTTCTTACGGAGAACGGGTGGTGGATAGATATACTTGCGCAAGAAGCGCGTATTTAATTGTCCGGCGCATGGCAATACAATATATACACACCGTCTCACGGAGAGAAGAATCTAGTAAAAATTACCTAGTCATATGGTAGAAATTTCCAAAGCGACGTGATACACCAGTGCCACCACCGGCGATATGCGAAAAATTCATAGACGCCATAGAAATTTTTACTCAACAATTATGTTTTGCTTTCTTATAAAGGAAGCTTTATTTTCGTGAAAAAATTTTCTCTCGAAATATTCGTACCATAACACTTGAAACGGTGTAAAAACGTCCAGAAAACTGATTTGGACGAAATGTCTGGATGTGTGAAATTTAATTTTTATTACAGCAGTTTTAAATGCCATATCCCAGTCAGTATAGATTTATTTAAGAACATCAAACATCTCACGGTCTTCTTCCTGTAACAACCAATGGATGTACAAATAAACATTTGCGAAATTAATCTTCAAAGAAACATAGAACACTGACTGACCGGCATAATATACTGGTATAACCTCCAAGTCACTGTACGACTGTATTGCGTCGTTTTGTATGCGCGCGAAAGGTTAGGAGGTTAGGACTTGTCAATTTCGACAATTCTTATTATAGTTCTTATTCTCATTCGTATTAATTAGTCATATTTTGATTCAAATAATATATTGGTCAAACAACGAAACATCAGCACAGAAAATTTTCGAGTCGATGCACCAAGGTGACACCGATATTACTGCGATTTCTGGTAAAATTACCAATCTTCCAGCAAAAAATGTTTTACCTTCTAGCAATGACTGTTTTACCATCCAGCTAAAATTATCATATGTATAAATTACCAGTAGGCCTAGTAGAACTTATCGAGTTTTACGATAAAGTTCGCTAGAGTGGCGTGGTAGTTTCCCGGTACTAGAATTTTCTGGCAGTGTCTACCGGATATATCGCAGTTTTTACTAGATCCTTCTCTCCGTGCAATCTTACAACCTTCATCTAAGCTTTATTCGTTTAGTTTTAAGTTATTAAGCAATCGATAATATATGTATTGTAAAGTTCTTGTTGAATTAATTATTATAATTGTAATAGAACTAGCAGGTTATTGTGGCTCGAGTGCTTCGCACCCCCGTGATTTTTTGCGAATCGTCCGCAACCGCCGTCAGACTCTGAATTTTCTAAAAATTTTCTTCAGATTTAGGGGCCCTTATTTTTACAAGTTCCCTTATAAGACAAAGCTCGGCCCTGATTTTTTTAAAGCCCTCCTATGAGACCACCCTAGGCCCTAATTTTTGTTACTGCCCCAAACGAACGTCCTTGGCCCAAGTTTTCGTAAGTCCCACTATTAGTCCCGCCAGGTCCCAACTCTCCTCAGTCCCGTTATTAGACCCCCAGCACCTAATTTTTCTAAGTCCCGCTATTAGACCCCCCAGACCTGTAAGCGAGTGGAATGCCCGTGAGTGTCTGTGACTGTCTGTGAGTGTCTGTGACTGTCTGTGAGTGTCCGTGTATGTCCGTGTGATTGTCCAATAAATTTAACAAATTTTACTTTATTATTATGTAGATACTTGAAAATATTATGCTGAATTGTTTTAAAAAAGAGACTCCTCTTAGTACAGTAATCGTTTTCGGCATACATCGCTTGAACCATTAGAAGAATCGTGTTTCGTATTACTATGTATCGTATCCATATACCGTATCGAACTCGTAATGAGTTCGTCTGGACGTAACAATATTTCGGGTCTGCGTGACATGAAATCCCCCATACATCTTACACGACGGCCGTGGTGGCGGCAGCGACGGCGAAAATTGTTTATAATACAGACAGAAAAATACACTTTTATCACTAGGTTTCACGCGGGCAATTATCCCATGCGAAGGATATTATCTTCTCAGATATGGTCGCTGTAAAAAATGAGGTTTAAATGTCAACACCGCATTTTTGACAGTGCAGAGCTGTAGATTCAGGAACAAGTGGTACGAAGCCGAGTCTTGCACGTTACTTTCCCATTTTTCACCTTTCAAAGAGTTACCTCTACGAGGAAGTTTGACTTTCTTTCTCGTAGGGACAGTCATCGCGCACATACGTATACATATACATATGTATTAGATATGTATTTTTAAGTATTCTGAAATTAATATCTCAACAAAGATTGTTTACGGAAACAAATTTTTCTTAATGAGGAACCAAAAAGAATAAAGAAAAATAAAATTGGCGTCCGGTACAGGAACCTACCGCTTAGCAAGGTGAAGTTTTTAATATTATTTTCATTAACAAAATTTGTTTGCTTCAACTCGCTCCATTCGTGAAAACTCACCTTGTCCCTCGTTCCACAATTGAATAGTATCTATATCTTTCGACAGAAATCGATAAATGGCTCAAATTGCAGGCAAGGTACTAAGCTTTCGGATGAGAAAAGGTTTCACGCAATCGCTTAAAAATCGCTGTTAAATGTAATTTATTACGATTAAGAAATTTTACTTCTCAAAGTAAGAATCGGCTCTTGATGTGCAACTCTCAGAATTTTCGGTTATGTCGCGCGACACGTCCCCTTTGGAGCTGATAATTTACGCTCTGAACATTAAACTTTTTGAGGACATGGACACAATAATTAACCCTCTCATGAGCTAAATGCTGTCCTCACCATGCGGTGGTGGGTATGCAGTATATATGCGTATATTTCATGCTCAACGAATACCTCCACCAATGTCTTAACTCTTTTCACACAGATACATTTCGTGGTATCGACGCCTCAGTTAAGTTCGCTAGAACGATAAATATAATCGGAAGGCGACAAAGATTCACCCAACATATAATGAAATCAGAAAAGCCAGGACAATATAAAAAGAGTTTTAAACGAATTTCCGCCTTGTTCTGAACATTTTAATATTTTACTTTCTTACAATTCATGCCATGTCTATTCAACTCAGCGAACCGTTTTGCCTTCAATAAAAGAAGTGATTCCATTAAGGATGTTATGATTGGTCGATTTATTTAAAGAATCTGCCCGTCTTTCTACGCGTCACATCGCTCCTGCTTTCCCCCCAATTAATGTGCGCAAATGTTCCGTTTATCAAATATTATTCTTCTGTTCATATGTTCGGAGAACCACCGTCATTCTTTACAGTTACAATTGCGTTTACTCTAAGTACGGATACAAATCAACAAAAATGAAGAATATAACGAAAAAAGACTTAAAATTGTTCGCATTAAAAAAAAAATCTCACAAGGATGAAACGATTACGCGTATGATTTTAGTTAATTAATTATTTGAACAATAATCATTAATATGAATAATGAAACTAACGGTTGGTTGAAGTTGCAGAGAATTCACGAAATGAAGTGGAGAGATAAATATTTTTTTAAAAGAATAGAAGAAGAAAAAGGACGATACGTGAATGCTGCCAGTGAGTTTTCGCGTCCATAAAGACCGTATGGATCCTTGGTAACCCCACCAGTCACCCGACCCTCGAGTTTCTCGCCCTTCTCCAACTTTGAGACCACCAGAATTTGCCCTCTCTCTGCATCATCTCTCTAGTTTCCCGCTCTCACCCCACCAACTTCCTTCTCGTCCACCGTACCGTCTTCTCCGTTCTCCCCACCTTAAAAATCAGGCTTCTTCCTAAGGAGGCAATATTTCATAAGATTGCTGCTGGTTGCTGCTGCTACTGCTGCGTTCCTTTTCTCTACTTTCCTCTTCCTTTTCCGCGCTCGCGGGGCTCCCGTCGCTGCCCGCGTTACCAACGGGCCCGAAAACCGCAGCGGAGGGAGTCTAGGAACGCTTGCGCGCGATCCATTCCATTGCCTCCCATCCAATCCCATGGCCTTCCATGCAGTACGTACTGCCAGCCGCCAATGTAATGTTTCTTTTATTGATTTTGCGACGGACCGCGGAAATTACAGCGTGCTACGCGGATGCTATGTATGCAAGCGAAGCTTGCGAGGCATGACCCTCTGTCAGATAACTCGTCGCCAGCGCCCCGGTTTCTCCCTCCCTTCAACGGAGCCAACTAAACATTGACTCAATATTAGTTTTTTTTTGTTCAGTCAGATTTTTAATGCCTTGTGAGATTATAGAACGACGTTACGTCGTTTTGAATGCAAACATTCAAGTATATAGTTTAGTATTTAAACGGGTCAAGTTGCAGAGGAAAAAAATTCGGAATGTTATATTTCTTATTCGAATAAACCGATAATCATGAAATTTGCCTATCATTTAAAGAGTGGAAAAAAATATCTCTCAGTGTTAAAAACAATGTGGTTAATCGGTTCTCTTATAAAGCATAACCACTCAAAGTATTACACTCCATGATGTCTCATATTGTTCGCAATAACATTTTACACTGGTTAAACAAGGGATTTATATATAAAATAACGTATAGGTATTCAGAGGCATTTAGTCGAGACTGGGGCCCGAAGTAATAAGAATCAGTTTTTATGTTATTTACGACAAACAAAAAGGCCCAGGATTTGGGCATTCAACGGCCGTTAAAGGTCGCAATATTAGCTACTTTGTTCATTTTTTGTGACCAGAAAGGTTCAGCGATTACTTGTAATATAGAATTTTTCGTCTGTTTGTAGAATTATTACCGCGAGTGATATTATGTTTTGTAATACCTTTAAAATCTGTATTATTACTCGAAATAAACATGGTACGTACATAATTCAGACCGCAATCAACTTATCTTTTAAACCGCACAGCGAACCGTTAATTAAGCTGTTAATAATTATGGCAAAAAGTGAAAACCGTACGACCGTAGAGTTCAATTTTGACATCAATTTATTATAACTCTGGCTGACAGTCTAAGAGATAGTTTTCTTGTTTTTAATGCCATATAATATATTTTTCTTTGGATCGTTACAAATAAAATATTGATTTCTTCTGATTTTCCAGTATACATTATAATTATGCTTATTGACATCAATAATGCTACTATTTCAGAGCTTCTGACAAAAATAAACAAGGCCCTATAAGGTTTCACGATCGCTCGACCAAATTTCTGTACGGCTCCGACAACAATATCGTAGGTGGTTATCCAAAAATGAACAAATAAGATGTAAGTATTCCGTATTTACGAATTATTTTTTTACTATTTTAGAATGATTGCTATATTTGATTGTTTCAACGAATCAATCTTATTTTGATCGGCGACTGTCGCAGAAACGTATAAAAACGTCAAAAAAATAAAAATAGCAAATCAACTGCGGTTCCACATTATCAGGAGCTCCTAATCATCTCACACCTAACCAGGAGCTGGCGTAAAATAAATGATAATAAAAATCACGCGAAGGGTGAAATTCCGAAAAATGAAAGGGTGACGGCGTGGATCGCCGTGAAAAAGCAGACGCATCGAGTATATGAGGACTTTTTTCATTTTCTTCGCTGTTTCCCCCTTAATCATGGACTTCCTTTGGGTCGAAAATTGCAGTTTGAAATTATGGAAACGAAATAATAAAAATAAAGTTTTTTTCGCACACACCCTAACATCTCTGTGGGGTGCGGTCCCCTTTCGGTGAAACTGACCTCTTTCCCCTTATTTAAAGGGGAAATGGGTCAGTTTGATTTAATGGGATCCCTGCCCTTTTCGTGAAGCTGATTCCCCAGGCTTGCATTCTTCTAAATTTAGTACTGACCCACAGGTATGGGGTCAGTATTTGGATGTGTGACCGTTCTAAGCCATGATTTTTCTAAGTCCCGCAAGAACCGTGCCCCCCCCCCCCCCCCCCAGGATATTTCTAAGTTCCACAAAATGCCGTACCTCCAGGTCAAGACTATTTTTTAATCCCACAATATCCCCTCATTTTTTAAGGATTTTTGTAAGTTCCCAAAAAATCTTGGCATGGAAGGGCGTTCAGAGGGGAGATTTAGAAGTCCTGACCTGAAGTGGAATATTGTGTGAATTAGAAAAATCATAGCCTGGAGGGTGGGGGGGGGGGGGGGGGGGGGTGGTATTGTGAGACTTAGAATAATCCTGGCTTAGAGGCTCCTCATAAGAGGGACTTATAATAATCCTGGTCTGGAGGGGTGCTCGTAGGAAAGACATAGAAAAATCTTGATCTGGAGGAAAGGGATATCGTGGCACTTAGAGCAATCCCGGTTTGTGAAGGGAAGCTCATCAGGAGGATTTAGAAAAATCTTGGGACTAAAAAAATCCTTACCCTGAGGGGGTGTATCGCGGGTGTTACGATTAGAATAATCCTGGTTTGGATTAATTTTTCTAAGTCCCCTATGAAACCCTCGCTAAAGAATAGATCAAATTTACAAAACTCAAAATTTACAATTATTGCGACACGGGGGTTGGCGTACGAAGCTCGCAGGTCGGCGTAGTCCCATAGTACATATGTACAGATATACAGTTCATATAACGATTTCATGTTATACATGGTGTACGAAAAATTGTACAGCCATACAAACGATTTGTATCTTTATGTCTAATGAATATTATAGCATAGATACACTTTGAACAAAAAATTTGAAAAGTTGACCTTTCTTCAACATTTTTTCAACGGCCCGTTTTCTCAGCGGTTTTTTTTCATTGACTTTTTTTTCGTCTACTTTCTTTTTCTGACTTTCGTTTCTTCGGATGTATTTTCCTATTACGATGATGCCTACTCTAATCTTAAAATAGGATTGTATCTTCTTGCTTTCATAAACATTTTAGGTATATCGAGAGAATAAAAACAAACTGCGAATTAATTCATATCTGTTCCTTCCATTATTCGTTATCAGTAATACATAATCCAACTACGTTCTCTCATTCCTCACTGACTAACTTTTGACAGGTGAGAGTTTTCACAAATTATTCTTTAATTATAAATCTAATCAATTTCCGTTTTCGCCTTTGAGCGCGACCTCTGCTATCATATATACGTGAAATCTGGACTCAAATCAACCTATTTTGAGTTATTTCTGTTAACGTACTCCCGTTTACAATAGAAAAGGCGCTTGAACACATTGTAACCAACAATCCAATCTAATTATCTGCGCTGACCTCATACAGTCGTTTTCACGAAATAAAAAATCCTCATATATTGGCATTTTTCTTTAGGCTGACGTATTCGAAGCTAGTGAACAAGTGATGTTAAATCAAGCGACTTTTCAATATGTTGCTGTGATCACACGGCATCGGTTACATGATCTCCAAACTCTAAGCATACGATTGCGTCATTTCTCCTAACGCATTCTTCTGTATAATGAACTCCTTATAGCAAAGTATTCCATCTATCTTACTTACACACTCGTCTCCTCGTTGAAGTATTCGAAGCTAGTGGATAAGTGCTGCTGTTATTGAGTTGTGTCGATCTTAAATAATCATTTCTGCGATTGCAAATGTTCTTCGAACGAAGTTGGTCGAAGATTCTTCGACCATCGTTACGCTGCTACATCTCATCAACACATCACCAGAGCGAGATAGGCTCTGCGCCTGGCAATACGCAGAGTATATAAAATCCAACTCTACACTATACCAATTATACACAATGATCAACTCTACACAACACCAACTCTGTTCATGTCCGAAGTGCATATAACCTTATCCCTCCACGGCAAAGCTCTACACAGGCGAAACGGTCCACAGTCCCGATTCAACACATGCCCGATTCTGTACCTTTAACGTGCGCCGTTAAAGCGTTCATACTTATTGGTGTACGATACTAATTGGTTGGTGAGTTGGTGACAGTCGGGCATGTGTTAAAGACTGTAGTGAATTTTCCCGTGGTGAGTTTTGCCTGTGCTACTTTTTTTCTTTTTTCAATTGTCCGATTTCATTTATAGATTTTCTGTGCAAAGAAGTGTATTTTGGCTTCAAGTAGGTAAACTATGCATAGAAAAAAAACGAAGTTCTTGAAAACGAGCAATCTCTAATTTGGATAATTACCAATTTCCTGCAAGCAATTAAAGAATTTCGCTTTGCAGATAAAAAGTTTAATAATTGAAGACCCGAGTAATTGGGAAACAAACAAAGGTTTTCTGAAGGGTCGAAATATTGTCCGCGAATTTAATGTAGTAAACAGTGTAGCTTAACGTGGTGTCGCAGTAATCGAATCAACATATCATTGTATGAAAGTTGACGAGGAGCAGAATCAATTCCTACTGCAAATTGTTGAGAACCATCGATGTACACTACCGAACTTACGTATCCAAGTAGGGCATGCCCACGCTCGCAAAACGGTACAGGACTTGCTCAATGCCGGGAGCCTTATGATTTTCTTTTAGCTTCGGGCCGGATCTGACCGGTCTATCAAACGAGCATTGGGCCAAGACTTTAAATAAGCATTGGGCCAAAGTATCTTTCTGAAGTTGGCTCAACACTGCTGTGCCATTCCTCGTTTAATCACAGAAGCTCTTGTCTGAACAAAGCCATCATATCCTTTAGAACTTATATTTATATTTTAATATCGAAATGTTGGCTCTGCGTTCAAATGCGTTACGGGTGAAAAAACACCGTCTGTTGGCTAAATTGAATGTGGATGCAAGCGGCGAGGACTCAGTAGAAGAACCGGTGGTAAGCAAAACAAAAAGTAACCGGGACGATAATAATTCGTTGAGGTGTTCACCTTCCGACCTTGCCATCCCTAACCTCATTAACGAAAGGGAGAATTAGGATAAATGTGATACAGGTGACATAAATCTTCCATTTAGCGGCGAAGAATAATCGGACGCGGAAACAAGTTTTATCGATATGTTGATAATCACAATAAATAAGTATCCCATTCATATTTATTACCCCTATCCTTATTAAAATCTCCTCATTTGTTCTTAATTATCTATGTTACAAATACGTATAAGTACTAGCTCCGATTTGACGTCCATCCCAGACTAGTACTGGTTTGGGGTGAACTTGAGTAGCGGGCCAATACTGGTCGGCAGAAAACACAGTATTGGTTCGTGATCCGCATCTGGTTATGGCACTGCATCGGCATGGGATTCTGCCCCAAGGTTAGCATGCCGATGCCGGCAGAGCATCGGGCCGATTCAGGGAGAGAGCATCGGATTAAGACTGGAGCAAAACACCCAATACTGGCCCAGCGTTCTGCTAATCGTCCAACCCCAGTTGGGTAAAGCTTTACTTGTACAAAACTTAAAAATAAAATCCGCAAGAAAAAAGCAGGTATTATTCTATTACAGCAATGAAATTCATTAATATTCGTTTCACATACCATATCATTGTTATCATTCGGAAATAATAGTAATAACATAATAACAGATATCTATCAGTCATGGAGTAATGGAGACCGGGGCATGTAGGGACACTTTTCGTTCGGCATTTAAAAAAAAAATGTACATTAATGAATTGCAATATTGTTATGGAGGTTGTGTTCCATGATCGATTGGATGCGTCCTCTCTAATTTTGTATATCCTATATCGATCCGATAATACGAAGGTCCGGAACCTGCCTCGACCTGCTCCGTAACGGGGCAAGTTGGGTTGGCCGCGTGGCAAGTTGGGCGGCTTAAAAATGCATAAAAACGCAGCAGAAATATCAATTTTATGCCCCAAATGTGGAAATTCGAGATTTGATATCCACCTTTTCTTGCCGAGTATTCATAATCTAGCATCTATTTCCGATTAGTTACGAATCTCGGCGAGAATGACCGACTCCTCATATGATTATTAATTGCGGAATATTGCGGATCACTCGTCGTTCAGTTGCCCTCTCGTACACATCACAGATTAAATATAATCAATATATATAAGAATGTAAACTTGCCCGTGAATCTATATCTAAACATTTTACGGGATTATCCTTTTGAACGTTTTATCTTTTAATTTATTGGGATCTGCCCAGCCTTTCGACGCGAGAGGCACCAAGTAACTTCCAATCAAGCTTAAATTTTAAGAAATGTATTAAGCTTTAATGTTTGAAAGGTTTCAAGAAGCTTCTTTCAATGGTCGCAGCGTAGAACCTTTTTTACTACGATGGTGAAAGTGTACTTTTATATCACTAAACAGGTTTCTTACAGGTATTAGACGGACCCGGGCGCTGTAGCGCCTGGATCTCCTTCTATCAGTTTTGACATTTAACATAAATAAAAAGATTCGACACGTGAACTTGGCCTCGTGTATCTAACGACATCGGCGACCAATCACAGCACGAATAAAACGGTGACTACGCCTACGGTCTTTTGTTCCACCAACTTTTTAGAAGGAAGATTCGAATTTTGACCGAATCCATTTGTAAGTTCATTATAAGCTGTATTTCGGAGTAGTGCTGAAGACCTTAGAGTGACAAACCCCGGTCTCTCCCCTACTCGACTTTTTAAATGCTTTCATAAACTATATAAATATAACTTGGCGTAAGCGAGTTCTTTTTATCGTTATTTACTCCTCAAATTTTGCATTCATTCAAGAACTCAGTGCGTGAAAAAAATGACAGAGTGAGTCGTGATAAACCTCGATGAAACAATGGATTTTCGTCGAAAAGATTGATACTAGTGCGAATTAGTGACTTTGACCAATTTCTATCTTTCCGATTTTTTTCCAAGCAATTATTCTAGACGAAGACTAAATATACTCTCTAGCAAACATAAAATCTGTGCATTAAAAAAAAATTGTTAGTAAAAAATACGTAGAAATTCGGAATGTGTACCAAAAATCTAAAAAAAAAAAAAAAAACGTCGAACGTAGATTTTTTTATTTCCCACGTATGATTATTTAACTTCTAGACAAAATACACTTTCCAGCTGACAAAAAATTAAGAATTTCGGAAGATTACGTAGTCTGCAAGTAACCAAAAATTTAATCTCTGAAGCCCTTGGGCGGCCATTAAACATTAATATTTTTCTTTGTAATTTTGCACACTGCCCAATATTCAGAGTAGATAATGTAAATAAAATAGGTTATGAGGTGAGAGGTATTGATGGCTTGCAAATAAAAAATCGATTATTAAGTAATTCTGAAAATTTCAAGGGCTTTCAGAGACCTCTAAATCCTTTTTATTGGCTGGAGATTTTAAAAGGTCTATTCCATAACAACAACAATGATCCACCTACGGTGTCGAATTGTGTGTATACATAAACAGTCCTTTCGAATATTGCAAAGGAATATTATTATCGAGTATACGACCTACTATTATTGATACTGCAGACGGAAGGAAAGAAACCGCAGAGTACCGTGAGTATAACCGTAAAATGTACTGTGGATGTGTGTTAGTCGCCTTTTCTTCATTGGCTGCACCGATTGTAATCAAGTTAAAAAGACGAAAATATACAAATTAAAGGTATGGGCAATAAAGAGATACGAAAAATTAATATAAATGGAGAGAAAGAGGCGAATTTAGAAATAGTTTTTCAAGGTCAAGGCTGACGTCACAGACCGCCTCCCGTTCTGACACGCTCCTACCGCGCACTTCGTGGATCTGAAGCTGTCCGGGTATCCGAGATTATCCGGATACCTGAGTCTATCCGGGCATCAAAGACTATCCGGGTACCCGAGACTATCCGGATCTAAAGCGTTATGTACGGGTATCTGAGTATATGAATAGTTTCGGATACCCGGATAACCTAGATCAAAATCAGAGCACTACCAAGGATAAAGAAGTATTTGAAAAACTGTTTTGACTAACTAATTATGGATTTATTACGGCTACGAAATCTTATAATTTACGATGGAAGAATCAATAGGATAAATTATTCCTATTTACTAAGAAAACTTGAACATTTTGATATCTGCTCTATAATTAATCATAATCATTTATCTTTAAAAATATTAAAAATACTTTTCAATTAAAAAATATCATAGAGTCCTTCAGATTTGCGAAACTAAATATTGCGACCCCTGTAAAAAATATATGTCAACTATTGCTGTGCAAATAGAGAATCTGAGATTGAGAATAGTCCTTTATCACTCGCGTATTGGTGCAGGAGCTTCCGAGCTTGGGGCGTCGAGCTTGAACGTAGATAGGTCAAGGACGTTCCCACGGTGCGCCCGCAACTGCTGCCGGTTCTCGGGGTCAGGTCGACAAATCACCCTTTCCAGAGCTCGAATGCCCGTGAAAAAGGCCAGCAGACATACACATTCACACATATATATAGCTGAGAGTGAGAGTGGCGAGAAAAAGAGAGGGTGTCGAAAGAGAGAAGCGCCCGCAGAGCAGTCGTGAAAAAAAAGCGGGACAGAGAGTGAGAGAGGGAGAGAGTGAGAGAATGAGAGCATCGCGGAGCAGAGGCAATGCAGCGTGTTTCGCCCCTCGGGCATCGCGTGGGTCCTGATCGGTCATAAAAAAAATGGTGCGTCTCGCGCACACCACGCGTATACAACCTGTCAGCTCGTTTCTATCCTCATTCTCTCTCTCGTAATCCGCGACGACGATCTGCATTCTCTCGACACAAAAAATGCAATGAATTTAAAAATTGATTTTCCAAGTACTTTGTTATTAGTCATTTTTATTCCGAAAACGCATCCATCGTCTCATCATATAATCGCTTTAAAACACGTGTTTTATTTATGCCCATATTTTAGTTTTTGTTGTTGTTGTTGCAACAGGAGCGTTTCAGTGTGGCTGTGACGTGAATCATCAGGGCGTACGGAGGCGTCAAATATCAAACGAGCGGACGCCCGGATACCAATTGGCGGTTCAACCGTGTTTTCCAGGCTCGTGCTCACACACTGCTCGTCCCGCCGATGCATCGAGCCGTTGCTACTGAATCGCTCCGGCGTATCCCGCGGCCCGAACACGTTTATGCCCGACGGCTCCCACGTGCGAATTTCGAAGGGGAAGGGGTTGCACGAAGCGACGATCCGGAAGTCGGGTGGGAGAGGGAGATTCGCGCGCGCTTACCGTTTAGAAACTTAAGAAATATCGGTTGTTTTCATTTACAGTAAATTTCGCTCGTACTTTATCATAATTTTTTTTCTCATAATTTCTTCATATCAAAGAACTAATCGTCATTATTTTTAGTGAATTTATCGTTAAACATAAAATATCCACTAGTAATCGGGTAACTGAAAGGTAAGACATATTTCCTTTTTTCGTCCGTAAAAGGACGGTACAATCTGAAATTATAGATTCAAATTTTATTGCTATTTGTTTTAAAAAAAGTCAATGTAAATATACTGCGCAGTCACATAAAGCAAATTTTTATTTTGTTCAAAACAACTTTTTTTATTGCATTGAATGTTCAATGTCAACGTTATTAAGTTCAATGTCAAGGACTAGCCCGTAAAAATATTTACAACTCGCCCAAGAACCCAGAAAATTGGTTCTTGTAGCAAAAATCATATTTAAAAACGAATTATTTTATCTTCGCTGCTAACTCGTAGGTAAATTTTGGAGTTTCAATAAATCAACGGTAACGCATCGAAGTGAGTTGTAATTTATATAATAATGGAGGATCCATTGGTTTATCACACAGATATTCACATAGGCTCTTACAGACACTAACAGAAAGTCACATACCCACAAACAGACCACAAATACTAACAGACACTCACGTACACTCACATATACTCACAGATCCTCACACACACTAAAAGACGCTGTCAGTCACACAAACTAGACCTGAAAGAGGGAATTATTGCAGGATTTACAATAATTGGGCCTAGCGGATGGAGTGTTGAAGGATTTCGAATATAATTCAGACCTAGAGCAAGAGGTAATTATAATAATGCGGGCTTGGCGGCGGAAGGTATCACGGCAATTAGAATAATCTAGGCAAGGTGAGAGGTTCACGCTGACCACGCGAAAGTGGAAGTGTTCGTGATATTATAGCCCGCTGGTGAGTTGTAAAATATTGTAAGATTATGTGTGTGTCCACACAGACTCGAAATAAACAATCGATGCCTTGTACAAAGATTTATAAAAATCCTCCATTCTATTTAAATGAATTTATTGCATCTTTCTTAATTACCAAATCCTTGAAGTGCCTCTGATGAAAGACCAATTATGGAACGAAGCCCGCTGGGACTTTTTGCTAACGTCAAGACGTATTTATTTACTTATTAGTAATGAAGAGAGAAAATATAACAGTTGAGTATAAGTGAAGCTTCGGTAATGAGCCGCCTTATAGGTAAATTAATCAATTAATAATTACTGAATTATCATTTATACACAATCTACACTATTTCAGACATAACCTTCAACTTATTATTGACTGGAGAACAAGGTTACTACAAATGTTCAGGTCACGCTTTAACGCTACCATGAAATCCTAGATGATAATTAAGATAAGCGTCTTAATATTTGCCTATCAATATCTAAATAATTTTACTAACACAATTTAATCTGTTAAAAAATAGTTAAATTCCTCGTGTAGTCATTAATTTATAAGACTCGCTCATCTGTCTATTGTTGTTATTCTTACGCATTTCTCCATTGTACAGTTTAATTAATAAACTCAAGAGAGCATAGGTCAAGAGCCGAACAGTAATAATTTTGAAATCATTACATAAATACACCTACAAGCCCGCCCATCGCCACTCATATTAAGATCATACGACCATTACTCCATCATCATTGTTATAATAAAATTTGGACATTTCGTCGAAATTTAAAGCGTCTTTTGTACTTGATTTTATTTTCAGTCAAGGATTTATGAAAAAAAAAAAAATTTAGTTTATTCAAAACTACAAGTTTTGATACCACTGAACGAACTTTATAATTTCTTGGTCAGTAAATACTTTTTCTTATTCTAGAAGCAACAAAATTTGAGATGGGAGACGGGTAATAACATTTTTCTCATTTTTCTACCATTCTAATCCATATATATCGATGCAAAAGCAGAGGTTATCTTTTTTTTAATAATTGTACCGTAAAAATGTCAAAAGTTGATTTTTTTTACAAATATAGAAATTAGTGTGTGACCGTTACTAAAAATACAGTAATAATCACGTACCAGTTTCTGTAATACAGCAAGATTACTGCTCACATCTCTACTTACGCATATATACACTACACAATGTGTAGGTATGGGAATCCGACAGAACTAGTAATGCTGACGTAGTATTAAGGCTGCAAGGCTTTTTCCGTGTGGCAATGCACGGAACGAGAGAGAAAGATAGAGAGTGAAGAGGAGAACATACCACATGTGGTGCGTAGAGCACTTTGCCTCACGTTGGCTCGTTCGCTCGTACGTGACTCTCATTTTCGTCGAGCGGTAGGCGTGTGCCGGCTCGTATATAGAAAGCGAAAACACCTCTACCTACATTTCACCCATTCACGCAGAGCGTTGGGAGACGAAAAAGAGCGCTCGTACTATAGCGCACAAGCGAGCGAGAGACGAGTGGAGCAAAAAAAAAGTTTAAAAAAAATACCGGTGAAGTACAGAAAAAGGGAAAAAGCGGGTCACGATGTTGGCAGCAGCGGGACCGCGTAGGTAGCTGACGGTGTAACGGGTGTCGCTGCCGCGAGCTGCTAGGGCGCAGCAGCGCGGGAAAAAAGAGAAACACAGCAAAAGTGAGTGAGATGAATCCCGCCGAGCCAGTAGTTGCGGGGGCGGGAGGGGGGAGGGGGGGGCGGTGACATGAGGTTGGTGTAGCGAGTGCGAAGGGAGGAAAAACGGATAGAAGAGTGAAAAAGATGCAGGAACGACTGGATGGAGAGGGAAAAAGAGATAGGAGAGCAAGTACAGTGGAAAGGGCAGTGAAAGAGTGGGATGGAATCGCAATGAGGGCGGATAGACCGAGTTGAGCGACGGGGGGGAGGGTTGTAGTAACACGGAATGAGTGCGAGGGAGCAAGGAATGGAACGAACGGAGACAGTGAACCGAGGGACTGAAGGGGGCAGGTGGGGATGGGCAGAGGAAAGGCTGGCTAAAAAGAGAGAAAGAGTGCGATTGTGGAAGTACGAGAGGGAGAAGAGCACACCGCAGGGTAAAAAGGAAAAGGGGGTTGGGTTCGTTGCCAGGGATGAAGTACGTAGGTATTGATCTATTTAAAGCCTAGAGTACCAAACGAGGTCCTTATTAAAAAGCGGAATGAAACAAGGGGAGCCCTGCCTTCGCCTGTCTTGTTCCTCCTTGTCCTCCTCACCCCGCGACACCCTAGTTCCCGACTCTCTCTCTCTCTCTCTCTCTCTCTCTCTCTCTCTTTTATTCGCAGCTCCATCACCTCAACGTCCTTTGGTGTGTCTTTCGTTATACTTTGTATCTCGCTCTCTTTTCGTTTTACTCGGTGTTTTAGCCCTCTCTCTTAGCCCCTCTAATTCTCTCATCCGTTTCAACGGAGAGAAGAGTCGGCGATGCAGGTATGGTGAGGAATGGAAAAGAGAAAAAACGCGGTGGTTTGAGAGATCGTATGCTGTTATGTTCAGAGAGTAGCCCTTTGCCAGAGTGCGAGGGTGTACATATGACGACGACAACGTACACGACGATGACGACTGCTACTACTACTACTGCTACTACTACTGCTACTACTACTACTACTACAACTATTCAAGGAGAATTGGGGTTGCCAACGACTTTAGAATACGTCCACAGCACTCTTCTCTCAACGATTCTACGCCTAACCAACGTTATACATATTCACTTTTGATCACACTCGTTATGTATAAGAGCCTCCATCTCGTCTCTCAGTAAACTTAGATGAACCTGGGATCTCTTATATTTCAACCCTCTGACGTAAATTTGAAAGAGTTGCCCACGCGAAAAAGACATTTCATGTGAATCATGGAAAATGATATTGCAGACAAGTTTTGATTGGAGCGATTATTAGTATTATTACTATTATCATTAAGTGTTTTACTACGTTTCTTTAATATTTATTCAAAATTTGGCCTTTAGTAAATATCAGAAATTTTTTTATTCCCAATAACAATTATTATTTTTTTTTAAGTGTAATCATAGTCATATAGCTGTATGTGCACAGTACGCGTTTACGAAGAATATTTTTAAGAATTTGAAAATAATTTTATCGTGGAAACTTTGACATCATATACTTTTTTCTAAATCACTGATTCAAGCCACACCTGCCTTGAAAAGAATTCAGTGATCTCTTTTTTTATGGATTTATCCTCCACGGATATTTCCTTCGACTATCGATCTTTTATAAGTAAAGACCGGATTTATCTCTTAATTTAATCAAGCTGTAATGGTCTCAAATTTGGCACACCCGAAGAACAAAATGGCTTTTTCGGTTTTTCTTTATTAGCATTTTGTGCCAATACCATAAACTAGTTAAGGGGATTCTTATTATCGATGGGTCCCGTAATAGCTATAAGACAGAGTTAATCGTTTCTAAGAATTGTTTTTGGATTCCGATATTCTAAAAAAAAAAATTGAAAGTGTGGTGCTTGGTTCATAAGATATTCATACCGTTGTGAATCACACTTCAGATGAATCTCTAATTATTTGCATTCCAGTAAAGTGTGTTGAATATTTTGAAGTGAAGAGAACATTTTAAATGGTATGACATTGAAATGTCAAAAGAAAAGATGAATATTTTATTTACACAAAAGTTACTGTGGGCGGAAGCAAATAGAAAACATTTCATATGTATTTTTTTAAATATTATTTTTTTTGTTCATCGATATTCATCAATATTGACGAGCAGTACACTAAGCAAAGTCGTGTTTAATATAAACGAATGTAATTGTACAAGACACCTATATATTGAATACGTGTTATTTACAACAAAAAAAATAAACAGTATATTCATTTTCTAAATATTTTAAATAGAACATAACGATTCCGTCAACGACTGACACAGGCATAAGTAGTAATTTCAATTCTACTTCTAAATTACAAGAAATTGTAAACAAATTCCGTTTGTTTTTTGCAGACTTTTCGAGAAATAATTATATATTCTTGATCTTGCGGTTGGTGGATGAATATAATTAGGAAACAACCTGTATCTGTAACCTGTAACTTTGTATATTTTAGTAATAAAGATGAACGGTAGCCTTTTTTTAATATGCTTAAAATCGGTTGCAGAGTTCGGATTTTGTCGAGCAGACGTTAAAAGTACAAGAATAATTCTTTGCGAGTGAACATCAGCTTCAGCGCAAGGTCCAGCATCACAGTCGGCGCAACCCTCGAGATAGGCTAGGCGAACGAGAGTCTCTCTCTCGACCCCTCGTTTGATATAAAATCCGTGATTTTTAAAGGCATTTTAGTATCGATCCAGAGGCTTTTTTGCCCTAGACGCAAGGCTTCCTCATGCTACTGCCGTTACTACTACCGCTGCCTGTGCTACTGGTGGGGAGTTTGCCCGGCGATGCGCGGTGGCGGTAGGAATTAAACTACCCTCTGCTCCCCCCCCCCACCCCCACCCCCTTGTCGCTGTTCTCGCCAAAGAGCTCCGGTGTTCGAGCGGAGGGGCGTTGCGTAGTTATACAGAATGTATGAGTGCGTTAATGTGTAATCAAATTCCGCGAAACCGCTTCCCCTGATCTTACTAAAGGATGAAAAAACATTCGTTCCTGACCTTCAACGCCCAGACACTCTGGATGTACGTTGGGAAAAAAACTTCTATTTTGCTATTTTTGTTTCCTTTTAATATTCGTTTTATAATTATTTTTTATTTACTTCGTACCTCTTCTCGTCACCTTTATTTAAATATTTCCAAGCGACTGTACGGTGAGGCAATGAATAAAAACGGATGATCAGAATCGTTGAGCTGTGGGGAGAAGGTGTGAAAAACTAGACAATTTACGCAACCAGATTTGTGCATTTTTTCTTCTTTTATCTACTATAATAATGAATATGTATAGAACTAGGGACCAGCGTTTCCGAGCGGTTACGAGAGCCAGTCGCTCTTCTGGTCGCACGTTTACTCTACCCTTCGTTCCCTGCGTCACACCCTGTTGAGTGTTGCGTATTACAGCCTTGCTCCCCTACAGAAGAAAAGCTTTGTGTATTACTAATAATAGCCAAGATTCTCTGACGCAACGCTGTCAAGCGCGTTTCCTCGCTTGACCCGCTAAGGAAGGATAATATGTGGAGCGTACAATCTTGGCGATAAAAAAATAACCCATAATTGCATTTTAACCGCAGGTGCTTACATTATTTTAGAAGGGTTTATGTTTTGAGAAGTACTATCAGACAAAAAAAGGCCATTACTGTAAAAAAAAGCTAGAGTTTATATTAATTTGTATTTTCAATTAAATGTATTGTCGTAGTAAGAATATTTGGCAAATGTATTTTCATTTTTAGCGTAGTTTTTAAATCTTTTTAAACCGATGTTATTAAATTATAATATAACAATTTACATAATAACAAAAAACAAATTTTTGAAGTTCATTATAGAATAATACAGACTCTCACACAGATACTCACGGACACTCACGGACACTCATGGACACTCATAGTCATTCACACAAACGCTCACAGACACTCATAGTCATATCCACGGGTACTTCACACACTCACAGACTTGGGGGGTCTAATGCTGGGACTTAAAAAAAAAAAAGAAAAATTAGGTCTTGGGAGTTTAATGACGAGACTCAGAAGAGTTAGGGCAAGGAGGGTCTAATTTTTGTAAGTGGGACTATACAAAATTAAGGCCAGGGGGTTAATTAGGGGGACTTACAAAAACCAGGTCCTTACAGGAGGACTTTAAAAAAATCAGGGCCGATTGTGTTCTTATAGGGGGACTTATAAAAAAAAGGGCCCTTAAATCGGAAGACTTAGAAAAATTAGGGCCTGGGGGCGGTTACGGAGGACTTGCAAAGAACCGCGAGGGCGCGAAGCGCCCGCGTTACGATAACCTGCTAGTTAGTATTGTAATCAATAGGCATGAAAAAACCTCTGTCAGAGAAGATAAAAAAAGATGGAACTTTGTTTTTAGAAGACTCCATAAGCGATTCTTTTTTAATTTCGAGGGCGTTTTATTAAAAGACAAGAAAACGTTTGAAGAAACAATATTTCTGTACTACAGGCGTCAAAAGCCCATGAAAAGTAGATCCGCGCATTCGCTGGTATCTTTCTACACAGACGCTGCTACAAAAGCGTATCCCTTTGAATTTAGATCAGAGGCATCAAAATAGATGTACAGATAATAGAACGTGGGTCTCGGGCGTGAACTAAATTCTTGAATTTATTCTTTTTTGTGTTGTCATTGATTGAAAACGTGCTATTTGGCACCCCCTGCATTTGTCTTAAGCTAACTTACTTTTTAACCTCAAAAAAAAAAAAATTCCGTTTTGAAAACCGATTTAATTTTCAACTGCTATTTCCAACGACAACTAGTAAGATTAATGTATTTAATCCACGGATAACGGACTATTCCGAAGCTGTGCTCTGACAGGGATAAAAATAGGTTACAAGTGTTGAAAAGGCTACACAGCAAAATCTAATCAAAACGCTGAATTTTTATTAAGCACAAATATTTACCAACATTGAAAATTGGAACAAAATCATACGAGCTAAGAGAGGATAATTATGATCAACAAAAATGTGTTGTAAAATGACTTGTTTTCGGAACAATCTTACGTACTTTCCTAAAAAGTTGGTGGGTTACGAGATATCTCGAAAATATCGACGATTTGATGTTTGCATTGTTGCGTCTTTATTCGTGTTGTGATTGGTCGTTGCTGTAGTCAAACAGACTGGGACCGGAACCAAGTCACATATTGAATCTTTTTGTTTGTGTCACATGTCAAAGCAGACACAATGAAAACTATAGGCGGATCCGCCTAACCCTAGTTCTTATTTTAAATAGTTCATGAGTAACGGAAATCATTGTCATCATTTTATTCATCCTGTGATTGGTTGCCAGGAAAGTCTGTGGTAAACAAGTGCAGTTCGGTGTCAAATTTGACATATAAGAGGATGGGTGTAGCAGCGCCAGTAACCTTTAAAAGCTTTATAAGAGCGCAGCAACGTAAACGTTTTTCAGTATATATATTTTTACGGACGTGGATAACGAAAGGTATGTAATGCTGAATCCTATTTCAAGAATAAACAGTGAACATATGTAATGCTATCAGGAAATGACAGCATAAGTGGTATCATTTTCCTCACAATACTTGTTCAATAGGAAAATAGCTACTAAAAAGTTTGATTTTCAATATTCAAAAAATTCCTCACGCATTTGATTTTGGTGGATCCAGTTACAATTTGGCATAGATCTTCAGAAACAGGTCATTCGCAATTCCTACTATCAGATTTTTTGTATTCGATAAGGTACTGGAATAGCTGATATAGTTGATAAAACTGAATCAGTCGTAGTTAAAAATTTTTTTTTAAAATCGAGGAAATTTTGTTACGAAATAAATGTTTCTGGATTAAAGACCTGGCAGTAGAAGTCCTGGATAAGACTTTCAACTAGACCCTCAAACAGCCACAAGCCTGTACAACAAGATCTACTGTGCAAGGAATTTTTTTAGAATAATGTCTTCTTTCCTTTATAGTTGGATGTCTCAGCAAATAATATGTAAAATAAATTGGAATTTACAGATAATCTAAGATAAAGTATCATATAAATACTCACTACAGCCTCCTCCTAAACGAACTTCAGTTTACACGAAAATATTCAAAACTAGATATAGCGATTTCGACGATAAAGTTTGTTGTTAATTATTTAATCAACGATATAAGACGAAATTTACTTAATTTTTTACATCTGTATTCATCAGGAATAAAAGCTATACATGCCGCCGGACGATATCGATACCGACAAAACAAAACAGTATTTATGTCTTTATTTTTCATTTCTTCAAACATACAAGAAAACGCCTTCATAACTTGAAAGGGTACCTTTCGAGCAAGAAATACTCGGTTCATTCGTAGCATTGGTGAGCACCATTCAAATGAAACAGCATTTTAAATATCGAAAAAATAGTAAACTTTATTTCAGCACATTAACTATAACTAATTACTATGTTGAAATAAGTGTTTAGCAATTTTTGTAGTTATGCCTCATTTTTCTACATTCAATGATAATCTATCGTATGCGTAATAATTCATAATGATTTGATCAATAAAGTATTTAAAATGCTTTTTTAAAAGTCATCCATTTATATTATAGTTTACCATATCGTTGGGCAATTTCTCGCAGTTACTTGTTTTAAACATAAAACAATTTTGTTGTTGTAACGTTGTGTTGCAAAAGAAAAAATGGTCTAGCGATGAATCTGCGAGTACAACGATTTAATGTTTTACTTCGACGTGTTAAAACGCCTCTCGTCTGGCTACAGCGATAGCAACAGAGTTACCGCGTACTAGCTATATATTGTCAGTGAGTAGCATTGTATGCGAGGAAATACGCGCATGGCAATTCTAGCATTGCCCGCGCCGGTTTGCCACCGCTGTTGGATGTATAAAATTCGAGCAATGCAACGTTCCTTGTAACGCGTTTTATTCCGCGACTTTATGGCGTTGTGCCGCCCGTCGGGGAATGGCGAATGGGCAAGAGGACGAGGGCGAGGGGGAAGAGTATATAGCTGGTTGTAGTGGGTACGCGAGAGGATTCCGGGGAAGCGCGGGAAGTGGCGGGCAGAAAGGGCGGAGCAGGAGGCGCGGGGCGCTATAGGAAAATCCATAAAGTTATAAAATGTGCGGAGAGCGTAATAGTACGTACCGCGCAGATTAGTTATGAAAATATAAAAGGGAAAGGGGGGGCGGTAGTGGGGATGATGCGGACAGAACCGCGCCGAGGGTGACTCTCTTTCTCTCTCGTTCGCTCGGTCGCAGGGTCGACGCTGCCGAGAGGGCTCAACTTTTCCAGCCACCCCGTAGCATAGCATCGCCGACGGTACCATGCCCAGCCCACCAACCTACTACCAACACCAAGATCTCTCGGATTTCTAATGGCGTGCCCAGCATCCCTCTTTTAACAGTAACAGTTGAAACATTCTCTATCTCGAAATGCTATGCAGCATTCTGTTTTTAGAGTCAAATCACGAACTTAACATGACATTTGTTTTTTTTTCTTGTTGTTTTGACTTTTTTAGTTTTCCTAAGAGGTGTGATGTTCTTGAATTACTAGCCAGGCTAGTAGTGGGCAAGCGTGCCTCGCTCAAGCTTTAAGGGAATGCCGGAAATGAATATCAAGACTGATGCGACTGAGACGATTATTTCAATTACTTATACGTTTTCTACCAACATTTAAGTGCATGCCTAAGCGTTAATGTTAATATTTCACACGTGTACAATTTGAAGCATATTTACGTACTATCTGCGCAAAGTCAAATCTAATAAATCGTCTGTTCATCTACTCCAGCATCCCCTTTGAATCCAAGCAACAAGGATATGAAGATTTGTTTTTTCAGGACGCGATTGTTAGCCTAATCTATTTGTCGTGACTCGGTTATGTTCTGTATTATTGGAATTGATTGAATGTCATAGTCTTTTTCGCATCAATAAATTTCGAGCTTTTAATTGACAACTTGTGATTAATTGTCATCTGAGATTTAATTTTCTGAAAGAGCTCCACCGATCATCTTCCAATTTATATGAATACAGCTACCACACAATCGTCGAAATTTTCATAGTAATGGAAATTAACTCCTAACCGTAATTTTATATTTTTACCCTGATCCCATTCATTTCTCGAATTGGTTATCTCATGACTGTTTGCAATCAATGCATCGTCTTTATTCTCTATTTTTTTTCTACTGTGCAATGTTATAGAAAAATGGGTAGTTCGACGGATCATCACTAGGGATCGTTTGATCTATTTTGGCGTAGCTCGGGTAACTTCCCTCGCATTAGGCTGCGATTTCAATCTCACAAACGATAACAGCTGCTAGTCTGGGGCAACTACGAGTCCTCTCGTCTACCCTCAATGATACCCGTGGCGACATTCGTCGCCCGCAGAAGATTCACCGCGATTATCCACGGTCTACGCTCTCGCACTCGCTAAGTGACCAAAGAAAATTGCTTTATGAAGCAAACAAGTGAATCATTATCCCGTCTTCATACGTGTATGAGATTCGAGCTTTCTTTCCATCCCCTCCTTTTCTACCCGCTCCTTCATACACTCGCCTGCTGACCTGCTTTAGCAATATAACTTATTTATGTCTGGAAACCGAGTCACAGGTAAGTATAGTGTAATTTCTAGTTAATTAAAAATGTAAGAAATGCTGTTCATTCTATTACGTTATGTTCTCGCGATTCTAAGACGGGTGAATGAAGTATATGGGGTTAACATATTCTATTGAAAAAGACATTCAGCGGAAAAATAGATATGTATAACCGAAGTATCTACATAATAATAAAGGTCAAATTTTTGATACAAATACAAATACTCACACAGACACTCACACAGACACTCGGAGATACTACCAGATACTCACAGACGCACCGACACTCACAGACACATAGTCACTCACAGCGTCGGTTACAGCGAGCGCCCCAGTTGGCATAAAGAAGATACAAGGCAAAGAAATTTGCATTCTCTGAATTTATGTTGGCTACGAGAATGCGCGAAGCGTCTGAGCCACTATAACCTGCTAGTACTTCTACAATGTTCAATATAATTTTCAATACTCAGTCCCGTTTTTGCCGACCTTTTTTTATATGTCTCATAATCAGCCAGATTTGAGTAATATTTGCGAGTAGTTTCTACGTATTATTTCACACTTCTCCCTTAAAAAAAACTAACAGCTGCATTCTTCTTAGACTGTTTACATTTTGAAAGGAAGAAATCGGACTATAGAACGTAAACATGTGTACTTTTGTTAACCACACGATACTAGGGTGGTTTTTATACTTATTTTAAATCGTGAAAAACTTTTTTTTGAAATAAAATAATCAAACTAATTTTCATTTCGTCCAAAATCGAAACATTTTTTTTAATGCTTCTGCCTGATTCGTCGTAAGTTCTGGATGATTTTTACAATATTTGAACCTCTTGTGTCCGAATAGTTTTTTTTTAGACACGTTACTCAAGAATTGTAACAGGTAGTCATATCTTACCATTTATACAAACGACACAACTCCCGAGTGCCTGAGGAAAATATACTCCCCTATCGAAATATTATCAACCCCCTTGCTTACCGAGGGGTACTTCTGGTCTCTATGAAACTCGCAATGGGTGATTGCGGGCGTTATTGAGACTTCGAAGTCTCGTCGCTGGACCAGGCGATGCACTATTGAAGAGAACTCGAGCGCATTCTATAATTCATTCATCAGTGAACAAGTTATATTACAGTAATATAACATTTTCATGTAACATATGATGTGTAACGTTCAAATAATATTTTCATCACCACGTTACGCCTGCAGGGTGAAGTACGGCCAGAGCGCTTTCTCGCAGGCAAATGGTCATATCAATGTGTATAAGTTCAAACTTCAGTTCCAACTTAATATGTTGGGCTCTAATTATTCAAACTGCTATTTCTCGAGAATGTCATTGACTGACCGTGTTCAATTTGGACACACAAGTAGGGCTAATCGGCTCCACGACTAAAGATCTCACGACTGAATAACTTGGATTAACACCGACGAATTAACTCATATATTTATAAAAAAGAATGATGGTTACAACTAGTGCATCGAATAAGCATTTTGCTCCACTTGCGGCTACAATATTGTAACTATTGGTTTCTTGTAACTGATTACACAATCAATTGATTTATTGATAAAGAATAACAAAACAAAGCGAAAAGCAATACGCGCTTAGAATAACTCAAACGAAAATACGTAGAGTGAAGAAAGAAACGATATAACTGTATGGTTGTCCCTTACATGCTGCGCTTTCCCGTCATTATATTACGCGAAAATTTACTTCCGAAATAAAGCACCGACAAGAATAGAAAATGTACAACAAAAGCTTTAAGAGTGAAGACATTCACAAGAAACGAACGTACTACGCCGGGATATTTGGTCGTCGTTAGGTGTGATAATGTCCCGACTATGCGAGTGATTATATAACTATTTCTTCATTTTTTATTTATCCATATTGTTTATCAATTAAGCACCGTTTTTCAGTCAGGAGTTTTTGTATTTTTGGAAAATTATTTTTATTTCATCCTTTTCAAAGTTATTCGAAGATTGCCATATGCGCTATGAAGTGAGCTACATCAATGGCGGCCATCTTGCGATACTTCGATATATACACATATACTATTTGAAAAATTAATTTATCTATGCGCATCGATAATTGATCAACCCAATTTATGGAAAAAGAAATTGGGTGCTAGTCATAGAATCGACGTGCAAAATTTGATTAAGTAATTTTTTAATAGGCTACAAAGAAATCGCTCAAATCAGCTGAACGTCGTAGTTATATTACCGTAGTCGGGCGTTAAAAATGGTTGATTCCATCAGAATACTATTAAAAACGGTAAAACTGAATTAATTAAACGTTTCAACCTGAATGTGTTTTGAGTTATTCGATATAAAAGCATGGCCAAAACCGGTACATTTCGTAACCAGAACCAGTGTATATGGAAGGTCAGAAGTGGTAAAATGGCAATTATCCTTCTTTCATGAATTTTTCAATATTTTCTCGACACATATAGAGATTTTAATGCTGGGAAGATGAAATTATATCCTTCTCAAATATGAAATATAAACTCGTTTAACGAATTGTAGCCATGCAAACGATTCGCAAAAAAAAAGTAGTGTAACCATGTAAATTTGAACATGGGAAAATGCTTAAAGTAGCCATAACCGGTATATGTATCTTATGTCCCGACTATGTAACGCACGTTACATAACATGTTATATTGCTGAGTTTGATTATAACTTACATGTAGATTACACATAACTTTCAGGTAATATTAGCTGTTAAATTCGGTTACATCGCTACTTAAAGCTATGAAGCTGTGTGTTAAATTCTCCTAACACACTAAACATTTGTGAGCAGTTGCATTTACTTTTTGGTTTGTACAATTTATGCTTGTCTTTAAACCTAGGGAGAGGGAGAGGGAGAGGGAGAGGGAGAGGGAGAGGGAGAGGGAGAGGGAGGGGGAGAGGGAGAGGGAGAGGGAGAGGGAGAGGGAGAGGGAGAGGGAGAGGGAGAGGGAGAGGGAGAGGGAGAGGGAGAGGGAGAGGGAGAGGGAGAGGGAGAGGGAGAGGGAGAGGGAGAGGGAGAGGGAGAGGGAGAGGGAGAGGGAGAGGGAGAGGGAGAGGGAGAGGGAGAGGGAGAGGGAGAGGGAGAGGGAGAGGGAGAGGGAGAGGGAGAGGGAGAGGGAGGTACGCCGTTCCATCCGTACAATACGATCCATATTTTCGGGGAATACATATTTCCAATAATCAACACTAGTGGACGAATTGCCATTTTTCTCCAGTCACTGTATCTTACGATACGTCCTCCACGCTTCAAGATATTCGAAACATTTTCTGCTTACTCACCTGGCAATCTGTTATGACAAATGCCAATTGCGGACTCGAGTAGAATAATTACGGCCGCAATATGAAAAGTGCAACAGTGATTCAGAAAAAGTAACATTAGTTTGAAGTGGGGAAGTGCAACTGGCCGGCAAGATAAGTCTCATGGTAAACGTCAAAACAAAACTGTTCTTCCTTTTTACAATACTTCTTTATTTTTACACATCAAACTTTTAATATCGCAATACAATGCACTTTACTGAAATAATTAAAATAATTTATTTTTTTAGGTGGGAACGTGTTCCTTATTTTCATATAAGACAGGAGAAAAATATCAGACGCGGTACCATCTCGAGACAAGTTTATTGACCTCTATCTTACCGACTGACGCTACCGAATACTCTCTTATACTCGAGCCAACGCATTTTAGCCACGTTTTTTTTCAAGGGCAATATGCTATATTGATAAAATGATAGCGTTTTTAAGTCTTGTTCAAATATAATCAGATACTGCAACTCAAAATACATTGTTTAAAATAAAAATAAAAATTGTGCGACTCGGAGATTTCGCACACCAATTTTTCGTAATCTGCCAATCACTATAAGAAAATTATAACGTCGACCAATGATGAGTCAGTTTATGATACGACGATGACAAATGTTGAAATTTGGTATTTTAGTATTTAGCAGATCGATTTCTCCATAGTTTTCAGTGTTCAGGTCGAACTCTTCAAAGGTTTCGCTGTACAAGTAAATTTCTTCATAGTTTTCAGTTTCCACGTCGATTTCTTTATAGTTTTCAGTGTCCACGTGGTTAATTCTGAATCACGCACAGAGTTTAAAAAATCTCAAATCTAGTTTAAAAGAGATTCTGTTAATCAAATTGATTTTTTTTTCAACTGTCAGACGAATTCTTTGTTTCAGTCTTTATATGGTAGATTAGATTGTCCATACATGGTAAATTTCATATTTACTGGTTGACTGAAAAAAAAAACATAAATTCCTTAAAATCATTTCTTCTGGTTGACTTGGTCCCATTGAATATTGTTTTATTTTTGGTCGCATAATATATGCAAATTTTATAAAATGCGTCGGTGTTCTTCCCAAAACGTATGTACAAAAATTTCGACCCACTTTCATAAGAGAACCGGTAGTTCAAATATTCCTAAAAAATGTATTTAGCAACATTCTGCACACACACAATTCCTCTGATGTAAATGTACTTGTCTGACTTTTTTTACACATTGTGTTTTTTTTTTTGAAGATTAGATTGTACGAGGCATGGAAGATTAGTCATCGTGGAAAACAACTGTATTTCAATCTTTAATGCTCACTTCCCAAAACGTATGTTTTGCTCTGCTTGTCGTAGATTTTAGAACAAACCACTAAACACATTTTAGTGTTTGGCGTCTTAATTTCTCTGTCGGAGAGTGCATTCCGTATTAAAAATAGCAACTCCGAATGCAGTGGAAATTAGATTAATCTAACAAATTATTCAGGGGTTTTTTAATAAATAAAGATTTATATAAACATTTAAATTTATAGCTTTGTCAAAAAGGCCTGGAATACAAATTCTTATACTCAAAATGGAATGCAATCCCTCACAAACGAAATAAGATATAGGAAACTAAACTGCTCCAACATTACAAAAACAAAAAGAAATCTATCCGACTAAGTATAGAAATGTTTATACATAGAAAGAAAAAATAAAAAATTCTGATGAGGCCCAGATCTGGGCGAAACGTACAAGAGGAATTCAAAATTCTTTAAGGGCGTCCTTCGCCGAATCACCTAACTCCCATATAGGAAACTAAATCCTATTCACTGGTTTGATCTAAAAGCTACATCAAGTGAAACTTTTTACGTTTCACCTCACCCCATTTTGGTGCACTGCATGCCCGTACAAAATTGCAGAATTATCGTGCTTGAAATGTACTTTATGATGTACAAAGGCAAATGTTTTTAAAACGATAATAACATCATCAATAAAAAATGTTTTTTCATGACATTTTTTAGGTGACTGATTCCTCTTAATATTTCAAAACCACTCTAAACATACACGCAAGTTTCAAGGTTAAAAGTATTTTTTTCAATGTCATCGATTTTTTTCGACTATTCTGACATGCGTAAGAGTAAACAATCGATATCGGAACAGCTCGAATTTCGCCTGATTGATTGGTCAAAAGCGTTGAATAGCGGTAAAGGAATTGCCGGATATAGAGCGAATATGCGGGAAACATCACCCTAGATAGGATCATAAGATCGATATAGTGTGTAAGCCTAACAACACCCACTGCCTTGTTCAGCACTAGCACTGCTAACGACTACAACCATATCCCACGAGCCGCTCGAGCACACCGGTGTGCTCATGCATAATTCAATCAAAGTTAGACTAGAAACGTCAATACAGCTCGCAGATTATTTCTTTTCCCGGGCCGCTGTGTTCTCGCTGTTACTTTTTTCTTCTCTCTCAGTCTCCGAATCCCTCACTCTCCCTGGCTCGTGTACACTTACCCTCTTCTGTATTCGCTGGTTCATTCCAGACCGAGAATAAGGGAGCGAGGAAAACTTGTACAGTAGTGTACACGACAGTACAGAGGAGTAGGTATAGTAGGAGAGTCGCAGAGAGGGAGGATCGACAAAGCGGAGAAGCGAGTGGAGGGTGGTGGTTCTCCTACTTCGAGAAGCCCGAACCCCTGTTGGCTATCCATTCATCCGTCGATTTGTCTCTATCTCTGGTGCCCTCTCGCCCTCCCCGCATCTCTCGAGTCTTCTTTTTCCCCTTCCTCGAACCACGCTGCCTATTTTTAATATTTTAATCAAGTAATGGGTCTCTCTCTTGCTATCTCGCTCTATCGCTCTATCGCTCTATCGCTCTATCGCTCAATCTCTCGCTCTCTTGCTCTATCGCTCAATCTCTCGCTCTCTTGCTCTATCGCTCAACCTCTCGCACTCTCGCTCTCCCTCACTCCCCCACCCACTCTCCCTTTTTGGCATGCATAAAAAATATATACTCACCCGAATTCAACATTCTGAATTCTCAATTATGAGTTCACCATAATTACTTGGAACACTTTAATTGGATCCATATAAGCACAAATGAAACTCCATGACATGAGTAAACAATGTAGTTTTGGGTATAATGTCGTGGAAGAGAATAAGAAAACGTTAAAACCATCGAAAAATAAATCACTCTTCAAAAAAGTATTACTAGAAAAAGAGTGCTGTATGTGGAAATCAATAAAAATGACAAATTATATGCATAATATAACGATATAGAATTTCTGTTTTCGAAGAAAACAACATGAGTTCTTTTTCTTCGATCAATTGACACCAATTAGAAAGGAAAATAGACATACAAACCTTTACTCATGACATACTAACAAAAGTATGTTTTAAGCGATGTCGATATCGTGCTGCACGAGGAACGACGGTTTAAGAGCACGCGTAAATAAATATTGTGACATAACAGTCGCACATAGAAAAGTTTATGTTTATTTTTTTTATAATGCTATATAATTATATAATTATCATATAAAATGTTTAACTAATGTTGCCATAGTAACTTTGTTCTCATACCAGAAAATAATGCAAGTCTTATCTACAAATACGTATTCTAAGTTCAACTGTTTCATTCACAGTATAACTGTGCAAGATCTGCTCATTCTGTACAATTCAACTTAGTTTTGATATAGAGTAAAGCTATGAAGTCGATTACATTCTTTGTTATTTTCTCGGCACTAATTGCGAAAGTACTTCTGGCAGGAAATGTCAAAAATATTCCCAAATTGGATAAACCAGGGCTCCTCGAAGCAGCAGTAAATATTTTAGTAGTAGTTTCACCGAGAAAAAAACTTCTTAGATGTAAATCAAGAGACGCGGTAGCGTCTCGAAATAAGTACATTTAACACTGTATACTGACCGACGTGACGCTGCTATAGGCTCTCTTACTCGAAGCAAATCATCTTAGTCACATTTTTTCGAGGTTAATATGTGATATTGAAAATATCATAGTGATTTTAAGCTTATTTCATGTACGATCAGATACTCTAGCCAAACATATTTCGATTTGGGCCAAAACGACCTTTGCACTTTCAGTCACTGCACTGAATATCGTAATTTGAATCTCCAAACTTGTCTGAAATTTTTTACATAAAAATTCAGTGGTCGACTCAGATCTTTCGCAGATTCATTTTTCGCATACCCGTCTTTCGCGCGCATGTCCATTTATTATTGTAAGGCGAATTACATAAGATAAAAAATTGAAACAGCGAGAGAAATAAAGTGGTTTTTGTTCTATCGTATTCGTATCTATACGTGATTACGTTTTTTTTTGTTCAGTGATTATAGTTAATTTTTTCAGTTTCAGTGGGTGACTTGAACTTTCGCACAACCATCCTACGCACTCCCGTGTTTCGCAAACCAGACAATATTTTTTTAGTAACACGTGCATGATTCGCGGCGCTTTCCATGACAGTCTTGCGAGACGAAAGTGGGCAATAGCATGCCAGTCGTGAAATCACAGGAGCGCGCATGCACAGGTCGCGTTTCATGCACTTTCGTCCCTTGAAGTTTTACTTTTCTCGCTTTCGTCCCTAGTGACGTAACCTCACTTGTCACTGTTCGTCTCGCTCAATTGCCATTCCAAGCGCCGCAGAATCATGCACTCGTTACGAAAAATATGATGTGCAACAAGAATCGAATTGACGATTGCGACGAGTATATGGTTTGCTGCCTGAGCGAAGCGAGCATCTTTCGACCCTTGTTGGACAATATACTATATTTTATGAGGTTATTTGAAGCAGCAGGTATCCAGGTTAAACGCTCCGTAGTTTTAGGTGGCCAGGACAATCTTTTCATAGTTTTCGGTGCCCAGGTCGAAATCTCTATAATTTTCGATGTGCAGGTCGAAATATCCGTCGTTTCTCGTTCTCCACGTCGATCTCTCCATCGTTCTCCATGTCGATATAGTTTTTGGCATCCAGGTCGACTTTTCCATAGCTTTCGATGTCCAGGTCGATCGCTCCGAAGACTTCGCTATCTAGCTTGATTCCTCCATAGTTATTGATGTCCTGGACGGCCGCTTCATAGTTTTAGATAGCCAGATCGATTTCTCCATAGTTTTCAATGTCCACGTCGAACTTCATACTTTTCGTTGTCTACGTTGATCTGTTCATGATTTAGGCGTCTAGGCCAAAATCTTCATAGTTTAGGTGTCTAATTCTATCTGTCCGTATTTATATTAAATACTTTTATATTATTTATGAAAAGACTTGTAGTTTTCGCAAAACCTTTGGAAAAAGTAGTCAAGTCTCCCAAATTTTTTTTTGAGGATCTGACATGTCTCATTTTTTTTGTTCCGTATAAATAAATTGAGACAAGTGCATTTACGTGCGTAGATTGTTTCAACTAACAAAAAAAAAACGGAGTGTGTTACAAAAGCTTCCGGCTTCCATAAAATATTGTGAAATAAGCTTAAACCATACACAGTATGTATTGTCAAGTACACATTCTTCAACAGCTATGTACATGACATTCCATCCCGTTTGGCACGGTAAATAAGTTCACTGCTCCAAAAAAACGTGTAATTTTTACATACTTCATAATCGCTCCTCAGAATACTAGGCACTTTTTTCAAAATTTTTGACCGGTCATTTTTCGCGTTATTTGAAAATTCACTTTTTTCAAAAATCGTCTGTATCTTTAAAATATGAGATTGCACAGAAAAAACTTTAAGACAAAAAAGTTTGAGTTTGAAATGTACTTGAATAAAAATCAAACCGAGAATGACTCTCGAGACCTTGGTGAAAAGCGCTGACGAATTCATCGACGAACTGTGCGATTCTACAAACTTATTAGAGCTTGCGTTTATTGTGAAACTACAAGGTCACTATTTCAAGTATTTGAGAGAAAATTTGGAGGAGGGTGAATTCCTTGTTGTGTGTCATTTTGCTGAAAATTACTCTTTTGTCGTGTAACAAACGATGTCCGGCTTCCACTAGAATAACAACCAGCCTATAATTTATCCAGCCGTTGTATATTTTCGCGAAAATCATGCAGCAGTTCACAAAAGCCTTGCAATTATATCTGACTGTCTTTATCACGATGCGATCGCGGTTAACGTTTACAACGGAATCATTCAGAACTTCATTAGGTTAATCAGTGAGAATCCGAAACGTATCTATTACTTTTCCGTTGGAGCCCCACAGCAATATAAAATCTTAAAGAATTTTGGAAATTTGTCACTCCACGAAAAAGATTTTGTTGTTCCCGCCGAATGGTATTTCTTTGCAAGTGCTCACGGCAAAGTGCCATGTGACGGAGTGGGAGGGATATTAAAGAGACTCGCGGCTCGAGCTGGAATGTAGCTACCGCTTGATCGACTGATTTGAACACAACGCGATCTTTACCAATGGGCGTCTCAGCCCGTAAATGTGCCGGCTGTTACTGTTCGTCTTTCGACTGTTGACGATTACACCGTTCAAAAAGAAATTCTAGAACGGAGGTTCAAACAATCCAAAGCTTTGCCTAAGACACAGAAACAGCATTGCGTTGTACCACGATCCGATGACACTTTGATATGCAGAAGGTTCTCGCTCGCTACGGAATTCACAACACACCGAGTTTGGGAAATAAATGATTTGAAGCGATCTCATACTCTATTTATTCTTAGTTCCATAATTTTTAATAACATTGTTAATTATTGAAAAAATATTTGTTCTTTAAAAATTTTTTTTTTTTAGTAAATGAAAACACGATTAAACGATGCATATGCTTACGCCACCCATTTAAAAATAATGTGATTACTCTATACACATAACAGGATGTTCTGTAATTTTTTGAGAAAATCTAAACTTGGCGTATTCATGGAAGAAAAAATATTTCTGTGTATTTTGCCTAAAAACGAGGTTTTTTTCTTTTCGGAAATTAAAAAAAAATTTCATTCAAATTTATTTCAAACTTAAACTTTTTTGTCTCAAAGATTTTTCTGTGTAATCTCATATTTTAAAGATACAGATGATTTTGAAAAAAGTGACTTTTCGAATAACTAAAAAAATTACGGGTCAACAATTTTGAAAAAAAATCCTATGTATTCTAAGGAGGCGATTATGACGTATGTCCAAATTACAAGTTTTTTTGCAGTAGTGAACTTTTTGACCGTGCGAAACGGGATGAAAAGCCTCACATATAGACGCAATATATTTACAGTAGTCTCAACCAAATCCTTGTATTTAAGGTTTGACAATATAAACTGGCCAAATTGGAAATAACATTAATAAATAAATAGTAATACATTACGACGCTAGTGCGATAAAACTTTTTCTGACCAGTATGAGATTGCACTACCAGCCGGACACGAGTGTTGCAATCACATGAGCTAATAAAATGTTTTAAGTCACTCGGTGTGTGAAACGCAGTTTCATGCACGCTTCGCGTGCGTTAAACTCCATTTTCGCACCATGCCAAATAAAATTTTGTACGATACCTCACACTCGTGAAAAAAAAGTTTTTTCGCACTCGTATCGTAATGTACTATTTCGCATGAGTATCGTACAAAATTTTACTTTACTATAAGGTATAAAACGGAGGTTTTATGCAGTCAGTGAAAAAAATGTATTTTATAGTAAAAAAAATTAAATCTCTTTATTTGTCGAACGTATGAGGTAACATGAGTATTCATCAACCAATTAACCAATTTGCTACATATTGAAAGCTCGCCAATTACTGAGGCCTATTTTAAATAAAATAATAATAATTTTGATTATTTATTAAGGTTATTTCAATTTTGTCGAGGTTATATTATCTATCTTTCAATACAAAAATGTTGTTGAGTCTAGAGTAAATATATTGTATCTATGTATATGTGGGGTATTCAACTGGAACCGGAGAGGCTTTTGCCGACGGTCCGGAAGTTTTTCGCTAATCATGAATATCGGTTCCGTGTATCATATAAGAAGACTCTCACATAGTTATAGACCACGAATAACTTTCGGTTTTCGTTGAGCCGTAATCGAAGAATTTCGAAAAAATATATTTCCCGTGCCTTCATTGTGTATATCTAAGATGCCGATAGAGCAAAAATAAATTTTGATCAGCTTTTTTTACCCCAAAAAGTTATATAAAACAGTCAAGCCATTTGTAGAAAAATATCTACTGCTCGAAAACTGGGCAACAATTTTTGTTTGTTTTTATACAAACTTTGTTTCTATTTTTTTTTGTCTGCTTTTTATCAAAATTTGTACACAACATAATTGAACATGCTATAAACATTGTGTAACATTTTCAGCTTGTCTGTTTTTTTCATCTTGTCTGAATTTTTTTCCGGAAGTTTTTTTATCGGAGTGTTTTTTTGGGATCGATCTCACTTTTAGCCAACCGAATTTAAATGACTCAAAAAAAAAAAACAAGGCTACCATAATATAGCTAATCCAATCTCCCAATGATGTTGGATACAACCCTGACCCTGGTGATCTTAAGACAACCCCTGGTAGATTTAAGTCAACCAGACCATGCAGTCGAACCAAGAAACATTTAGTTGGTTCAACTTAATGTTTAGTTGGCACAAGTTCACTGTGATTTCCGTCGTATATAACCTCCTACTGTAAGACTGAGTTAACAACATGAAATCAGCTCAATGCAATTTTTCTTGAGCCAACTAAATTCTGTTGATTTAATGTAGATTCGATTGACTTCATTTTTGAAGCTTTCTTTCAATGTATACAACCATATTCTAAATACAAACAGAACGTAAAGTGAAAATAAATCAGTCCTTTCCAGGTGAATATCGTGAAGTCAGGTTACCAAAAAGACACCGTGGGCTTGAAGTATGGTTTGTGACTGTCAGTAAAACGCTCATGCTCAATGAGTTCGTTACTACCGTAATCTTGATCGAAGTCATTGTAAGAATAGGAAACAATAGTCTCATCAGTCCGGCACCTTAGCATAAACTACAGGTTTTCTGGGTCACAGACAAGAATCCCAACACCCTGGCGAAATCGCTAGAACTAATAACAAATTCTATATGGTGGAATCACATGGCCTCCATTCTCGTACTTAACTGACCCGTGACGAAACATGAATGTTCGAACGCCTATAACATCGTGTATGAAATATGGAAGATGAACCTACTTAATTCGAAATGTATGTATATCGACTGGGAAGGAGGTTGATTTACACATTAAATCCGTACGCAAGTGAAGCACCCTTCCCTTGGCAGCTTGAGAAAACGTACAAAGGAAGAGACGATCATACATAGACCTTATTTGGGCGAGTATATCGAGAGGATGAGAAAATCTGTAATGGATGTCGACAAGGCAATAGGTCTTGGTGGCTAAGCAATCCGCGTGTTTGTTAGAGAGACGGTTCGTTGGACAACCCCCCCCCCCCCCAATCCAACAAAAACAAACCATTTTACAACGAATGAAGAACATTACCGCTTAGATTCTCATGACTTTGATCAACGCACTGTGAACGTCTTGTTGTACTCCACCGGTAAACCTCAATCATCCGACGAGAGGGCATGAGAAACTCAGATTGTTAATGGCACATGTGACATCGGCTTTAATTGGCGAGATCGAAATTGGTATAATATAAACTTCACAATCACCTATCTGCTCTTCGTATCGGGTCTGTCCATCATGATTCAGTACCACGGCTATATGTCACAACGTATTTCTGTCCTGGAGAGTACTCCGCATATCGGTCAACTCCACGTTGCTGTCATTACACTGTTGTTTTTTAAATGGTACCTGCACAAACCACCTACGCCAGCAATTTTGAATCTTGTTCTTATACTCTCCGGTGAAGGTCTACCAAAAATACCGAAAAGCTGGCCCCGAGGATTTATCTCGGTAGCTTATTTCTAGTTATTGTAACTGTATTATTGTATTGTAAGGGTATTTATCAGAGAAAATTAGCATCCCTGTTGACAAAAGAGAAACCTCTACGACGTGTAAATACCATTCAGGACATCGCTCGTTCCGATTACACTATGTATGGCTACGAAACGTACCATTTTTACTTTAACAATTCAGCATTTGAGGAACACTACTTTGGAACAAGGCAATTCAATTGCGCGCCTCATGTATTGGCCGATCCCAAGTTTGCTTGTTTAGGTGTTACGTTGTTCCTCGTTGACGAGTCAAACCAAAACAACTTACATCCCTCCCATGAAACGATGGTTAATCTGTACATAGCTTATCTAATCCGACCAGAATGGACTCTCGAAACAAGATGAACACTATTTTAAATAGATGTTTTGAAAGTAATATTATAAGCACCGTTTTTGACAGAGAGTTCCATAAGTTAATGCAGGATCTCAAATCCTATAAGAACTAAGACTCGGATGAAGAATTCAAAGACCTAAATTTGGGGAACTTGAGCTTCGATTTGTTATTCTTGGAGTTGGTCTGGGTAGTGCAACTATGTTTTATTTATAAAATAGGATTTATTCATGCACGTTCGGAGATCGCGAAAGTACAACTCCATGTTTGAAGCCAATTTAGAAAATAAAGTAAATTAACTCTATGTGCGGTCTCTTATTTTTCTTTCCCTCCACGAGACCTCTGGAATTCTTTCTTATGAACTTAATTAACAATAAATAGATACACACCAATCTATATTTTCGTTAGCAAGAAAATGGTGTGTATTAAATGCCATTTATTTACTTAGCGTTAAAATTGTAAAAAGTTTCTTTAAACAAAACAATATAACGAAGAAAGCAACAAATTAATTTTTTCGACAATCACGGCCCACTATTATTCTAATGAACCGACTTCAAAAATTCAAAAAGTTTTTAAGAGAAAACAGATTGGACTTTAAGAAGATCAACAGTTGCGGTAGAGACAAAATACAAAGTGCAAAAACAAGAAAATCAACGTGAATAAGAATAAGTTGCAAAGTAGAACTTTGCACATTGCTTCCTCATAAACTTCGATTTTCCACAATAGAGGCTTTGCGGAAGCCCTTTTCACAAAACCTCTACGAAGAAGCTTACTTATGAATTTTCATTACGCAAAAAGAACCTATCATGATTGAAAATCGAATGATTACTTAATAAACGAACACAATTAAAAAATGCATACGTACTTACGACTGTAGTCCGCATTATGATATCTTTCTAAACTATAATCTGTTAAAATAAAAAATTCAAATTGCGCCAAAATCCGAACCCATTTATCGGTTGTCACCAAATTTGATACATAGCAACAGTGAATATTTTTGAAGTTTCAATTAATTCATTGCCAGTTAGCCTGAGTTATAAAAAAACGTTGATTGAAACAAAAATTCAAACTCACGTAAAATTCGAACTGCATTACCGATCGTCTCCAAATTTTGTACGTAGTAGCGCTTAATATTATCATTTGTTTGTAGAAAATTTAACACCGATCCTCATTTAACATAGCTTTATTTCTAAAAAATTATTTAGATCGATAACAAAAAATTTGCAGTAGCTACAGACTTTTTTCGAAAATTGCAAAATTAAATAAAAATTGAAAATATTTTTGAATTTTTAAAAAATGAATTACAAACAAAACCTACCTGCCCCACTGTGTGCCAAATTTTACCCCGGTTGGTAAGAACGATATGTAGATTTGAATTTTAAATGCCGTTCACACTCGCAAGTCACACACACGCATGCACACACACACGCACATCCATCCAGACATTTTTTCTAACCCATTTTTCTTGACGTTTTGGACCCTTCAAAAATGTCCTGCCATGAAAGTCGCAAAAACAAAATTTCACGTAAAGAAAGCTTCCTCTATGAGGAAGCAAAAGGCTTTCTTTCATAAGTCATGGATGCATTCTCGTTTAGAAGTATTAGTACAAATTAAAATTTTAGAAAATTTGCAAAAAAATTGACAATAGCAATAGTTAGTGAAAAAACATGTTCTTGTACAAATATTCGATGTATTTTTTGAATCATTTGAAACTAAAAAATAATCGCTGAACTGAAAAAAAAAAGATAAAAAATATGAGTATTAATTACTAATGGTACAGATATTGAACAGGGTAAATTCATTATCTTATCACCATGCCCTGCAAAGGCAAACAAAATTCAAAGCGTAAATATGAATACGAAGTACAACTGTGATATATACACGTACAGGCCCATATAAAATGAAATATGTATGTCTAGAATTACTCCGAAAAATAATCTAAGCTTATAAATACTAAAAAAATATGCTTTAAATATAGTACGTACAGTCTTCAACCCTTTGATTATGTAATTGTAGGTTTTTAATACATTCAATTAGAAAATAAAAATTAAGTTATCGCTAATAAACTCAGACGCTGTGGATCGGCTGGGATTTTAATATAGCGTGACTCTGTTCTATACTATGTTACAGTTACCTAAACACTATAAAAAAGACCGATGTCTTTCGACCTGTAGGATGTTAGACTAAATTATAGCTTTAGTTCAGATGTGGTTCGAACTTGTTTCGCGGCACATTTAGTCCCCAGCGAACCCGCTTCAAGCAAATATCATTCGGAATTATATATGAGGCATTCCGTACCAATTTAGCCACACGAATTTTCAAAGTGGTCAGAAAATTCTTTGATTTTGTGATATTGAAGTACTATATACTCACTAAAAAACGTAGTAAGTTTGAAGAGCTTGAGCGTATCCATTTATAAGATAATAGTGTTATTATTACTATTTTTAGTCCGTGATATATCGGTTTCCCTAAACTGCATCATAACTTTTAAAAAGTCAAAATTTTACTTTCTTAACATACTTTCAAAATAAAAATTGGCCGAATTAAAAAAATTACACCTAAAAAATGTACACATCTTTTTTTTCTCGAGGGCCACTGTTCGTGAATGCTATTGTTTTATTTTGTATTTCCTTATTTTCTTAATTATCATTTCTTATATATGGCGCGTTAATGTTGAAAAATTAGTGAATTTACGGAAGTGCTGTGAGGCAAAAGGTCACAGGGCACAGTTATTAGCGTCAGAGGCGTCAGTAATAGACACGCTGCGGTATCGACGACGTTGTATTCGCATTCGTTTATATTATTAAAGTCTCGTTTCTATTAAGTGTTTGTCATTTTCCATTAATGCGTGCAAAATACCGGTTCCCTGTTGACAACAGTAACATTTTGGTCTGGTCCTACGGCCCAGATTGACCGGCAACAACAAAACAAAAAGCTACTTCTCGCAAGCGTCTCTTTGTTGCAACGCCGAGGTATAGTGCAGTGTGAATTTCACGTTTGGCCGAACTGTACCGCTAGGACTACCTTAATATTTAATAAACGATAAATTACGATCGGTTGAATGTTCTTATAGAAGAAAAAAAAGAGTTAGACCTATCTTTTGTACAGCTACCTGGTTTACATCTGTATCGCATTTTTTCGGAACTTTAGGAAAAAAGGATGTGATGTCAGGTATTTCTTTCGTTTTATACTTATTATACAATCAATATGTATACAGCGTGTGTCATGTAGTATATAGACAACACTTTACTATGGAGAGATCTGAAACTTTTTTCAGAAATATAAAATATTTGCTGCCGGCGACTTCGTCACACCGTCAGATGTGCCCTCGAAACAATGCAGTGGCCATTGATGAAGCTTACTGCCGAGCTCGACGCTCGAAACAAAATCAGACCGGCACAGCACTTTGTCTTTATCTCGCGCTCACGCCTGGATTCAGCGTAAAACACGGCGAATGCGCACCGTTCACTCGCACTGTTCTAGTGGCTGCATTAGCACGTATAGCGGCTTCCGCTAGAAATATTGACACTCGTCGCGTGGTATTCGGAAAAAAGGTCCCGAAAAAAAGGTCACCCGGAAAAAAGACCACACTCCCCCTCCATGTATGTTCGCGATGTAAATGGATACATATGCTGACGCAAGGGCGGGGGGGGGGGGGGGGGGCGCAGCCGCCGGCGGGGTCGAGGGGCAGAGCCCCTCGTCAGGGCGTTGAGGGGGCGGAGCCCCCCATCCACGACACAACCTTTTTTATTGTTACAAAAATATTAATGTACGGTCAAATATACAGCTATTCGACCGAATGCGTTTCTTTAACGGTTTTTTAGAATTATCCGTACGAATAATCGTAAATTGTTCGTCCGGATACGTTCTTCAACGATTCTCGCGTATTATCCGAACTATCGACTTTATATTAAACGGATATGTATTTTTTTAACGATTTCTAAGTTTCATCCAGACGAATAGCTGCGTTTTTTTCGTCCGGATATGTATTTTACCAATTTTTTAATCGCAATTTTTAACGTGTTTTCGGGAAATTTTGTTTTCGGAAAATTGCGTTTCGGGATTTTTTCCGCAAATCCTTAAAAACCCATAGGTTTTTTTAGGGTTCTTTAGGGTTATTTTTGGTTAGGTTCTCCTCTCTTCTCTTCTTTTATTTTATTTATTTAAAAAAAATTCTAGGTTCTTTAAGAACAGTCCTCAAAACTGCCTTCTTCCCTGGACCTTTACCTGAAGGACCGTTTTTCTGGGTACCTTTTTCCGGGGGATCTTTTTTCCTGTGATCTTTTTTCTGAGTGACCTTTTTTCCGGGTTTCCTTTTCCGGGGACCTTTTTTCCTAGGTACCTTTTTTCCGGGTTTACGTCGCGCATCCCATCGAATATCAAATACGCATATTGTCTACAAATATATAATAGAAACTAAACTTTTGTATTACGGAACAGTATCTGGACGTTATATACGATTTCGCAAGTTACTGTTTTATCTTAGATTTTACCGCAATTACATCAACGGGATTGGTTAAACATATTATTAGTTTCCGAAAAGTAACACAGATCATTTTTTTTATTCAACAAACAAATCCGAGATCTTTGTGGGGGTCTGGGCCCACCCCCTCAATACGCCACTGTAGATCGATGAAGAGCCGCATCAGTAAATATTTTGACTATAATGTGAGCATCTCGCTAACATCGCGTTACGGGACGCAGAGGCAGTGAAGTGCCATACCGCCAGCGTTGTCGAATTCAATAACGGGCAATATACTTAAATACTACAAACAATTCGCGTGCCTGTAAATCCATCATTGCGACAAATCTAAAAAAATCTTTCGTATATCGTGCTTTTTCTGTTGTTCGGTATTCTTAGTTCGTCATCGTGTGAATGTCCGCCATTTTTATTTACACTTGCCATCGTAGGCTTTGTCTCACAATCGAGCGGTAACGCGGAGGCCAACATCATGCTCGCGCGAAAGTGTGTAGCGCCACCGCATTGACAGAAGTGATTATACAGTGCCACTATTTACATCAACCGATAGGCGTGTGAGTACAGCCATCCAGGTTACAACGTCCATACAAAAGTCATGTGAGCGACAGTTGATTCTACGGCAGTCATTATAGTTCGGTAAAGTGACAACCTCGACACAAAAAAAATGGTTGAAGCAGCAGCCGCACTCAAAGTGCAAAAAAATAAGCGCAGACAAATCAAGTCAAGTCTCACGAGTTTCCGTCCTTACCTGACAGACTTAAATGCACCGGGCATGACGTTACTCGAACTACGACTCGAACGTTTAAGAAAGGTGAGTGAACTTTGGGAAGCGTTCAGCAAGACGCAATCAGCATTGATCCTCTCGGACTTCTGGGACCCGTGATATTCCCGGCCGAAATTCTGATTCAAAGGCTTTTGGATTGAGATGAATCGCTGCCCTCAGTATTCATAGTCAGTGGTCAGATTATGTTATGAAAATGCAAGATTTGAATGGATTCAGCATACAATGTAAACTTGTCAGTCCTGTCTCAGATGTACAACTCGAGCTGCATGGGTTCTGCGACGTAAACGAACGAGCGTACGCGGCCTACGTTTACATGCGCAGCAGCAATTTTCGCGAGTTTCTTCTTGAATCTACGTAATTTAAATCTTTAATTTTTTTTTATTCGAATCGACTAGATTTAATCGCTTCAATTAATATTAATTTGTTTCAAATGCTTCAGTAAATTTGTCAAAAATAGAGTTATTTGTTTGAAGCAATCTTTGTATGATAATAGTAAGAGATAAAACATTATATATAGTACTACTACATTTTTTTGTCCATGTAAAGAAAACCTTTTGTTACGTCAACGAAATGTCTGCTTGACGATAGAGGTCAGTACCTGGATGGGTGACCCTTTGTTATACATATAATATAGTACTGTAACAGAAAACATCAATTTGCTGACGGCTCAAGAGGGGAAATGGGCGTCTCGCATGTGAATCGCCAACGCGCGCGTAGTCTTGTTTACATTTTCTTCGTTACATTGTGCTCTAGTAGATGTACGGCAGCTAGTGGCTCAGCGCGCGGCACCTCAAGGAGAGAAAGGCGCACGACGTTGGCAAAAATCGTCTGCCTTGTCGAAGCGCGTTTCCGCGTGTTCGTGTTTCAATGAAGATAAACTGTATTCGGCTCCAATACATATTAACTAAAAATTATTAAAAACCTATATTCGAGTGAAATATATAGTTGTTAAAAATTAATATAAACTTATATTCGATGGAAAAATATATTTACTAAAAAATATTAAAAACTTATGTTAGATTAAGAAATATATTTGGTAAAAATTATACAAAAATATATTCGATTCAAATATATATTTGGTAAACGTCAAAAAAAGTTAATTTCAGCGAAATAATTTTTTCTTCAACACGAAGAAAAATTCACTTCGCTGAAACACATATTTTTCTAGACTCAAACAAAAGCTGTATTCCGATCAAATATACATTTAGTAGATTTGAATAAATGTTTTATTTCGTTGAAATACATTCAAATGTAATAAAACAATTTATTTGAAATCAGTACAAGTTTACTAGGCCGGCGATTAAATAAAAAACATTATTTGCGATAAGTAGGATCTACTTCCGTCAACTAGATCTTTTTTCTAGGTGAACGATTTCAATTCCGAAGTTAGAATTGTGCGGTGTTCAACTGTTGACGCAATTAATGAATAAAGTCAAAGGCTCTCTGGATCTCAAAATCGGTAAAACGTATTACTGGATAGACCCATCGATAGTGCTTCATTGTATCAAGGCAACCAATAACAAATTACCTGTCTTTGTTGCACATAGAATTGGCGAAATTCAGGAGATGACTTCGATCGATGATTCGAATCATGTACGAACTAAGGGAAATTCAGCCGATCTAGTTTCGAGAGGTGTTAGACCAAAAGAATTATCGAGCTCTCAGTTATGGTGGAACGGACCTTCGTGGTTGCAAGACGACGACCTCACCAAGTACCGTTCTAAAATTCCGGGGTTCGGCGAAAGTCAGTCGAACGAATCTGACAAATCAGTGGTTATTGCTATGCCCGCTGAAAGGGATGGGCTAAGTTTGTTCGAGTTGCAGCCACCTGCATATGAGGTGCACACATCTGCAAAGAGGAACAAAGTTTCAAACCATCTACTCCCTTTTCTCGATGAAGATAGTCTCCTTCTCATTGGCGGTAGACTGCGACACTCGCAAATTCCACATGACAGCAAAGATCTCGTGTTCTTGCCTCAGCACTCGAAATTCCCCGAACTCATGATCGAATACGAGCACAAAAAAAGTCTACATGCTAGAACTGATGTCAATCTCGCTGCAGTTCGCTCATCATATTGGCCAATCAACCATCAAGTGATTGCTTCGTCAGCGCATAACCTGCTTGAAGTCTACGCCGTGAATCTCGAAGCAACTAATGGAGAATCTTCCTTCTTACCATGTAACTCTTTCGAGACCTTTCAGCAGTACGCGTAAGAAATAGTAAACACATCGAAACATACATTGTAGTCTTCATTTATCAGACATATCGACATACGCAATTTTAAGCGCCTCCAAACGTTTTATCGGTCGTAGGGGAAACCAACAGATATGTTCTCTGATAACGGCACTAACTTAACAGGTGCGAATCGAGAATTACAAGAGCTGAATAGTCTATTTGCCCAAGAAGAGCATCATCGCAAAATCATCGACGCTACGTACTCGGATACAATTAAATGGCAATTTTTTCCGCCTCGAGCATCGCATTTCGGTGGCTTGTGGGAGGCGACCATCAAATTGTTTAAAACCCACTTCTACAAGGTGACTTCAGATGCAGCCTTAAAATTAGAAGAAGCAACCGCACTCCTGATACAAATTGAAGCGATCCTCAATTCGAGGCCTCCGACTGCTCTGCCAGCGGTTCCGAACGATTTGAGCTATCTCTCAGCAAGCCATTTTCTCATCGGCAACTCGTTGATGTCCAATTCCGAACCCGAAATCACGCACTTTAAAATATGGTATTGTATGGTATGGTATATTTTTGGGTTGTGGTCCAGCTTTTTAGCTCCACACTGTCACTTAGGCCTACGTCCCATCGTAACCCCTATTTTTTTTCGCAACTACTTTTTGCGTCTTGGTTCTCCGTTATCATGGTTACTGGGTGTTTTGGGGGTTTTATTTTAACCCCCCTTTCCCCCCGCAATCTCTACGTAACCAAGCACTGTCCGGGAACGATGATTAGACCCCATGCGCTCGCATCCGTCTTGCTCCGCTATATCGCATTCACCATAGCATTTTCTGCCATGAGGAAAACTGCGAAAAACCTATGCTTATATAGCCGGTCTCGAGTTCGCCTCATGGTACCGAACCTATGTCACGTTTCGCCAAGAAATGTAAACACAGGCTATAGCTGTATACATGTGACACCCACTGATACAGATACCTGTGTATGCCTCATGTATACATTTGGAGCCTCATCGCGTCCGCATTTTTATTTCTCAACGAAACTACGGCGCCGGGATTCGAACCCGCGACCTATTGACGCTCTGGACTAGAGGCCAGTACATTGACCACCAGACCACCGCACTGGTTACTTCAAAATAAATAGGTACTGCTGTCACGATGGTAGCAGTTAGAGCAGATTTGTCAGCACTTCTGGCAACGTTGGTCGTTTGAATATCTATTGCAACTTCAACGACGTCCAAAATGGCAAGCTAATCATGGACCATAGCTTGAAGTTGGCCAGCTAGTTCTCAGCCGAGAAGATGGGCTTTCCCACCTTGAAATGGGTATTCGGAAGAGTCCAAGAAGTCTGTCCCGACAGCGATCAAATTATCAGAGCAGCTATCAACAAAACGGCTACAGGAATCTTCAAAAGTATAGCAGCCAAAATCAGCATTCTGCCCTTCGAGTTGCTTTCAAGCAACACGGAAGATTGATTAACGTTCATACAAGTTTATTCGAGTTTTCTCATGCAATTTAAATATTTATTATAATGATAGTATGACTAAAGGTAGCGAAGTTGCTTACCAGAAGTTAGCAAAGTGGCCAGTATATTCGTGAATGCTATTATTTTATATAGTATTTGATTATTTTCTTAATTATCATTTTCATATCTGGCGTGCTAATACTGAAAGATTAGCGTATTACCGTTTACGGAAGTACTGAGAAGCAAGAGGGCGCAGAGCGCAGTTATTAGCGTCATATCGTCATTAATGGACACGCCGATGTATCGTCGATATTCTACACAAAGTTTCGGATTTATTTATATTAATAAAGTCTCGTTTGTATTAAACCCGTGTTTCTCATTTTCCATTAATACATACAAAGTACCGATTCTCCGTTGAGAACAGTAACAGACGTCACCCTTTAGAACTAATGTTCCCATATTGGCTGATTCATGATTAAAAGATTGGCAGAAACGCATTATGGGACAAGTGATTGTGCTCGAGATAGACATTTTTTATGAACCTTTTTAACTGGAATAATTTATATTGTGTTTTGAACATTTTCTATTTTGAAATCTCAAATAAGCAGTTTTAAAGTCCTTAATATACCAAGTGTCATCGAAGTCAAATAAACTTTAGGCATTTTGGACCACTAAATTTGATCCACCATGTTTTATTTGGCGTGTCGAGTTTAGATTCGTATGAGACGTACTCCAAATTAGTGAGAACAGATAAGTAGTATATTAGGAAAGGTTAAAGTGGGATAGAACGGTGAAGCTTGAAAAAGTTTTTTTTTAGTGAATTATCACTCGAGCATCACTCAAGTACCGATACCCGACACAGGTTGAACTAAAATATAAAAATTCGAAGACAGTTTAACCCTATTAAACGCGGAGGATCTTGCAAAATGATGATTATTGAAAAAAGTATCAAGTATTAAGGGCTTACGTGTATCCGTTTACGAGGCAATGCTATTACTAATTATCTAGTAACAGTATTGTGACACTCGTGTCAATTCTATTACATTACAATGTATGTAAGGGGTGAAAACTCAATAATAGCATGTAATTATGACGTTACCTCGACTTAAATAACATGAAAATATTCTATATATATATATATATATATATTCTAATAGAGCCCAGGAAAGATGTAAACGGTTGTGGAAGAATCAAATATTATAACTTATATTTGTCGAAATTAAACATTTATTTTTACACGCAGCGATTCGTTACATAAAAATAACCGTCACGCAGCTTGGTTGACTTAACATTACAGTTACATATTGTAAGGCTTAGATATCATTCTTCAATATTCTGTCGACGGCAGATGAACGGAAACGGCACAAAATGTTACGTCGTTATGTTAATAGCAGAAATGAAAACAAAGGGTCCTCACGGTAGGCAAACTCGCTCCGGAGCTCAGTGTGAAAAACACAAAAGTGAGGCTCAGATAGGCGGGCACACGCGACAGTATGGCAATTTTTGCCTTACCGTTTCGGGATCATAGCCAAAGCCGCTAGAGGCGGGAGTCAAGAGTATAGGCAAAAATATTATATGCGTAGACTTTTTCGTTTAAGGCTTTTTCGTAGGTCGATCACCAGTTTCCCAAGATACAAATCTAGATTTTAAATATGGTACAGATCTGCTTCGAGCCGACCAATATGTAATATGTCAATGAGACCAACCGTATAGTTTTGAAGATATCAAATCGTAAAATTGAGACTTTCTACTCTTGCTCTCTCTCGCTTCCCTCGCTCACCCTCGCTCTGCCCCTCTTTCCCTCACATACCCTTACTGTCATTCTCTTACCCTTTCTGGCATGAATGAAAAAATACATTCACCCAAATTCGACATTCTGAATTGACAATTATGAGTTCGCCATAATTATATGGAACACTCTAATAGGATCCATATAAACACTAATAAAACTCCATGACACGAGTAAAGAATGTAGCTTTTGGTACAACGCCGTGGAGGAGGATAACAAACAAAATCATCGAAAAATAAATCACCCTTCAAAAAAGTACTACTTCAAAAATGTACTACAACTATTTTCAAAGGAAACAATATGAGTTGTTTTTTCTTCGATGAATTGACACGAATTAGAAAGGAAAATAGACTTATAAACCTTTACCCATGTCATGCTAACAAAAGTATGTTTTAAGCGGTGTCGATATCGTGCTGCATGAGAATGAACGGTTTAGCGACGGAAAAATAAATAATGTGGCACAGTGGTCGCACAATGGAGAAATTTATGTTTTTTATTCTAAAGTGCCATATAATTATCTTATAAAATGTATAACTACTGTTGCCATAGTAACTTCGTTCTCATGCCAGAAAATAATGCAAATCGACTGTTACCTTATCTAAACATTCGCATTCTAAGTTCAACTGTTTTATTAACTGTACAAGATCTGCTCAGTCTGTACAATTCAGCTTAGTTTTAATATAGAGTAAAGCTATGAAGTCAATTACATTCTTTGTTTTTTTCTCGGCAATTGTGAAAGTATTTCTGGCAGAAAATATCATTAAAATTCCCAAATTGGACAAACCAGGGCTCGTCGAAGCAGTGGTAAATATTTTAGTAGTTGTTTCACTGAGAAAATAACTTCTTAGATGGAGTCAATCAAAATACGCGGTAGCGTCTCGAAATAAGTACTTTAAATAACCTATATTTAATATTCTCAAATATTAAATATATTTGAGAATATATTTAAATATATTTTATCTGTATGTGGGGTATCCCACTGGAAATGGACAGGATTTGGCCGAAGATCCAGAATTTTTTCGCGAATCATAAATATCGTTTCCTTGTATCATATAAGATTCTCCTACAGTTATACGCATAGAATAAATATATTTCCTGTGTCTTTCATTGTGTATATCTTGGGTGTCAATACAGCAAAAATAAATTCTGATCAGGACTTTAAAACCCAATAAAGTGCTCGTTTTGATGAAGGATACATAGAATTATTTTTATTTTATTTTATTATATTATTTTGTTTAAATTTTTTTTTGCCCTTAAGGTCTACTTTTTAAAAAATTTTGACAGAATATAATTCAAAATGTCATAAACATTCTGTAATATTTTCAGTTTGTCTGTTTTTTCTTTTTTCATTTTCTCTCAATTTTTTTTATATGGAGTATTTTTTTGCGATCGATCTCACTTTGAGCCAACCGAATTTAAATGACTCAAAGAAAATTTATTAAGACTAATAAAATAGTATAGTTAATACAATCTCCCGATGAGGTTGGATACGCTCCTGACGGACTTAAGTCAGCCAAATCATGCAGTTGAAACAAGGAATATTTAATTAGTTCAACTTGATGTTTCGTAGTAGTTTAGTTAGATATTAACTCCCACCGTGAGACTGAGTCAACAACATGAGATCAGCTCAATGCAGTTTTTTTTGAGCAGTCGTTCTTGAGCATTTTAGAAGTTTTCTTTCAGTGTATACAACCATACTGTAATTACAAACAAAACGCAAAGTGAAAACAAATAAATCGCTTCCAGGTGAACATCTTGAAGTCATGTTACCAAAACGACACTGTGGGACTTGCTGAGGTATCGTCTACGACTATCAGTAAAACGCTCATGCTCAGTGACTTTGTTACTCCCGTAACATTGATTAAAAACACTATAAGGATAGGAGATCATAGACTTATCAGTCCGACATCCCAACATAAACTACAGGTTTTCTTGGTCACAGTCTCAAATTCCAACACCCTGGCGGAATCGCTGAAACAAATAAAAAATTCTATATGGTGGCATCACATGGCCTCCATTCTCGTACTTGATTGGCCCGTATCGAAACATGAATGTTCAAACGTCTATGACATTTTGTGGGAGACATGGAAGATGAATTTACTTAATTCGAAATTTGTGTGCCTCGACCAGACGGGAAGGCGTTTGATTTACACTTTTAATCCGTACACAAGTAAAGCACCCTTCCCTTGGCAGCTTGAGAAAACTTACAAAGGAAAAGACGATCATATATGGACCTTATTTGTGCGAGTATATCAAGAGGATGAGGAAGTCTGTAACGGATTGGATTTCGACAAGACAATAGATCTTGGCGGCTACACAATCCGCGTGTCTGTTAGAGATAAGGTTTGGTGGACTCCCCAATCCAATAAGAAACAAACCATTATGCACCGACTGAACAACATTACCGCTCAGATTCTCATGTCTTCGATCAACGCAAAATGGAAGATTCTACTGTACACCACAGGTAAATCTCTATTGTCCGAGGAGAGAGCAATCATAATTCATACTGTTAATGGCACAAGTGACATCAGCTTTAATTGGCGAGATCAAAATTGGTATATAAACTTCACAACCACCTACCCGTTCTTCGTATCGGGTCTGTCCATTATGACGCAGTACCGCGGCTATATGTCACAACTGAGTAAACTTCTTTCTGTCCTGGATGGCACTTCGCGTATCGGTCAGCTCCTCGTTGCTGTAACTGCACTACTGTTTTTCAAATGGTACCTGCGCAAGCCACCTATGCCAGCAGTTCTGAATCTTGTTCTTGTAATCTGTAGCGCGGCTCTACCAAAAATGCCGAAAAAGCTGGCCCCGAGGATTTATCTGGGTAGCTTATTTCTATTTGTTGTAACTATTCAAGGTATTTATCAGGGTAAATTAGCATCCTTGTTGACAAAAGAAAGACCTCTACGACATGTAAATACCATTCAGGACCTCGCCCGTTCCGATTACACTATATACGGCCACGAAATGTACCATTCTTACTTTAACGATTCAGCATTTGCGGGGCGCTACTTTGGAGCAAGGCCCTTCAACTGCACGCATCTTGTATTGGCCGACTCCAAGGCTGCTTGCTTAGCTGATACGCTTTTCCTCGTTGTCCAATCAGACCAATACAACCTGCATCTGTCCCATGAAACGATGATCAATCTATACGTAGTTTATTCGATCCGACCAGATTGGCCTCTCGAAGAAAAGATAAACACTATTTTAAAGAGATGTTTTGAAAGTAATATTATAGGCACGGTTTTCGACAGAGAGTTCCACAAGTTAATGCATGATCTCGAATCCTATGAGAATCAAAACACGGTTGAAAAATTTAGAGTTCTTAATTTGGAAAACTTGTGTTTCGCATTTGTTATTCTTGGAGTTGGTCTGGGCAGTGCAACTATAAGTTTTATTGTTGAAATAGGGATTGTTCACGCTCATTCAGAGACCGCGAAAGTACATCTCCATGTTTGAAGACAAGTTAGAAAATAACGCAGACTAACTCTATGTGCGGCCTCTTATTTTTCTTTACCTTTACGGACGCACTGGAATTCTTTCTTATGTATTTTTCCTAATAGCACAATTCTTTCATTATAGAATATATAGATACACACCAATCTATAGTTTTATTAGCAAGAAAATAGTGAGTGTTAGGTGCTATTTATTTAAAGCAGCGTTAAAATTGTAAAAATATTCTTTAGACAAAATAAAATGGCGAACAAATCCAGTAATTAATTTATTTGACAAACACGGCTCACTACGATCCTAATGATCCGGCTTCAAAAATATCATCAGTTTTTGAGAGAAGACAGATGGGACTTTAAGAAGATCAAGAGTTACGGTAGAGGCAAAATACCAAGTGTAAAAAAAGGAAATCAACGTGAATACAAAAAAGTTGCATAGTAGAACTCTGCACATTGTTTTCTCATTAATTTCGATCTTTCACAAGGCCACCTCTATCAGGGAGCCAAAATTGCTCGTGAAAAACCGATTAACGATTAAAAATCGAATAATAATTACTGAACCAATGCTATAAAAAATATACACGCGTTTACAACTCTAGTTCGCCTTATGATATTTTTTAAACTATAATCTGATAAAATACAAAATTCAAATTGCTCCAAAATCCGAACCCATTTACCGATTATCACCAAATGTGATACATAGCAACGGTGAATATTTTTCGTCTGCATTTTTCGTTCATAAAAAGTTTCGCTTCATTCATTGTCTGTTGACCTGAGTTATAATGCAGCTTTAATTTTTAAAAAAATTGGAACTCACGTAAAATTTGAACTGTCTTACCGATCATTACCAAATTGGCTATGTAGCAACGCTTAATGATATTTTTCGTCTGTAGAAAATTTCAGTTCGTTTGGTGAGATTTGACGTGAATTAGAGAAACATTATATTTTTTTGAGAAATTCAAAATCCGATAAAAGCCGAACCAATTTGTCGATTCATTCTAAATTCAGCACCGAAAATCATTTAACATCGCTCGACTTGTAGAAAATTATTTACCTCGATAGCTAAATATTTGCGGCAGCTAGAGGGCGTACGGACATTTTTCGAAAATTTAAAAGTTAAATAAATTTTGGACGTATTTTTAAATTTTTTTAAAAATCATTACAAATAAAATTGCGTACCTGCCCCACATGTCTGCCAAATTTTAGCCCAATTGAGAAGACCGTTTTTGAGATATGTACTATGTTAGACGAACGGTGACTTCGCATGCAATTTCGCCAGTAATTTAAAACATGTAGATCATAAGCTAAGAAACATGTACTA